>CM042834.1:272664182-272949182 GCA_023653725.1 Bungarus multicinctus | reverse complement strand
CCATTTGCTACATCCCCGGTGAATAAAACAGCTGATGCGCGGCAAACCACTCTGGGATAAATAAACCACAGGAAAAGGGCAGGGGCTGGTCTCTGGGACTACAAGTTCTTCTGAATTGGTCCGAACCAGTAAAATCCCACCCATAGACTTGGGTTTCATAATTTGTTGACTAATGTCGTTACTTTGCACTTTTAATTGGATTTATTTTTCTCTCTTTTAAAATGATGTTCAGGTTTATTAGCTTTTAACTTTTAAACAGAAAAATTCTGGTGCAGTTCCAAACTGGGAGGAAGGCGCTGGAAATAAAATGGAGGCTGATTGGAAAGAAGAACTCTGTTTATTGATGAGCAGAACCAACCATGGCATGCAGTTCTGGGACAGCAGATAGCAAATTGGTTTGATGAGTACATGGATTTTTATAGGGTTCTGAGATGCTGCATGTCTGAAATACTCCTAGGGGATTGGGCAATGTAATGAGCCTTGTGCCTTTTGCTATTCTAATGGTGGTGGGTTAATCCTATTATGTCTTAAAGGTTATGTTCCATTCTTAGAATTTGGGTGGGTGAGAATGTAAATTCTTAATCCCGTCATCTGGAGCTGAAGGCATTTTGTTTGTGAATAGGCTGGTCTGGATTTCTTAATGGGCACAACATCTCCATCTTTAAAGACTTCAGGCATCTGCTTGAGGCTGTTGAGGCTGATTTCTGCCTTAAGATTTTTTTCTTCATTTCTTCTTTGGGGAAATATAATATTCTGCCTCTTTTAATATTCCCCAAAATATTTCATTCTCTGGGGGTGGATGTTTCCTACAATTGGAAGGAACATGTAGTTCAATCTTCTGCTCAGCACAGAATGCACTGCAGCCTGGACATGGATGATCTACACACATGCCTAGTTGAGTAATGAAACATCTGCAAGTGTTAGAAATTCTGTTTTCTATAAAGCACCACCCAAAGCAAGCAAAGAGCACAGTCACCAGGTGCCTTACTGCTTAACTATATAACTGTAACAGGAAACTCTACTTAGAACAAAAGAGCATAGAGCGGGGGTCAAACTGGGCACATCTCATTGCTGTCGCATGACATTTTGCGATGTTTTTTCCCATTCATGGAGCTGGGGTGCACATGGTATGCGTGCGACAAATCCAACCTGCAGGCTGTCAGTTTAACATCCCTGGCATAGAGTATATACCATAGATCCGAACTTGTAAATACTGCAATCTACTGGATGAATACTACTGTAGTTGTTGCATAAAAATACATTCCAACAATAAATTCCAACAGCAAGAAAACAGAGAAAGACAGAGAGCATTTAGAAGCCCACAAAACAAGAGAATGCCAAATTTTAACCACTGTTGGAATTCATATTTATTGAAGCAGCTTTATTCATATTGATGTTTCTTTTATTATTCATATCTTAAAGTTTTTCAGGTCCTGAAAAGCTCTGTCTCACATGCTCAGAATGTTTTGGTCCTAGACTAGAAGAGCACCATTTCCCTTGATGATCATACCAGACTTTGCAAAGGGAGTCATACATCAGATTTTAAATAAGCGTGGGGTGAACACCAACTTTTTATGGGCAGCTACAGCTTGTATAATTTGTAATGGATTCCTTAAGACCATCAAAGTACTTTGCACTTACAAATACATAGAATAGGTGGTCCCTGGCCCAATAGTAGTAACTATGAGAAGGATCTTGGAGTCCTAATGGGCATTTACTTAAATATGAGCCAAATGTGTGATGCAGCCACCAAAAAAACCAATGCAATCCTAGGCTACATTAGCAATGGGATAAAATCAAGATCAAGGGAAATATTACTACCATTTTATAATGCTGTGTAAGACCACACTTTGAATACTACATCCAGTTTTGGTCACCACAATGTAAAAAAAAATAAAATGTTGAGAGTCTAGAAAAAGAGCAGAGTAGAGTAACAAAGGTGATAAGGTATCTGGAAGCTAAAGCATATGAGGAATGACTGCAGGAATTGGGCATTTCTAATTTCATGAAAAGAATGACCAGATAGCAATCTTCTCACACTTGAGGGTCTGCCACAAAGAAGAGGGGGTTCACTTATTCTCCAAAACAATGGACGACAAAAAACAATGGATGGAAACTAATCAAGGACAGAAGCAACCTAGAACTAAGGAGAAATTTCCTGACAGTGAGAACAATCCATCAGTGGAACAGCCTTTGGAAGTTGTGGGTGCTCCATCACTGGGGGCTTTTAAGAAGAGATTGGACAACCATTTGTCTGAAATGATATACAGTTTCCAACTTGAGCAGGAGGTTGGACTAAGAGACTTGCAAGGTCCCTTCCAATTCTGTTATTCTTTACCCCCACCTTCTACCAGGGTTCCGGCAGTTATTCCAATTAAATCATGATCCTCGATCCACACTCCCAAAACTAAAGAGGATTTATTTGAAGGTAACATTCTACGCCCAGCACCAACCTGGGCGTAGCCAACTCTGAGATACGTAATTCACTGTCACCCTTGATCCTGCTTTTCCCCTTCACCCCTCTAGGTGTATCATCCAACAAAAAAACGTCCATAGCCAAGAGTCATCAATCATGCTCTCCAATTAGATTTTTTCACGGCAGAAACTTCAGCCATCTAATCAGTCTGTGAAGAAAATATGAATGGAATGTACTTTCAATTTCACACTGTTGCCTGCTCTTTGAAACTCCCCCCCTTCTTTCTGTTGTCAACTATAAAACGTGCATACAAAATGTTTTATGAGTTGACATTCGGCTCCCCTCACTTCTTGAAGGTGACCTGTGTAACATACACAAAGTCAATTTGATTGCAGATATGGAAGCTTATGCTCACAAAACCCTCCCAGGCTTGGTTGGATTTTCTGCATGGAACCTTGCTATAAGATGATCGGCTTGGATGTTCCTACTCTTTACCCATGATGCCTCTGCTAAGGAGTTGCCACCTACTTTGTAGGAGAAATGACTTCCCCCTTCTCGGGGAATTCTAACTGTCCACAGCCACTAGGGAAAATGTCCTTGAGATTTGCACTTGTAACCTCGATTCAAAACAACATTTCACATTATTGTTGATTCCGATTTCACCGCTTTCATTTCCATTGCATTTTCTGTTAGCTCCAGTTCAGACCTGACCTGATTGGCAGCCTCTAATTCCACTCGGGGGTGGAAGGTATTAAAATCAAAGTCTCTTTTTTTCAAAGCAAGTATTGATAATTTTATTTTACTGAGAATAGGATTCCTGAGGATTGTAACAATGGGCAAAATTCTTGCAAAGCCAGTGAGAAAGTAGAAATGCACAAACAACGAGTTACCAACCCACCGGGGAGATTTCCAACAAACTTTTTATGAACTTTCTCTGCTTAGCATTGCATGAAGTGAGACACCATGGTGTGTTGGATGCATTTTCGAAGCCTTTATTTCTTATTTATGTTGTGGTACAATCTACTGTCTCTTTCTCTCCATGCCAACCAAATGCATAACATTGCAGAATACCCGATGAAATGCCTATGTATTTATTGCATTTCTAATTTGTCCAATTACTGGTATTCTTTGGGTGCTGAGAATGTTACTAAGGATAGGAAGGATTTTTTTTTTTTAAAGGAAACTGGACCAAGAGTTAAAGAAAAGCAAAAAATGAAATGTGATTTTGTTCTTTTGTTAAAGAACAAAACTGAAAAAGTAGAAAAATAAAACATAATGTTGTTCCTGGATAAGACAAAATAAAATCAATTACCCAGCTATAGAAATAGCTCTACTTCACATTACTATGGGGGTCAATAGCGCTTCTTTGAAAAAGACATTGCAAAAACATAAGAAGACTTTGGAATCCCAAAGCTGCTTTTTTCAAGAGGCAACTGGACTTTCTTGTTTTTCTTTGAAGACTTTTCGCTTCTCATCCAAGAAGCTTCTTCAACTCTGACTAGATGGTGGGGAACAGAAGGATTTGCATTGCTTGCAGACAGCCGGTCATTTGCATTCCATTAGTGAATTGTTGAGGCCACTTGGAGATTTATCTGTGTCTTCATGCTCACCTGAGTAGTGTAAATGGATGTGGAGCCTTCTTGGAACTGCTGAAAAGAGTTGTGTTGTAGACTGGAGATAGATGATTTCATATCTGTCCCCTTCTTTTGGGAGAGGGCTGTGCAATTTGGATGTAGATGGCCTCTTTGACCCCTCTTTCAAACTATCCATCCTTTCTGTCCAAGATGTGGAGTTTGCGGTTTTCAAAAGGGCTTTGTCTTTTAAATGAAGATGGACTACTGAATCATGTCCTGATGGGTTTGTGTCTGGGTGTTTTATCCTTGGGATAAACAAGGTTCTGCCTTAGTGTATTCTTGGGTTTAAAGTGTGCACATGTGTTTTGGTGGCTAAAGTTCCCCCTGTGTCTTTCAGATATTCCTGCAATGCATGGAATGGCACCATTGCTTTGTTTATTGTTCTCTCCTTTGTCTGTTAGGAAAAGCTTCTTTGTTTTTTGGGGGGGGGGATATGATGAAGGCCACTTGGGGTAGCCACACGTTCTGAGGCAGGGTGGGATTCAAATTTTTTAACAACCGGTTCTGTGGGCGTGGCTTAGGTGGTGGGCATGGCTTGGTGATCATGTAACTGGGTGGACATGGCTTGGTGGTCATGTTATTGGCTGGGCGTGGCCAACTCAATATCACTCACATCGAGGCACGCATCTCCTCACCTGGCCTCTCATGACTGTGGGGATGCTGCAATAGTCGTAAGTGTGAAAAATGGTCATAAGTCACTTTTTTCAGTGCCATTGTAACTTTGAATGGTCCCTCCACACAAGTAAAGTACCAGCAAAGGAGGTGGGGGGAAACTCCAGAGACATTCCTGAGACAGGAAGTCTAGTCCTGCCAAGAATGTAATAAGGGTTAATGGAGAGGCAGTTTCTGTAAGCAACACCAGAATGTTTCCTTCCTGCCTTCCTTACAGGATTAGGCCAGTAATTTCTTCTAACAACCGCTTCTCCGAACTGCTTAGAATGTTAACAACCAGTTCTAGCGAATAGGTGCAAACTGGTAGAATCCCACCCCTGTTCTGAGGGTTGTGGTTTCTTTTGGTGGTGACCATAGAGCTAAACAGATTCCTGGGAATAATTAGGTCCTTAAAAGTATCAAGAGATTGAATTGGGTTTGGAAAGGAGGCAAAGATTGACCTTTAAAAAAAAATACTAGTTCCCATTTAACAGTGATGAAAGACATATTTCTATTTTCTTAAGAGGTTTTTATCTTTGCAGAAATGTTCCTGGGTTGGGTAGAATATGCTTGAACTTTGAAGGTGAACGGATGGGTGAAGATGTCTTGACTTTCTCTCTCACAGTCTACAATTCCTAAGATGAAGGGTCTCCAAACTTTGCAATTAAGACTTGTGGACTTCAACTCCCAGAATTCCATGGCTGGCTGAGGAATTTTGGAGTTGAAATCCAGAAATCCTATAGTTGATAAGTTTGGAGAACTTGGCCTAAGAGGGACAAAATTTCAGAGGGTACTTTATTTTCAAGGAAGAATCTTACAAGATACAAATTCATTCTGCTTAAGGCCTCTGGGCAATGTGGAGTATCTTATTAAGTGTCCCTGTCTCAAAGAACCGATTCAGGTGCCTTCCATAATACAGCAACCTCATCAAAGTCAACAACTACTGCTTCCCACATCCCAACATACTCTTGTAATTCCTTATACTTCCATTACAAGTATTGAAGGAGCTTCTCTATTAGGGATTGAATCAGAATAGAACTGGAAGGGATCTTTGAGATATTCTAGTCCAAGCAAGAGACCGTATAGCATTTCAGACAAGTGACAGTCCAGTCTCTTCTGAAAAACTTCCAGTGATGAAGCACTCACAACTTCTGAAGGCTTCAACTTCCACTGGTTAAATGTTCGCACTTTTAGGAACTTTCTCCTTAATTCCAGGTTGCTTCTCTCCTTGGTTAGTTTTCATCCATTGTTTCTTATCCTTCCTTCTGGTGCTTTGAAAAATAAGCTGAGTTCTCCTCTTTGTGGCAACCTCTCAGATATTGGAATGCTACTATGATGTCTCTCGTAGTCCTTCTTTTATCTAGACTATGATTTGATTGCTTATTTGTATCCTATGACTTTCATTAAGTGTTGTAACTTATGATTCTTGATGAATGTATCTTTTCTTTTTATGTACACTGAGATCATATGCACCAAGACAATTTACTTGTCTGTCTAATCATACTTGGCCAATAAAGAATGAATGAATACATTCATTCATTCACTAGCCAGACCCAAATCCTGCAACCATTCTTCAAATATGTCTTTGTCTCCAGGTATCATCTTAGTTGCTTTTCTTGGCAACTTAGTTGATCTTCTTATAGTATAGAATGGAATGGAATGGAATGGAATGGAATGGAATTGAATGGAATGGAATAGAATAGAATAGAATAGAATAGAATAGAATAGAATAGAATAGAATAGAATAGAATAGAATAGAATAGAATAGAATAGAATAGAATAGAATAGAATAGCTTTATTGGCCAAGTGTGATTGGACATACAAGGAATTTGTCTGGGTGCAAATGCTCTCAGTGTACATAAAAGAAAAGATACATTTGTCAAGAGTAAAGAATCATAAGGTACAACACTTAATAATAGTCACAGGGTACAATAAGCAATCAAATCATACTAGGAAACAGTCAATATAAATCCTAAGTATACAAGCGACAAAGTTACAGTCATACTGTCACAAGTGGGAGGGGATGGGCAATATGGAGTGATGAGAAGGTAAACAGTAATAGTAGTATAGACTTTGTAAATAGTTGGACAGTGTTAAGGGAATTATCTGTTTAGCAGAGTGATGGCTTTCGGGAAAAAAACTCTCCTTGTGTCTAGTTGTTCTGGTGTGCAGTACTCTATAGCATTGTTTTGAGGGAAGGAGCTGAAACAGTTTATATCCAGGATGTGAGGGGTCTGTAAATATTTTTACAGCCCTCTTTTTGACTCAGGGTGCAGGATACAGGTCCTTGATTGAAGGCAGGTGGGTAGCAATTGTTTTTTCTGCAGTCCTAATTACCCTCTGAAGTCTGTGTCTGTCCTGTTCGGTTGCAGAACCAAACCAGACAGTTATAGAGGTGCAGATGATAGACTCAATCATTCTTCTGTAGAACTGGATCAGCAGCTTCTTGGGCAGTTTGAGATTCCTGCGTTGGCACAGTCTATATCACGAATAGAGAAAAGTCTTATCTTGGAGAAATTGTTGATGGGTCTCTCCTTCTCCTGAAGAAAATTTGAGGAATCATCATCCAATTTTCCTTCAACTAAGAAACTAGGTGGAGAATTTAAAAAGTGTCCAACGGTACTAGAAAATGTCCAGCAGAAGCATCCAAAGCTGGTGGACTTTTTCCAGCAGACTTGGATGCTGAGGCTCTAAAAAGATGTTGAGGTCTCAAAAAGAGTGTAGAGAAGAGCAAGAAAGTTGATAAGAAGTCTATAGGCTAATTTGTACAATAAATGGCTAAGAGAACTAGGTATGTCTAGCCTAATGAAGAGAAGACTTAAGGAAGACCGAATAGCGATCTTCAAATACTTGAAGGGTGCCTCAGTGAAGAATATGTTGATCTATTTTCCATAGCAGCTCTTGACAGGACATGAAGAAGTAGGTGGAAGCTCCTCAGAGGCAGATCCATCCTGGAAGGAATTTCCTAATAATGGGAATGATTAATTGCCTGGCACAAACAATCAAGTTTACTGGTTAAGGTTTCAACTTACTATTGTATTGC
The DNA here is from genome assembly GCA_023653725.1 of Bungarus multicinctus. Lineage (NCBI taxonomy): Eukaryota > Metazoa > Chordata > Lepidosauria > Squamata > Elapidae > Bungarus > Bungarus multicinctus. The sequence goes on along the minus strand of CM042834.1, from coordinate 272,941,438 downwards.
TCAGGCCTATACACATGAATCTTCTCAACTAACAATATGCACCTGGGTAAAAATAGATAAGGTTCAACAGCATTCAAGAGGGGTTTGAATTTCATTCTCTTGTGACTATGTAGAGATTCTACACCAATGCCCCACTTGACTCCTTCCCTCTGTCTCGGCCAGTCCCTCTCTGACAAAATCAATGGAACAGCTTGCCTCTCGGAGTTGTTGGTGCTCCATGACTGGAGGATTTCAAGAAAGAGATTGGACAAACATTTGTCTGACACAGTATGAGGAGTCCTGCCTTGGTCGGGGGGGGTTGGACTAGAAGACCTCCAAAGTCCCCTTCAGCCCCATGAGTGTATGATTTACAGCAAAGTTTACATTGGCCCAAAGCAGAAATCAAAAAGCTCAGGCTTGCCTTCCCGAATAGCATGCTGCAAAATTCAGCAGGTATTTTTTTGGCATCAGAACTGCTGTTTGCCCAGATTGGTTTTGTAAAAGCAGGAGGCTGATGGAGGCTCCTTGCATCTGGTATCAATTGAAATAAAGCAAAAGATGCACTCATCTCAGCTGCATAATTTAAGAAAGTAAGCTCACATTTAGAATAAGCCTCGCGTTGCACCAGCCGACCGTTATCCTTCAGAAACAGGTGGCAGATGGCAGAAAAACCATCCACCGAAGCTCTCAGTGGCTCAGTTGCTGCATTCAGGAGAGTAGCTCTCATAATGACATACTTGCATATTCATAGAGTGCAATGGGTACTTCTCATTTGCTCTTGGACCTCGTTTGGGGAGGATGCCAAAGCCGGCTACTCGTAAACTTGACAGCCTCGTTCACTCGTGCTGCGGCGAAGATTTTTTTTTAAAAAAAGTTTATAGTGCCTTCATTCTCCATCCCGGATCCAGATTCCTAAGATGGTCACTCAGCTGCATTTGGAAAACACAAAAGTTGGACTGAAGAGCTATAGTGGTGCAGTGGTTAGAATGCAGTACTTCAGGCTACATCTGCTGACTGCCAGCTGACTGCAATTTGGCAGTTCGACTCTCACCAGGCTCAAGGTTGACTCAGCCTTCCGTCCTTCTGAAGTGGGTAAAATGTGGACCCAGATTGTTGGGATCAAGAAGCTGACTTTGTAAATTGCTTAGAGAGGGCAATGTAAAGTGGTATATAAGTCTAAGTGCTATTGCTATTATAACTTCTGTAGCTTTTGTTGTGGTGCAGTGGTTAGAAGGCAGTATTGCAAGCTGACTCTGCTCACTGTCAACAGTTCGATCTTGACAGGCTCAAGCTTGACTCAGCCGTCCATCCTTTGGAGGCTGGTAAAATGAGGACCCAGATTGATGGGGGCAATATGCTGACTCTGTAAACCACTTAGAGAAGGCTGTAAAGCATGGTGAAGTGGTACATAAGTGCTATTCTTATTTGTGTTTTGTGTTAGATCCAGATCTTGTGGCACCTTCCATAAGTGTCATCCTTTGTGACTTTGAGGAATGATTGCCAGGAAGGGAAATGTTATAAAACTCAATGGTCACCACGATACAAAAAAAAAAAAAAAAAGATGTATAGACCATGGAAAGTGTGCAGAGGAGGGCAACAAAAAGATCTGGAGGGTAAATCATATGATGAATGGTTGAGGGATCTAGGTATGTCTAGTCTATTGAAGAAGAAGATTGAGAGAACATGATAACTGTCTTCCAATATTTGAGGAGCTGTCACAGAGAAGGGGAAGGTCAACTTATTCTCCAAAAGGGGAGAACAAATAACTTGTGAAAAATCATTAAAGAGAGATCCAGCCTAGAAATATTCTAACAATCTAGAAATAATTTAATAACAATCAATCAATGGAAGAGCTTGGCTCCAGAAATTCTGTGTGCTCCATCATGGAATATATTCAAGAAGAAATTGGACAGATATTTGTTCAAAATGGTGTAGGGTCTTCTATTTAATCAGGGTTGGACTAGAAGAGATCTAAGGTCCCTTCCAGCCTTATGATTTGATGGACCAAGACTTTAACTTGATTCCTTGTGTGTCCAATTACACTTGGCCAATAAAAAGAAATAATTCTACTCTGTGTAAGAGAATTTCTTACATACTATCCGAACAAAAAGTATCCAGGATTTCATGTACAAGAACCAATGGATGGAAACTAATCAAGGAGAGAAGCAACCTAGAATTAAGAAGAAACAGTTGTCTGCACAGTTCTGATTTACTGGATTTTGACTACAACACATCTTAGAATAGAACGCATATTGCAGAATGCAGGAGCTGGAAGGGACCTTGAAGATCTTCTAGTCCAACCCCCTTCTCAAGCAGGAAACCCTATACCATTTCTGACAAATGGCTGTCCAATCTCTCTTTGAGAACCTCCAGTGATGGAGCACCCATAACCTCTGAAAGCAAGTCCTCCCACTGATTCCTTGTTCTCACTGTCAGGAAATTTCTCCTTAAATCTAGATTTCCAGGCAAAATTCTCTTGCACCCTTTCTACCTCTAAGAAGTTCTCATTGGGATGTACTTGAAACCCAAAGCTTCACTTTATGCTTCCTTTCCTTCTCCTTGTTTCTAAAACAAGCCAGTCACCATTATTGCCTTTTTCTGTTTAAAAATTCTTCCCCTCTCCATCCATCCATCAACCTATCCATCCATCCAATTGTGCGATTCAATTTTATTTTACTACGGGTCCTGTGGTCATGGCTAGATGCGCGTGGCTAGATGGGCGTGGTCAGGTGGTCATGTGACTGGGTGGATGTGGCTATGTGGTGGTTTTTTTCCCCCTTTCACAGCACCCCTTCCATGCCCCATTTTTTGCCTACTAGGCCTCAGGGAAGCCTCCTGGGAGCAAAAATTGGGGGGCTGCACAGAATCCCCTCACACTCCATCTTTTTGCCTACTGGGGCTCAGGGAAGCCTCCAGGCAAGGTAAGTACAACAGCAAGGGTGGATTTCCTGCTTTCTAGCTAACCTAAATTGTGTGGCATAGCTGATCGTTGAAAATACCGGTTCGGCTGAACCGGTAGCATTTTTTTTTTTTACTACAGATTTTGGTGAACCGGTAGCACTTTTTACTACCGGTTCACCCGAACAGGGCCAAATCGATAGAATACCACCACTGCATCCATCCAACCAAAGATTTTGGCCAGCTTTTCTTTTCATTTGGGTGATTATTACTTCCTTCAGCTTGCCTTCCACTTTACATCAAGATCTGTTTGCAAACATTTTCCTGAGCCTTCTGCCCAGCTAGACAAACATTGCTACGTCCCGGGATGAACACCAGTGCACGAGGCTGACATCAGGATGGCAACAGACCTGCAACCCCGTGCTGCAAGAAAGCCGCTGCGTCCACAGAAGCAGAATCCAGCAATGCAGGCATGACATAATGGCCACATGATGTGTCTCGGGTAGCTTGAGGGGCTTTCAAATCTGGTGCAAGGAGAAAGTTCTGTGGCAACTTCTACCGACAGATGGAGAGTCAGAGGAGCCCGGATTTTAACAGCTGAGCGAGAAGCACCTCAAACAGCTCCATTATGGTGGAATATTTTTTAGCGGAAAAAAACCTCCACGCCGCACTATTAGAATTCGTTGGCTTCCTACCTCATGCAGGCAAGCTCATTTCATGCAAGGCGTGCTAGGTTTTAGGGAAGTCTCTTGGCAAAATAGCACATCCGTTCAATTTTAATGCGAAAGCATCTGAAAATGGTTGGTCCAGCTGTTTTATGCCATTTGTGCTGGTAGGGTGAAATGACAAAGTCTGCATATTGGACAAGAAGAAAAGACATTTCTCCATAATTAGAAGGCGGGAGGGCTGGTCGCCCTTCAGGAGCCCATCTTTTCTTCTTTGGATATGTTTGACATTTTTATATCTCTTCTTCTTTTGATGTATATTTTAAGATGCATAGATATGTTTTCTACGGGCCTGGATCCTTCCCAAAGACAGGAGGAAAATGTGCTGAAGGCGTGAATGGGATTGGCAGGCTAGCTGTCAAATCCATCTTTTAAAAACTATGTGGGGGGCATGAACAAGTAGATCTGTTTAGGAGAAATGTTTATGGAATATATACATACACACATACATACGTACAGTACATACACGTACATATGAGTGTGTGTATGTGTATGTGTAGTTGATTTCTTCTTCTACACATTGGTGTAATTTTTTTTAAAGGAAATTGATATAAAAGTGGTAGTTTAGAAGGCAAGTGGATATTTCCCTTTTTAAGTTGTGATGGAAGAAATTAAAATAATTTCCCATATATGCATCTGATAATGCTGACTTCTATTCTTCTTCTTCTTCTTCTTCTTCTTCTTCTTCTTCTTCTTCTTCTTCTTCTTCTTCTTCTTCTTCTTCTTCTTCTTCTTCTTCTTCTTCTTCTTCTTCTTCTTCTTCTTCTTCTTCTTCTTCTTCTTCTTCTTCTTCTTCTTCTCCTCCTCCTCCTCCTCCTCCTCCTCCTCCTCCTCCTCCTCCTCCTCCTTCCTCTCCTCTTGTCCTCAAAACCCATTTGAAATTAGACAACTCCAAAGTGGTTGGAGCGCATGAGTTTATATAAACATACAAAGAGAGAACCCTAATTTTGGGATACATGAAGTTTTCAGCTTTTTATACCAAACACTTATTTTCCCACTTGCAGTAGGGAAAGCAGAACAATTCTAAAAAGTTGCAAATAGGCTACTTCATTCAGATCCCCACATGCTCTCAATCACCTTTTAATCTTCAATTCCAAAGAGCTGTCCAGCCCTATGGTTTATTACACACAAATTGTTATAAACATTCAAAAATGAAACAACAGACTTTTGATAATCTGAGTTATAGGATGCTTTATTAGGGAAAATACTGCAGTATTGGACTCAGTTCACTCTAGAAAAGAAACATTTTCTAAGAGGAAGGAGACGCTTCCATGTAGCGAATACAGCTTATATAGGTTTATCAAATCACATGGTTACATAATACTTCCTTTTTCCATATATGGATGTTATACAACCTTCCATGGAAAACTTCCAATATTTTCAGATGTCCTGTTTTTCACATTCCAGAAAAATTTTAAGGAAACATTAATATTCCTTAATGTGACATTATTAATGTCAGAGCGCCCTAGCACAAATGTCCTCTAACCTATGCCAAATAAATTGTCTCACAAAAACACATGTCATAACTGTTCTGAGCTTTGAAAGGTCAAACTGTGAACACAAAATGGCTTCAGTTTGGTTCTTTATATTCTCAAGTATAATAACCAAATTTCACTCATAACACAAGTCTTTGCTACTACCAAAATCTGGCAAACATGCTGGTTTTGTAGTAGAAGAATGGGCTCTGTATCATCACAATGAAAAATTCCAAATGCATTTTTGATGCATGTATGCAAATTTTCGCCCACTTCTGTATTGCACTTGTAAAAATGTTCTAGACAACTGATCCAAAATACATCTGCTCTAAAAGGACAAATCTTTCTTTTGTGTTTTATTTCCAATATATTAATGACTGATTTTTAACTTTTGCCTTCAGCTTTTGTCCAGTTTCCTTGATCTAAATATAGTTGGTCCTCCATTGTCCCTCTTTCTTTGGCTAAAAAAAACAAAACCTGTTAAGGTGTTCAGCTTTTGTCTAAATCTCATTTTAATCCATCTATCTTATTTTTAGCTGAATTTTCTTTGGAAATGGAGACATTTAAAGAAGGATGAAAGTACCTTATTCAAAGCTGTCCATCAATGTAACCATTACTTCACAATGAACATCACCATCTTTTACTAAAACAGGAACACCATTAAAGATAGGCTTGGTAGCAAGGTCAAAAATCTAGGTTAAAGACATTCTTCTCCTCCTTTTCCTTCTCCTCCTCCTCTTCCAAGAAGAAGAAGAAGAAGAAGAAGAAGAAGAAGAAGAAGAAGAAGAAGAAGAAGAAGAAGAAGAAGAAGAAGAAGAAGAAGAAGAAGAAGAAGAAGAAGAAGAAGAAGAAGAAGAAGAAGAAGAAGAAGATTATTTAACTGTTCATTTATTAACAGGATAAAATTGGTTGGTGGGAATAGAAGGTTAGGAGAATTAAAAGACTCATTCAACTTTTCTAAATGACATGCTTAAACCAGAATTTCATGAAAAACATGGAATCAGAGAGAAAAGAAATATTCCATCTCAAGTAAATTAAGACTTTTAACTTTGGGTTCACACCAAGTTTAGCTATAACTGACACCAAGCCTTAGACAACAATGTTGTGACCTTTTGTTACCCTATAATGAGCAGAATGGGACAAGTCAACAATTGACTCGCTGCAGGACAAGTCAGCAATTGAATTTAGGTATTTAAATATTCTATTCTTACAGGTATGTTTGGAAAGTCTTAAAATGGCAGTACATTATGTTACCTAACAGTGTTCAATTTATACCTCCAGTACTATCTTCAATAAATTAGCTCCAACTTATGATCTGTGTTATAGGTAAAGATAAAGGTTCTCCTTGTACATATGTGCTAATCATTTCCAGCTCTAGGGGGAGGTTCTCATCTCCGTTACAAAACTGAAGAGCCAGCGCTGTCCATAAACGTCTTCGTGATCATGTGGCCAGAATGATTAAATGCCTTCAAAGGCGCAGGGAACGCTGTTCCCTTCCCACCAAAGTGGTCCCTATTTTTCTACTTGCATTTTTACATGGTTTCGAACTGGTAGGTTGGCAGAAGCTGGGACAAATAACGGGAGCTTATTCCGTTACGCAGCACTAGGGATTTGAACTGCTGAACGGACGACCTTTCTGATTGACAAGGTGAGCGTCTTAGCCACTGAGCCAACATGTCCCTGATCTGTATTATAGAAATAGCAAAATGCTATTGAAAAAAGTGACGTATGACCATTTTTCACACTTACAACCATTGTAGTGTTCTTGAGGTCATGTGATCAAAATTTGGACCCTTGGCAACTGACTCATATTTATGATAGTTGCAGTGTCCTGAGGTCATGTGATCATCTTTTGCAATCTTCAATGGGAAAGCCAAATTCACTGAACAACTGTGTAACTTAACAACTGGAATGGTTCATTTAACAACTGGGAAAACAAAGGTCATAAAATGGCACAAGATTCACTTAACAAACATCTCACTTAGTAACAGGAATTTTGGACTCCATTGTGTCATATGTCAAGGACTACCTGCACTCTGATGTGAAATACAAGCATTCCTCAGGGTTCATGTGAAAATTAAATTTCAATGTTTAATTAATTCAATGTATTTTTTTTCAAAAAAGATATTGTTTGGGGAACCTAATACTTGTGCCCTGCTAAATCAATTTTAAAAATTAAAAAAATGCATCAAAAGATCATCCTATCCACTGAATTAAATGCATTCAATCAGTGGGGGGATTCAATTTTTTTTTACTACTGGTTCTGTGGGCATGGGTTGGTGGGCGTGGTGTAGCTTGGTGTGGGTGTGGCTTGGTGGGCATGGCAGGGGAAGGATACTGTAAAATCCCCATTCCTTCCCACCCCACTAACCTGCTTTCCAGCTCCGTTCTCCTGTGCAGGGCAACCAAAGAAGACCCAGCCAATCAGTTGGGACTGGGGAGGCAGAGAATAGATGGGGGCAGGGCCAGTCAGAGGCAGGATTTGCTGGTTCTCTGAACTACTCAAAAGTTCTTCTATTGGTTCTCCAGAACTGGTCAGAACCAGCTGAAGACTACCTCTGCTTTCATCCCAGGTATTCATTCTTTACAGAATAACAAAGTTGGAAGGGACCTTTTAGGTCAAAACTCAATTTCATTGAGGGCTGCATCAGGGTTGTATTTGACCTTGGGGAGTTGGGGTGGGCGTGGCCAGGGTGGGCATGGCCAGCTCGACATCACTCATGTCGGAGGCGCCTGTGGTGGCACAAGCACTCTGCCAGTGAAAATGTGTTCCCGAACTCCATTTTCAGCTGTGATGGCCTCCTGCAACCTTCTATCAGTGAAAATGGAGCTCCGGAGAGCCACACATAGCCCTCTCGAGCTCCCTTTTTGCTGACAGACACAATGTGGGCCAGTCCTTTGTGTTTCCAAGGGTGGCCCTGTGGGCCAGATCTAAGCACCCCATGAACCAGCCCCAGGCCTTGAGTTTGGCACCCCTATTGTAGGTCATCTAGTCCAACCCCCTGCCCAAGCAGAAGACCCTATACCATTTCTGACAAGTGACTGTCCAATCTCTTCTGGAAGACCTTCAGTGATGACACCTTCTGGTGACAAGCTGTTCCAATAGCTAATTGTTCTCAGTATCAGGAAGTTTCTCCTTATTTCTAGGTTGAATCTGTCCTTCGCAGAATTCGGAGGACATCCCATATTTAACCTAACACCTTTGAACTCCAGATTGGACCCAACCTATCAGAGATGACTTCAGGCGTAAGAACCCAAATTTAATTAAATTAATTAATGGCCTTAAATGAATCCATTTAATTAATTAATTTAAATGAAAGATTAAATCAATGACAGTGAGTAGGAGTGCATAAGAGCTCTGGATTAATCACACAGGTAATTGATTCTGGGTAAACTAATCAGGGATCAGAGGGAGAATAGATTGAGGCTATCACTGATCAGAATTGGCTTCATGGGGATCTGATTAAAAATAACCAGTTGATGAAAGACGGAAAAGAAAATTATGGGAAATGGAAGCAAATGAGCGATCATTTTAGGAACAACAACGACGGCCAGAAAAAAGGGGCAGGAAGTGAAGGCATTTAAACCTTTGTAAAAACCCAAGAGTAATTTCAATCCAAATGTAAACATGGGTTAGCATGAGGTTAATAAACATTCTTGCTATACAAGCTGATCTCATAGTCATCTCTCTGTTGTCTTCTGTGGCATTTGATTCAGTAATCATTTGCGTGTCAAGGGTTCTTATTGAGGTACTAGACTCCCTTGGGCTAAATTCACACATGTTTAATTTGCTTCCTGAATAACTCATTTCCTGGGATTGCACAGTTCACTGAATCATAATCTAACTGAACAGGGAGAACTTGCGAAGCTACACATGCACACAAAAGCTAATCAAGGTTAAAAGTAACCAAGTTGGCATACTAGATGAATAGATGAAGCCTGTAAATGTTTTTCCAAGGAAGCTTTAGTTCAAGTTGTTGTTGTTGTTGTTGTTGTTGTTGTTGTTGTTGTTGTTGTTGTTGTAGTTCTTCTTCTTCTTCTTCTTTTCCTTCTCCTCCTCCTCCTCCTCCTCCTCCTCCTCCTTCTCCTCCTCTTCCTCCTTCTCCTTCTCCTTCTCCTTCTCCTTCTCCTCCTTCTCCTTCTCCTTCTCCTTCTCCTTCTCCTCTCCTTCTTCTCCTTCTCCTTCTCCTTCTTCTTCTTCTTCTTCTTCTTCTTCTTCCTCCTTCACCTTCACCTTCACCTTCTTCAAGGGTGACCCTTACTAGAATAACTTCAGATGACCACTGTCCATTAGCTGTGTCCCATGATCCATGCACTAACATTCAAATTCTTTGGCAATCTACTGGAGAATGGATCCCTGGGGGTCATTCCAATTTGCGCCAACCCCTAATATGTCATGCATGGATACCTCTTGCTCAGGACTTCCCAGCTCTATTGGCTGGTAAACCTGGATGACTTTTTTTAGAAGACCTGATGACATTTTGTTCTTCATTCTGCACTGCTGACCAGCAAAGCACAAAATTATGGTTCCCATCTTGCTCTGGAACTTCCACAATTCTTATATTGGGATGCCACATTCTTGAATGAACATGAATATTCATTTTTGTTCCCCTTTAGAGTGGAGAATAGAATGCCTATGCAAATCAATCAATCAAAGTGAAACTGGAAGGGATCTTGGAGGTCTTCTAGTCCAACCCCCTGTTCAAGTGGGAGACTGTATGCCACATCAGACAAGTGGATGTCCAGTCTCTTCTTGAAAGCCTCCAAGTGGTGAAGCACCCACAACTTCTAAAGACAAGTTGTTCCACTTGTTATTTGTCCTTACTGTCAGGAAAATGCTGCTTGGTTCTAGGTTGCTTCTCTCCTTGATTCATTTCAATCCATTGGTTCTTGACTTGCCTGGAATTAAGTTCTTGTAATGCAACTTTCCACATTATGTGCATGATGAAAACAAACAGAGGGCTCTTCCTTTTGTTCGGGATACATATCATAATCTGCTTTTAATGACCCCATAATCCCTTGCAGGAAGAGTGGGCAACTAAATGAAGCTGAGTATTTACTGGCCAAATGCCCTTCCTATCACCAATGTGGAGTTTTATTCAGCTGATATATTCTCAGTGTGCCCAGAGAGAGAAATATCTGCCACTACCAAGTATTTGTTAGACATTCATTCATTCATTCATTCATTCATTCATTCATTCATTCATTCATTCATTCATTCACTCATTCATTCATACATATCTCCTTTATTGGAACTAACGATATATATTTTAGTCAATAAATTCAGCTTATCAAATATCCAAGACAAGGTCTGTCCCTTTCAGCAAAAAAGGGGTGCCTGCTTTATTCCACAGATGCTGAGCACACTTTCTGTTCTGTCCCAGCGCGCATCTCAGCTGCACTGAGCATTTAATAAGCTTTGTGTCATCAGTGCCCTTTTGAAAATGATTGAATTATGCCTGTTTTTATGGTTCCATAAAAGCCTTTTTATTAATTTGGGGGATGCTGAAGCAGTTCTTCTCATCTCTGGTCAATCCCCACTGAGCAATTAAATTATTCATGCTGCTTCCAATTGGCTTTGTTTATTGTGTCCGAGATGTACAGTATACATACACACACAGACACAGAGACGTACACACACACCACCTATACAACCACAAAAGAAACATGCAACTCAGAGGAGAGGGAAATGCCATAACCATTACACAGGTGCCAGATGGTGTGGTCAGTCTTAGAGAGGGTTGCTAAGTCTATTAATTTATAGTAAGGGGTAAGGTAATGTCTTTTCCTCTTAAGCTCTCAGGTTCTGAGCATAATGTCCCTCCCCACATCATGGTAGAAATCTGTTCTGCAGCTAGAATTACTCTGAACTACTATATGAACCATATATATATATATATATATATATGGAAGTTAACTCTTAAACTATGGCAAAGAATGGGTGAACTTCCTCCAGAAAATTTAGAGTTACCGAAGCAGTTCAGAGAGATTGGACTGGCATATAACTTAGCATTAAGCTATACTTTAGGACTTCCTTCCTTCCTTCCTTCCTTCCTTCCTTCCTTCCTTCCTTCCTTCCTTCCTTCCTTCCTTCCTTCCTTCCTTCCTTCCTTCCTTCCTTCCTTCCTTCCTTCCTTCCATCCATCCATCCATCCATCCATCCATCCATCCATCTGTCATCTCTTCTCTCTCTGTGTGTGTGTCTCTGTCTATCATTTCTATCTGTCTGTCTGTCTGTCTGTCTCTATCTGTCTCTATCTGTTTATTATCTGTATCTTATCCCTATCTATCTATCTATCTATCTATCTATCTATCTATCTATCTATCTATCTATCTATCTATCTATCTATCTATCAGTATCTATCTATTTACCTATCTATCTATCTATCTATCTATCTATCTATCTATCTATCTATCTATCTATCTATCTATCTATCTATCTATCATCTTATCTATTTAATTGGCATGCCGCCCTTCTTGCCAAAGACAGCCCATTTATTATGTGCTGTGGTGGAATGTAGTCTGGATTCCCAAGAAGGATAGTCTGCATTCCAAAAGCACAAGAGACCACAAGTTTAAATGGATTGGTTGGGGGAGAAAAAGGTCTACTCAGGTCTTCAGTTTTCATGATTTGATTATTTATTTATTTGTTCAATTTGTAGGACTGCCCACGTCAGTCATAACTCTTCAATGGTGCAAGTTGTTTGCTTTAGTTTGGCAAGATTTCGGTCTATCAGTGAGGACCAATAAAGGAAACAAATTTCTTGGGTTTCTTGGGCTTTGCAGCCTGGCTGAGGCCCTCTTATTGGCTTTTTAGCTGGTTGCTACATTCCTATCATATCATAGGTGTTTTTTTTTTTTAACATAGGTGTAATTTTTTTTCCTGAAGAAAATCGAGTCCAAAATAGCTACCCCTTTGGGTACCATATCCACAGACTCCTTATTAAAGTGACTCACACCAGTAATGGAAAGATCTGCCAGAGACGATTTTCTTGTTTACTAGAACAGCCTCAGGTGACTGCAGTCCATTAGCCGTGTCCCATGATCCATGCACGAAAAGTCAAATTCTTTGCAAAACTACTGGAGAATGGATCCTTGGGGATCATTCCAGCTTGCTCCAATCCCTAATATGTCAACTAATTCTCACTTAATGTGAAAGCAAGCATCTTGGCTCTCACTGTGTGCTGAAGCCTTTCCTCTATTGAGGGAGGCAAACCCAATTTGAGAATGAGAGACAGATATCTTGAAGAGGATGTATCATGTTGTGTCTCTCCTTCCCTAACTATTGAGAAGGATCAGATTTGACTACAAGTCAGCCAGTATTCAGAGGGCTGAATAACACCCTGGATATTACCTTAGTCCCGTAATTACCTTGCTATCTTCATTCCAGAGCGATGAAAGTTAAATCGCCAATCCAGTTGTGTAGAACTTTCTTCTCTCAACGGTTCTTGAAAAACAAAGTCCTTACAAGAAACCCGTTTAATAGAGTAACAGAATAAGAAAGTTGGAAGGGACCTTGGATGTCATCTAGTCCAATCTCCAACCCTAGCAGGAGACCCTATACCATTTCAGACAAATGGTTGTCCAATCTCTTCTTGAAAGCCCCCAGTGATGAGGAACCCATGACTTCTGGAGCCAATATGTTCCATTGGTTGGTTTTTCTCACTCTCAGAAAATTTCTTTTTATTTTTTGGTTGAATCTGTCCTTGATCAGTTTCCATCCATTGTTCCTTATCTGCCTTGAGGTGCTTTGGAAGAATAGATTGTCCTTCCTCTCTGTGACAGTCCCTCAAATATTGGAATAATCATCTCATTTTTAACATTTCTAATCATTTTTCTCAATGTTTATCGGACAAAGAGGTTAAAAAAGTTTTTCCATTCTGAAAGACTCACCATTCAGAGAAGGATGACTAAAACCCAGTGAAAAGTTAGCTAACTCATAACTCCTTTGACTTCTCCTGAATTTCCTTTGAGAGAGAGTCTCCAAATTCACTTTGAATTTGCTTTAGGCAAAATTTAGGGGCAACTGATGGATGTGAAGAACCCGCCTGAGAAATTTCACTGGCAACATTCAGACTAATTTTGCTTTGGAACAATCTTTCTTTGATGTTCTGCCTAAGGAGAAAAAGAACAAATAAATCCAAGAAGATTCCAAGTTCATCAGCAAGCTGCATGAAAATTTACAAAATATAGGAAAGCATTCTTTTTTTTAAAAAAAAAAGAGAGAGAAAAATCTTGCCAAAATAAAATGAAGTCTAATACAATACCAATACCAATACCAATACCAATACCAATAAATATTCTACAATATTGGAAAAAGCTGTGGTGCAGAAGGAGGAGGAGCAGGAGCAGGAGAAGGACAGGAGGAGGAGGAGGAGGAGAGGAAGAGGAAGAAGAAATTAGTCTAATGTCTTCCATTACAACTTAAAAGGGAAATATCCATATGCCTACTAACTATCATCTGGATGATAACAATTTCCTTTGAAAAATAAAGAAACCAACACCTGCCTGATGTATTTTATGACACTTATTAAAAAGACATACTTGTAAGTCAATTAACCTGGTGGGTGGTAGTTTTTATGTAAGAAACACAGCAAAGGGGTAACATACTTCATTTTAAATGGTTGCTTTTTATTCTTTTGTCTCTTGCAAGTGTCCCAGGTCCCTGCTCACTGCTCTGCTGTTACATATACATGGCCAACACCTGCATCAGAGAAGACCATCTCTGTAGCTTTACCAAAGTGCTGTGAGAAAGTTCATCTTTATCTGACATGTTGTTTTCCACAATGGCCACCTAGAAGCTTCTGAGATGGTTGCAAGCAGGAGATGGGAAACAAATAACTCTCCTTTTGTTATAGTCCTGCAACCAATAACTGAAGAAATGTTACAGAAAACTGGGAAGTAACTGTGAGAGTTTCATTCAAGGTAGAACAATAGATCTCTCTCTAACAAGTCCACCTGTTCTTAGGAGTTCATGGCCAAAGAGTCAAGGACAAAATTCAGATAGAAAATGTATTTTTATACTAGGCCCCCAAAGTCCCAATAAAGAAGACAAGATGTTGAAAAATCCAAGTATCCATAGTTAACATCCCCAGGGTATAAGTCTTATATTTCATTCTTTCACCTTTGCAGTTTGTTTCTTTTCTTTTCTTTTCTTTTCTTTTCTTTTCTTTTCTTTTCTTTTCTTTTCTTTTCTTTTCTTTTCTTTTCTTTATTCATTTATTTATTCATTTATTTATTCATTTATTTGTTAATTGCTTACAAGATAATAGGTATAAGTAAAACATAGTTATGAATACATGGGTACATATAAGAAAAATAAAATAAAAAAGAAACAATAGGACAGGGACGGTAGGCACGTTGGTACGCTTATGCACGACCCCTACAGACCTCTTAGGAAAGGGGTGAGGTCAATAGTAGACAGTCTAAGGTTAAAGTTTTTGGGGTTTGGGGAAGAAACCACAGAGTCAGGTAGAATATTCCAGACATTGACCATTCTGTGGCTGAAGTCCTATTTCCTACAATCAAGTTTGGTGCAATTAACCTTGAGTTTGTATCTATTGTTTGCTCTTGTGTTGTTATGGTTGAAGCTGAAGTATTCATTGACAGGTAGGACATTGCAATGTAAGATTTTATATACTATACTTAGATCGGACCGAAGGCGGCGTAGTTCTAGGTTTTCAAGGTCTAGAATTTCAAGTCTGGTGGCATAAGGTATTCTGCAATGAGTAGAGGAGTGGAGAACTCTTCTTGTAAAATATTTCTGGACTTTCTCAACTGTGTTAATATCAGATACGTAATGTGGGTTCCAGATTGATGAGCTATATTCAAGTATTGGTCTAGCAAATGAGAAAAAGCTACGTAAGATTAGGTTAACAACTCTTAACATCTTTTGGCTATGTAGTTACAGTGGGCTCTAGCACTTAGGTGATTTGAGATGAGTACTCCAAGATCCTTGACAGAGTTTGGATCATCAACAAGGTCTTGACTATTCAGCCTGTATTTTATTTTCTGAATTTTTTTGCCAATATGTAGGACAGAGCATTTATTTGTTGAGATTTGAAGTTGTCATTTGTTTGACCATTCTGATACATAGTTGAGGTCTTTTTGAAGGGTAGCAGTATTGTCTGTGGTGTTGAATAGCTTTACATCATCAGCGAAGAGAACACAGTTGCTCTTGATATGATCACAGAGGTCATTTATGTAGAGTATGAAAAGAGTTGGTCCTAGAACACTGCCTTGGGGGACACCACTGTTGACAGCTACATAATTTGATAGGATGCTCCCAATTTTGACAAGTTGTTGTCTATTTGACAGGAATGCTTTTATCCAGTTATGCAGGTGTCCAGAGATGTTATTCTTGGATGTTATTTAGACCATGTTCTGATAGTGGCCATTTCTGGTCTTCTACTGTCCTTGGCAGTTTCTGCCCTCATAGTAATTCCATCTTTTCAAGACCAATAGCCCTTGATTGTCCTCCATGATTTTATCCAACAACATTTAAAGCAACTCACTTTAGGTAATGCTTTTGGTGTGGAAACTAATCAAGGAAAGAACCAACCTAAAAATGATGAGAAATTTCCCAACAGAACAATTAAAACAGTATAATTAAATAACTTCTTGCCTTCAGAAGTTGTGGGTGCTCCATTACTGGATTTTTTTTTTAATGAAGAGTTGGACAACAGTTTGTCTGAAATGGTATATGGTCTCCTGCTTGAACATATACAGTTGGACTAGCAGACCTCCAGAGTCCCTTCCAACTCTGTTATTCTGTAAAGAATGCCATAGATTGAAATACTAGTTGAAATATATATTTAAGTGCTATTTGAAATATAGTCCTTAAAATATAGATGTTGAGACTTAGGAAAGAGTTCAGAGAAGAGCAACAAGAATTATTAGGGGGCTGGAGGCTAAAACATATAAAGAATGGTTAAAGGAATTGGGTATGTCTACTTTAATGAAAAGAAGGACTAGGGGAAACGTGATAGCAGTCTTCCAATATTTGAGGGGCTCATAACTATTTTCAAGGAGGGCAAACTATTTCCCAAAGAACCAAAAGGCAAGATGAGAAACAATGGATGGAAACCAACCAAAGAGAGAAGCAACCTAGAACTAATTTCTAATGTTGAGAATAGTAGTAAGTCAACCAATGGAATAGTTTGCCTTCAGCAGTTGTGGGTGTTCCATTACTAGAGGCTTTCAAAAAGAGACTGGATAATCATTTATCTGAAATGTTATAGCAGAGAGGTTGGACTAGAAGACCTTCAAGGACCCTTCCAACAATATTATTCTACGTTCTAAATAGAAAGACGTTGCAAATTTGTTTTATCTCAAAAGTTACATTTTAAATGCATTTTGATATGCTTTTGGAGCTAAGAACGGCTATATATAAAAACTTTTCTGGCACTGCAAAGTCTATCAACATCTTAAGTTCCATCAGCACATTCATGTAGGAACTACAGGTGGAGCATAGTCATTTAGATAATATAGGGAGTCCTTGGCTTGCAACCATAATTGAGTCCAGAATTACAGTAATAAGTCAATTGTTAAGCAGATAACCATATGACCATGCTATCAACTCAAAAATATTTCTCTGGTCTTTTAGAGTTGCCAGGAGAAAGGGAATAGGGGAAGTAGTACATTCCTTAGATACTTCATAGATAATTTCTAGGAGACCGAAGCTTCTGGCACACAAGGTAATTACTGGAGAGCACGATTGATGACTCTTGGCTATGGATGTGTCCCATTGGAGAATATACATCCAGGGGGTGGGGAAAGGCCAAGGTCAAGGGTGAAATGAATGATGTGTCTCAGAGTCGGCTGCACCCAGGTAGTGCCGGCAGAGTCACTCTTAATAAATTTTCTTTAAACTCTGAGAGATGCGGCTAGAGACTCATGATTTAAGTGGGAGTGAATGCCCGAGCCCTGACACATGCTTAATTTTACAATCTTACAAAGCAGAGAATAGTAGAGTTGGAAGGGACCTTGGAGGTCTTCTAGTCCAGGGGTTGCCAACCTTTTGGACCTCAGGGACCACCAAGCTCATAATTTTAAATCCCACGGACCACTAATATGAATTTTGTCTGACGGTGGCTTGCTGACATTGGTGGGAAAGTCGGTCCCATATTCCAGAGCTGCAGTAGTCACATCCCGGAGCAGCTGCTCCCTCACCCGGGTGCACCAGCCTACCATGGACTGGAGGAGCTGCTCTGGGATGACCAAAGGGCCAGTCCTGTGACTACCGCAGCTCTGGAATATGAGACCGACTTTCCCACCAACATCAGCAAGCCACCCTGGAGTGAATTTCCCTCCCCCGCCGTTGGTCTTATCTTTCAGTTCCAGCTCACATGGCTCTACTCAAGGTAAGGTTTTGCGCTCGGCTGAAGGGTGAGGGCCATTGGGTGGGCAGGCCATGTGGCTGGCGTAGCCTTGTGTTCCTGTGCAGAATTAATTGCTTTTGGGGGGAGTGCTGTGAGGGAGGCATTTCTCTGAGGACCACAAAAATTTTCTCACGGACCACCAGTAGTGCCCGGCCCACTGGTTGGCAACCACTGTTCTAGTCCAACCACCAGTTCAAACAGGAAACCCTATAACCATTTCAGACAAGTGACTGTCCAGTCTCTTCTTAAAATCCTCCAGCAATGACCCACTCACATCTTCTGGAAACAAGCTCTTCCATTGGTTGATTGCTCTCACTGTTAGGAAATTCCTTCTTCATTCCAGGTTGCTTCTCTCCTTGGTTAGTTTCTGTCCATGGATTATTGTCATGCTCTCTGGTGCTTTGGTAAATAGCTTGTTCCCTTCTTCTTTGTGGCAGCCCCTCAAAGGTTGGAAGAGTGCTACCATGTCCTTCTTTTCATTAAACTAGACATACCAAATTCCTGCAACTGTTCATCACATGTTTTAGCCGCCAGTCCCCTAAACATCTTTGTTGCCTTTTTCTGCACTCCTTCCAGAGTCTTAAAAGTTCTTTTTTTGTGTGGTGGTTGATAAACGAACCACCTTAGTCATTAAGTGAATTACCTTGGTCATTAAGCAACTCCTTCGTTTGTAATGGGCATTTTTTCTTTCTTTCTTAGAAACCTGAAATAAACTGCAGTTTCAAAAAGCCACTTAGAGATAGCAAGATGGGTGACATACACATTTAGTAAGTAAACAATTCTCTGTTATATTATTGTGGGATTCTGAAATGGCCAGGAGGAAAGAAGGAAGGAAGGAAGGAAGGAAGGAAGGAAGGAAGGAAGGAAGGAAGGAAGGAAGGAAGGAAGGAAGGAAGGAAGGAAGGAAGGAAGGAAGGAAGGAAGGAAGGAAGGAAGGAAGGACAGAGAGTCAGAAAGGAATGGAAAGGGGAAAGGGAAGTAAGTGAGGAAGGAAAGAAGGGGAAATAACAAGTTTAAAAAGTAAAGAGAAGTAAAAGAAGAAAGGAAGAGAGTAAAAATTGAGTCCATTAGTTGCTGAAAGAAAGCCTGCCATTTGGGGGGATGGGATTGATATTTCTCCTTCCCCCTTTATCTTCTTCATTACTTTTGTCACAAAAGCCAAAAGCCTTTTCACTCCCCCTTTGAAGTGTCCAAAATACATTGTTCTGGTGCCCCTTTGCTGGTTTTTGCTGCAAAAAAAATTCTGGTACCTGTTGTTCTCCTTCCATGATTAACTATGGAGTGAAACTATTGACTCCTAGCAGAGTATCTTTATTTAAAAAAAAAAAAAAGTTTTGCACAAAGAAAAAAATGAAAGCTGGGAGGGGGGATACCTGGATTACTGGTGTCCCTCGTTGAGAACACAGACCCGATTTCGCAGTTTTAGATACGATCACCAATGAGAAATGTCATCTAAATGCAATCTGTATATTATATTCTTTATTTTTTCCCCTCTAGGCCAAGCAATAAAGGAAGGCTTTAAAGGCAGGCTGAGCTACAGAAAGACATTAATAGGAGAAAAAATGATCTGAAAGGAACACCTGCCAAGAAGACAATGAATTTAAGTGTAACAGTGAAATAAGATGGATGTCAGTGCCAGGAAAATTCAAAGAACGGTTGAAGCACATCTATTGGACGTGAGACATTCAAAGAGTGCTCGGCTTTTTCCTGGGTTAATTTTCGTTTCCTTTAAAAGAACAACTTTGATACGTGTCTTTTCCCTGCCTTTCAATCCTTAATTCATTCTAGGCTCAATTTTAATTTCTGCTTTGAACTCTAGGAAAGCTATTGTTCCGTTGCTTGAAGAAGAGGGCAAGGATGGGTATTCAAAGTTTGCATTAAAAAAAAATCTGATGATAGAAGAGAATATTTGAAGCTCAGGGTTGAATTGTGAAGCCCTTAGTATTCATTGAGTTTGTTGTTTTTTTGCAGGTGTTTCCTTACCCAACTAGGTAATATAAAAACATAGAATAATAGAGCTGGAAGTTGTGGCAATGGTGGTATTCATTTTTTTTTTTACTACTGGTTATGTGGGCGTGGCGTGGCGGGCGTGGCAGGGAAGGATACTGTAAAATCTCCCTTTCCTCCCCACCCTACTAACCTGCTTTTCAGCTCTGTTCGTCTGTGAAGACCCTGCCAATCAGCTGTGGGCATGGCTTGGTGGGAATGGTGTTCTGTAGGTGTGGCTTGGTGGCTTGGTGGATGTGCCTTGTGGATGTGGCTGGGGAAGGATACTGCAAAATTCCCATTCCCTCCCCACCCCACTAACCTGCTTTCCAGCTCCGTTCTCCTGTGCAGGGCAACCAAAAAAAAGCCAGCCGATCAGCTGGGACTCAATGGGAGGCAGAGAAGAGATGGGGTTGGTGGGGCCAATCAGAGGTAGCATTTTCCGGTTCTCCGAACTACTCAAAATTTCCGCTACCAGTTCTCCAGAACCTGTCAGAACTGATTGAATACCACGTCTGAGTGGTGGGTGCTCTATCCCTGGATGTTTTCCAAAAGAAACAGGACAATCAATTGTCTGAAATGGTATAGGGCCATGATGGTGAACCTATGGCACGTGTGCCACAGGTGGCACAGAGAGCCATTTGTGCCAGCACACGAGCTGCAGGCAAACTTACCTCACTGAGCATGTGTGCACGTGCCTCACAGCTGATTTTTGGCTGGTTTGAGGCCTTTTACGGCCTCCCGGAGGTTTAAAAAAAGACTCTGCAGGCTTTTCAGGCCGAATAATAGGCCCGTTTCATCACTTCCTGTGATGAAATGGGCCTATTATTCATCCTACAAAGCCTGCAGAGGCTTTTTTCAAGCCTCTGGGAGGCCACAAAAGGCCTCAAACCAGCCAAAAATCAGCTGTGAGGTACAGTGCAGGTAAGGAGACGGGGTGGCAGTGGCGATGGGGTGGTGGCATGGGAGATTGTGCGCACATACGCAGGAAGTGTGGGGGGTGCGCATTGCCTTCTGGGTGCTGGCACCTGAGTGAGTGCATGTGCACCAGTGCATGCACAATTTTTGACACAGAAGCCAAAAAGGTGAGCCACCACTGGTATAGGGTCTCCTGCTCAGGTAGGAGGCTGGACTAGAAGACCTCCAAGGTCCCTTCCAGCTCTATTCTGATTCTAAATGAGACTGTGAAGTAAGTGTATACTTGTTATCTCCCAATGTTGTTTTTGTTTCTGTTGCATGGATATAACTGTAAAAGAGAAATATAAACACTATTGCAAAGCGAAATGTCAATAACATGCAAATGTATTTAAATTAAATGGATTAATCCACTAATTGCTTAAAGCAGATGATTAATCAACTACAATGTCTTAAGTCACAGACAGCTCTCCTCTGAATATAGAGAATTGTAGTCATTTATTTTGTTTGTAAGTTAATTTATATATCCCATGGTGGTCTACAAAAGGACTCTCAGAACAGTTGACAAACATTTCTAGAAACAATAATTCACATTAAAACAATAAATAATAGAACAGTGAAAGCAATTCCGCAGGAAAAAAAACAAACAAACCAGACAGGATTTCTTTTTCAGTAACAAAGAACATGAAAAATCAGAACACCAAATAATACTTGAGAATAGACAGGTTGAAACTACAGGCAAACACCCAAAGTCAGGAAGTTGGCCATCTGGGTTAGCCAGGGGTGGGATTCAAAAAGTTGCTGGGTGGGTGTGACCATAGTGGGTGTGGCCTGTCAGAACTTCCAGGAGGGCCATTTTTTGCCTTCCCCAGGATCCAGAAGCTTCCCTCAGGCCTCTGGGAGGGAGAAAACAGCCTCCGCCGGGCTCTGGAGGCCCTCTGGAATCTGGAAACAGGCCCGTTTCTGGATTTCTGGTATTTCTGGGAGGGTACTTTTTCACCTTTCCAAGGGTCTGGAGGCCTCCCTGGGCCTCTGGGAGGGAAAAAACATCCTCCCCCAGCCTCTGGAGGCCCTCCAGAAGCCAGAAACTGGTCCGTTTCTGGACTTCGAGAAGGCTTGTTTCCCCCCCTCTCAGAACCTTCATACAGACCTTGCACTTACCTGCATTGAAAATGGGCTATGTGGAGGCTCCTGGGAAGGTTGGGGCTGGGTGGATGGAGCTAGCCGATCAGTTGAAATACTGGTTCGGCAAACCACATGAAAATTTAACATCTGATTTGCCCAAACCAATCCAAACAGGTAGAATTCGATTCCTAGGGTTAGTTCATAATTTGATTTTCAAGGCAACTTCTATCTCTTTCTATTTGATCAGGTTTTAGCTATAAATAAGTGGAGTCAAATGAGAACCAGAACCAGAAGTCCCAAGATAAGTCTCGCTAAGTGAAGGAATTGGGGACGTCCAATCTAGGGAAAAGAAGGACTAGGGGTGACAGGATAGCAGTCTTCCAATATTTGAGAGGTTGCCAGAAAGAAGAGGGAGTCAATCAATTCTTCAAATTACCTGAAGGCAGGACAAGAGACAATGGATGGGAACTAATCAAGAATAGAACCAACCTACAACCAAGGAGAAACTTCTTAACAGTGAGAACAATCAACCAGTAGAACAACTTGCCTTCAGAAGTTGTAGGTACCCCATCACTAGAGGCTTTCAAGAAGATATTTGGGCAACCACTTGTCTAAAGTGGTAGAGGGTCTCTTGCTTGAGCAGGGGGCTCACCTAGAAGACCTCCAAGGTCCCTTCCAGGCCCAGCTCTATTCTATTCTGTTCTGTTCCGTTCCATCTATTCTATGCTATGCTATGCTATGCTATTTGATTTGTCAATCGCTTACAAGATAACAGGTATAAGTATAATAGTTATGAATACATGAAATGGATACATATAAGAAAAATAAAAAGAAACAATAGGAGAGGGACGGTAGGCACCTTGGTGCGCTTATGCATGCCCCCTACAGACCTCTTAGGAAAGGGATGTGGTCAATAGTAGACAGTCTAAGGTTGAAGTTTTTGGGGTTTGGGAAAGAAACCAGAGTCAGGTAGAGTATTCCAGACATTGACCATTCTGTTGCTGAAGTTGTATTTCCTGCAATCAAGTTTGGTGCGGTTAACCTTAACTTTGTATATATTGTATGCTCTTGTGTTGTTATGGTTGAAGGTGAAGTATTCATTGCATTATATTCCACTCCACTCCACTCCACTCCACTCCACTCCACTCCACTCCATTCCATTCCATTCCATTCCACTCCATTCCATTCCATTCCATTCCATTCCATTCCATTCTCTACCATTCAGTCAGAACTGAAGAAGCTTCTTGGATAAGAAGCAAAACATCTTCAAAGAAAAACAAAATCCAGTTGCTTTTTGAAAAAGTTCCTTTGGAACTATGACCTAGATCAGTGGTGGGCAACCTTTTTTTTCAACGGAGCCAAATCTCGCCAAAACCACGATTGAAATTTATTTTGAGAGCCACATTTTTAAAACCGAAAATACATAGGATGGTACACTGTTTTTGATGACACGCTGCTGATTTGGGAGGCGCAGTCTTCTTCTGAGGGCGGCAAACAGAGAGAGGATGCTGCCTCGCCGCCACGGCGCTACACAGAAAGTCACCCCCCTTTATACCACATGACCCGACTGGAGCTGTGTGGAGCCGGCCGCCGGGGCTGCACACAGGGCGCACTCTGACAGAGGCTAGCTGCAGAGTCCTGACTCCTGGGGCGGCTGCCCGAGAGGAGGGAGGGGAGCGGGCGCCCGGCACACAGAAGAGCCGCATTAAAGTGTGTAAAGAGCCGCATGTGGCTCGCGAGCCGCGGCTTGCCGACCACTGACCTAGATGACTTGAAAATCTCCATAGACATTGAGCCTATACCAGGAGACCCTATACCATTCCAGACAACTAGCTGTCTAGTCTCTTTTTCAAAGCTTCTAGTGATGAAGCACTCACAACTTCTGAAGGCAAACCTTTCCACTGTTTTTTGTTTTTTTTTCTCACTGCTAGGAAATTTCTCCTTAGTTGTAGGTTGTTCTTCTCCTTGATGAGTTTCCATCCGCTGTTTTTTGTCTTGCCTTCAAGTGCTTTGGAGAATATTAACCCCCCCCCTTCCTTTTCTTTGTGGCAGCCCCTCAAATATTGGAAGACTGCTATCACATCACCCCTAGTCCTTTTCAATAGACTAGCCATGCCCAATTCCTGCAACCGTTCTTCATATGCTTTAGCCTCCAGCCCTCTAATCATCTTGGTTGTTGTTTTCTGCCCTCTTTCTAGAGGCTCAACATCTTTCTCATAATGTGGTGACCAAAATGCACTGAGAGTTATTATTGCCTTCATGAGGCTGGTAGAAGACAGATTGAAAGAAGTGGCACTCTATATCAAATACGAATGGCCAGCTCCTCTTGCAGCCCTGTACTGTATATGGAGCTGCGCTAGCAACCAGCTGATGCTTTTGTTCTTGCTTTCTTTGGTTGTCCTTCATAGTCCTCCTTGATAGATGTTCATTACCTTCTAAATCATGGGCAGCATACCTTAATTACCAGCTGCTGAGAAGTAAGATATTAAATGGACTATCGGCTGCCTGTCCTTGCTCATGAGATCCCTAAAGGCATCTGGTTGGACACACGTGATTCAGGATGCTGGATTAAATGGGTTGAAATGATGCAGGTAAGCAATTATTTAGGGACTGTCTGACCCCAAGAACCACATGAGGTGTTGCTCCTGAGTAGTTTATGTTATTATTTAGTTGCTTGACAGCAAGAAGAGTGGCATAAAATGTAATAAATAAATTATTCTCCTATAGACAGAATCTTGACAGACTAAGGTGGCTGTGTCCATAATGATAGATACAGATAGACAAAAAATATGGGCTGCAGGAATTAGGTATGACTAGCTTAATGAACAGAAGGACTAGGGATGACATGATAGCAGTGTTCCAATATCTCAGGGGCTGCCACAGAGAAGAGGGAGTCAAGCTATTCTCCAAAATGCATGAAGGCAGGAAAAGAAGCAGCGGATGGAAACTAATCAGGGAGAAAACCAACCCAAAGATCAGGAGAAATTTCCTGCAGAACAGTTCATCAATAGAGTGACATGCCTTCAGAAGTTGAGGGTGCTCCATCATTGGAGACTTTTCAAGAAGAGGTTTCACTGAAATGGTATAGGGACTGTTGCCTGAGCTGGGGCTTGGATTGGAAGACCTCCAAAGCAGGGGTGGGATTGAAATTTTTTAACAACTGGTTCTGTGGGCGTGGCTTGGTTGGTGGGCATGGTTTGGTGGTCATGTGACTGGCTGGGTGTGTCCAACTCAATATCACTCACATCGAGGCACGCATCTCCTCGCCTGGCCTCTTATGACTGTGGGGATGCTGCAACAGTCGTAAGTGTGAAAAACAGTCATAAGTCACTTTTTTCAGTGCCATTGTAACTTTGAATGGTCACTCCACACAAGCAAAGTACCAGCAAAGGAGGGGAAAAAAAACTCCAAAGAAATTCCAGAGACAGGAAGTCTAGTCCTGCCAAGAATGTAATAAGGGTTAACAGAGAGGCAATTTCTGTAAGCAACACCAGAATGTTTCCTTCCTGCCTTCCTTACAGGATTAGGCCAGTAATTTCTTCTAACAACCGGTTCTCTGAACTACTTAGAATGTTAACAAGTGGTTCTAGTGAATAGGTGCGAATCTGTAGAATCCTACCTTGCTCCAATGTCTCTTCCAACTCTAGTATTCTGTTATAATGTTATAAGGGAACTGCTGGAGGGGGGAGAAATATTTAATTCTCTTCCTTCAATGAAACTTTCCAAACTCCACAGGCTCTTTGCCTTCTCAAATGCAGCCTGGGAATCCAGATTAAATTCCACCACAGGGGCATATCCAATGTGTTCTCTTTCTGGCTTCCCTTTTCTCTGCCACTTGTAGAGGCACCGTGAAGGATTGGTTGTAAAGATAAAGGTTCCCCTTGCACATAAATGCTACTCTTTTCCAGCTCTAAGGGATGGTGCTCATCTCCGTTATGAAGCCGTAGAGCCAGTACTGTCTGAAGATATCTCTGTGGTCATGTGGCCAGCATGACTAAATGCCAAAGACACATGGAATGCTGTTACCTTCCCACCAAAGGCGTCCCTATTTTTCTATTTGCATTTTTACATCTTTCGAACTATTAGGTTGGCAGAAGCTGGGACAAGTAAAGGGAGCTCACTCCATTACATGGTGCTAGGGATTCGAACCACCAAACTGGCAACCTTTCCGATTGACAAGCGCAGCGTCTTAGTCACTGAGCCATTACATCTCTAGCAGATTGATTGTTTTCTCAATCAAAAGAAACATACATGAGGTGTGCCAAGTGTTCCAGTTGCAACTTTGCAACTGGAACACACACCAGGGAATCAGAAATTCCAGGCAGTACAAATGGGTATTAAAATTTATTGTAAACTTAAGTTCTCTGCAAGAATCCGAGCTGCTAATTAGCAGTAGATAAGAGTCAATGGAATTCAAAGTGGGCTAGACTTTCTAAAACCAAAAAATCCAGTTCTTCTTCTTCTTCTTCTTCTTCTTCTTCTTCTTCTTCTTCTTCTTCTTCTTCTTCTTCTTCTTCTTCTTCTTCTTCTTCTTCTTCTTCTTCTTCTTCTTCTTCTTCTTCTTCTTCTTCTTCTTCTTCTTCTTCCTAGAGCATTCCTGCAAATGCAGGATCCGTTTTTCAGATCATTGAATGTCACTTTGCATGGTCAGCTGTGTCTCCAGGGCACAAGCCCACAGCTTGCATATCTTTGCTGATGGTGTCTTGCCATTTCTGTTTTGGATGCCAGCAAGGTTGTCAGCGAATGACTTTTAGTTGGTAGGCGATTTTGGCCAGGGTGAAAAGTCCTGCTCTCTGGACATATCCATACCAGCAGAGCTGGCCTTCTCTCATCTTCTCTGTAATTGATGCCACACCAAAATGTTGTTGAATAATGTCATTCATAATGTGGTCAAGAAGGGAAGTGCCCAATATCCAATGGGGCCTTCACATTTCCATGGCATGGAGAGAGCTTTTGGTCCCTTGTTGTTGCTGCCCAGCATGCAGTGCCATACGGTGCAACAGGGCAGATGCTGTAAATTTTAGATTTAATATGAGTTGGCATTCATCTGTCACATAACACACCAGAAAGTCCAGTTGCCTCTTGAAAAAGCACTCTTGAGACAACCATGACCTGAATGATTGAGAATCTCCATAGACATTTAGTTATGAACTTTGGGATGAACACCCTTCCAATGGTGCAAGAGTATGAATGGATTTCCAGAAAAATTGCAGATTACAAGAACCATTTGCACTTCAATTTGAGATGCAGACAATACAGACTCATCCTCAACAACCTTCTCCAAGGAAGGAACACAGGACAGAAAAAAACATCTTGCAGTCAAGAAGGTTCCACACCCATTTGCACCACTCAGGTGACCCTAAGGACACAGATAAACCTCCAAGTGGCCTCAAGGACTCTCTAAAGGGGTGTAAATGACCAGATCTCTGCAAGAAATATAAATCCTTCTATTGGAAGGAATATCCATCTGGTTCTATTCCAAGCTGGGAGAAAGGCACTGGAGACGAAATGGAGGCTGCAGGCTGATTGGAAAGAGGGTCCATTTATTGATGAATCGGAATCATCAAGCATGTGTGATTCTGGGCAGCTGACCATATGGAGTGGAGAGTGGGAGGTGGGTATTTATATCTTCTCTTGAACTTGGGACTTTTTTTTAAACTTGGAACTTGAGCTTCCTGTTTCTGTGCAAGAATATGTATTCTATTGGCTGTTGTCAGACTCCTATTGTGTCATGTACAAATCCTAGGAGTTTGTCTGAGCTACGTTTGGTTGAAGTTTGGGCTGATGTAATGAAGGGGCTTGTTGGGCAATTCCTACTGTGACTGAGGGCTAATCCTACCTTTGTTCAGACCTTGCTGCACGGAATTTGCTTATGAATAGAACTATCCATCTCTTTATCTCTTAAGTGATATCTGCTGAGGGCTATTAAGAAAGGTGGGGGGCTACCCTCTAACAGCATGCCTCTCCATTTCTCATCCAGAGAAACATAATATTCTGCCTTTTTAATATTTCTCAAAATATTTCATTCTTCTAGGAGAGGGATGGGTGCTAATTTTCTACACTTCCATTCCTCACCATCCAGTCAGAGCTGAAAACACTTCTTGGATGAGAAGTGAAATGCCTTCAAATAAAAACAAGAAAGTCCAGTTGCTTCTTTAAAAATCACCTTTTGGACATCTCTCATGGATGCGAAGGGACTCAAGACTAATGATGCATTTGACCTCGACCTTGGTCTCATCTCCTACATTAACCTTGGAATAGACTTAACCTTGTTCTGTATCTGTTAGAGTTAGATTCATTTCAAAACTAGAAAGAATGGCTTTTTCCAAGATCAGAACATTACCTTCTATGGTTAGTATAATTATATGAGTCAACTTGGTCTAGTAATTAAAGTGCCAGGCTGAGAACAAGGAATTTGTGAGTTCTAGTCCCACCTGAAACAGGAAAGTTGGCTGGGTGAGTTAGGGCCAATCATCAGGAGATGATAATAAATAATAAATTGGATGATGATAAATAGAGATAAAGGCTTCAGGGACTTTAGGAAGGATCAGGTCTCCTTCACTTCCTCTCCAACAAGAATTCCAAGATAGCCAGTCTATAGAATAGAATAGAAAATATGTTATAATTGTAGTAGTGACTATATATATACCTATGTATAAACACAATGTTGCCAACCAATCAAAAACACAGCAACTCGAAGACCAAAAAAAAAACAGACCTAAACTCCCAGCCAATCAAGATGAGGCAAAAAACCATTCAAATATAACAGAAAGCCAGCACCAAATTCAAACAAAAAATGACTGCCAAGCCTGGCACACAAAATTAAAAAGAACTTCTCCCACGTAAAATTGGAAGTGTCTAGGTGATGTTTCGATGAAGTCTCATTCATCATCTTCAGGCTTGTGTCTTCGGCTTTGTGCTTCTCGGAGTAATGTGAGCTTGCAGCTGTTTCTTCCTTTTAACTGTCAGTGGGGGTGGCTTGATTGGGTGGGGGCTTGGCTGTGTTCTGATTGGTTGGGGGGTTGGCTGTGTTCTGATTGGCTGGGGGTGTGTTCTGTTCAGGTGGGGGCTTAGTTGTGCTCAGGTTAGTCTTAGTTGCTGGGGGATTTGAGATGGTGAGCTGTGATCCTGCTGTTTGGCTTCGTGTTCGTGGCATTGCCACATCTTCATCAGTTCCCTTCATGTATGGATTGGGGGGGGGGGTTTGAAGCAGGTAGTGATGCAGCTGTGGTACAGCTTCTGGTCCATGGTCGTGTTTCATCTTCTGTGTGGTGTGAGTCTGCTTTCTACATGGAAGTGTGGTGGTAGCATCTTGTGTGGCCTTCATGGGTGTGGGTCTGGTGTCATTCTTCATGTTAGGTACTCGTTTGTTAATGAGGGCAGGTTTCCAAATGGCTGGTAGGCGGGAGGTATCATCTCATTTATTCATGCTGTGTGAGCGTTTTTCTATCTCTATGGCTTCTCTGATTATTCTGTTGTTGAAGTTTTGGCGATAGTTTTGGTATTTTTAATGTCAATCTCATGTCCTGTGGTTTTGAGGTGTTGGAACAGAGAAGAGATCGGTTCTTCTTTTTTGATTGAGTTCTTGTGTTCTTCAATGCGTGCAATTATTCTTCGATTAGCTTGTCCAATGTACGTGGTGGGGCAGGAGGTGCAAGGGATTTCGTATACTCCTTGGTTTTCTAACTCAATTTTGTCTTTAGGGTTTCTTAGGATGGTGGATATTTTTCCGTTTGTGCAGAATGCTGTTTTAATGTTGTGTTTTTGGAGGATCTTGCTAATTTTGACTGTAGTGCCTTTTATATATGGGAGGAGGGCTTTGCCATTCTCTTGTTCTCTGTCTTGGATTTTGGTTGGGTTTTTTTTTTGGGATTAGGTGGATAATCTTCTTTCTTTGGAATTCATTGGCTGTTAGTACATTAGTGAGAGTGTGTAGTTCAGTTTTTAGGTGTTGTTCGTCGGCTAAGCATTTTGTTCTGGAGATGGGTGTCTCGGTTACGGAATTGATCTGTGCTGGGTGGTGGTGTGAGAGCTCATGTAGATAGCGGTTTGTATGTGTTATCTTTTGGTAGATGGTGTGTCCTAGGGAGCCATTGGATTTTTTGTATACTAAGACATCTAGGAAGGGAAGTTGATTGTTAGTTTCTGTTTCCATGGTAAATTGTATTTTGGGGTGTATGCTGTTGAGGTGTGTGAGGAAGTTGTTCAGTTTTTCTTTCCCATATGGCCAGATTATGAAGGTGTCATCTACGTATCTGAGCCAGAGTTTGGGTTTGTGATCATATTTTTCTAGAGCTTGTGTTTCAAAGTGTTCCATGTAGAGGTTTGCGATTACAGGTGAGAGAGGTGATCCCATGGGTGCTCCTTCTATTTGTTTGTATTTTTGTCCGTTGTAGGTGAAGTAGAAGCGAGAAGCACAAAGCCAAAGACACAAGCCTGAAGATGATGAATGAGACTTCAAACGTCGCCTAGATACTTCCAATTTTATGCGAGAGAAAACCCGAATAACCAAAGATATCTTCTTTGTGGTGACCCCTCAAATATTGGAATACTGCTATCTTGTCACCCCTAACCCTTCTTTTCTCCAGTCTATCCAAACCCAAATCCTGCAAATTGCAAAAGTCCTGCAAAAAAATAGTCGGGAAAGACAAGCTCATTCATATGAAAAGGGACAAGGGACTGTAGTGAATAAATGTTGGGAAGATTTCCATAGAGAATCTGAATCCTGCTCAGGCAGGGGGTTGGACTAAATGACCTCCAAGGTGCCTTCCAACTCTTGTTATTCTATATTTTCTACAGATTTTGGGGACTTTTGGCAGAGAGCACTGGGTCTTTAAAAAAGATTGCTGTAAGAGAAATGGGCCCCAGAGTATTTCAGCGTTGGCTTCTTTCAAGTAGATACGAAGACACAACTAAGGAAGGAAGGATGTGATGCCCGAACCGGTAGACTTCGGTAAAGAAAAGGAACAGTGGCAAGGAAAGGAAAAAAAAACAAAAAAACCCTTTTAAAATGCATACAAAGCAATCCTTTGAAAAAGGCTCCCAGCTCAAACGTTCCCCGGAGAGCCGAGGAGAGAAAAGCAGTTTTCAATAACTGTTTTATCTCCAACTTTTTTTTTTAAACTTTATCTCACTTTCTCCAGGGGTAGGAGTTGACCTCAAGAGGGGCACGGAATGTGATTTATTACGCTATATTTAAAGAAAGTCCAGTTCTTTTTTTAAAAAAAAAAATAAGCTGTGTTGTCAGGCTCCATAAATGTGACTGACTTTCTTTCTTTCTTTCTTTCTTTCTTTCTTTCTTTCTTTCTTTCTTTCTTTCTTTCTTTCTTTCTTTCTTTCTTTCTTTCTTTCTTTCTTTCTTTCTTCCTTCCTTCCTTCCTTTCTTTCTTTCCTTCTTTTTCTTTAACTCTCCTTTCTTTCTTCCTCTCACTTTCCTTTCTTTCTCTCTCTCTCTCTCCTTCCTTCCTTTCTTCCTTCTCTTTCCCTTTCTATGCTATATTTAAAGAAAGTCCAGATCTTTTTTAAAAAAAAAGCTGAGTTGTCAGGCTCCATAATTGTGACTCTTTCTTACTTTCTTTCTTTATTTATTTCCTTCTTCCTTCATTTCTCTTTTCTTTCTTTCTTTCTTTCTTTCTTTCTTTCTTTCTTTCTCTTTCCTTTTATCTCTCTCTCCTTCCTTCCTTCCTTCCTTCCTTCCTTCCTTCCTTCCTTCCTTCCTTTTTCTCTTTCCTTCCTTTCTCTTTCTCTTTCTCTCTCTCTCCTTTCCGTTTTTTCTCTTTCTCTTTCCTTCCTTCTCTTTCTTTCTCTCTCTCTTTCTCTTTTTTCTTTCTCCTTCCTTCCCTCCCTCCCCCTTCCTTCCTTCCTTCCTTCCTTCCTTCCTTCCTTCCTTCCTTCCTTCCTTCCTTCCTTCCTTCCTTTCTTTCTTTCTTTCTTTCTTTCTTTCTTTCTTTCTTTCTTTCTTTCTCTTTCATTTCTTTTCTTCCTCCTTCACCAAAGGTTGTTTTGGGGTGAGCATGGCATTCAGTTTTACCTGCAAAGCTGTAACTCTTGGCTGAAATATGAGACACACGCAATGGCATGCAGAGATATTTTTAATAAGAAAATGCCAAAATGTTCACAACCTAGAAGGGAACAAAATAACTGACCAGATCAGAACCAGCTCAGTATTTTTAAGTTTGGCCAGGCCTGGCACATTTGGAAATCAACTGAGCCATCAGGATGGGTTCACTCAGCCCGCTAAAACACAGACATCCGTAAACATGAACAGCAACATAAATTAACTATGTTAACGCTAATCAAGCATAGCATGTTAGTCCTTCCAAGTTGCAAATTGTGAGTTGGGCAGCCATATCAAACAAATCAATCAATCAATCAATGCGGCATTAGAACAGTTGCTGTTTTTCTCAAAGGGGAGAAGGGTTGAGATTTAGACATGGTAGGCCCTTGAGAATTTTGCAGGAAATAGTTGCAGATGTTTAAATCCAGCTCTGGAGACACCTCCCTTATCCTAATACCAAGCCCATTCTCAAAATCTGTGGACTTAGAAGAAGCTGTAAAGTGTGCATTCCAAGATTTCAGAAAAACAGATGATAGATAAAGAGAGAGAGAGAGACAGATGGACAGACAGACAAAGAGACAGGTAGATGATAGATAGATAGATAGATAGATAGATAGATAGATAGATAGATAGATAGATAGATAGATAGGATAGGATAGGATAGGATAGGATAGGATAGGATAGGATAGGATAGGATAGGATAGGATAGGATAGGATAGGATAGGATAGGATAGGATAGGATAGGATAGGATAGGATAGGACAGGACAGGACAGGACAGGACAGGATGACATGACATGACATGACATGACATGATATGATAGGTGGATAGTTGCAAGAGATATAGCTAGATAAATGGTAGGTAGATATAGATAGATATGGGTAGATGGATGGATAGATAGATGAAAGAGATAGAAAGATATAGATAGATAGATAGATAGATAGATAGATAGATAGATAGATAGATAGATAGATAGATAGATAGATAGATAGATGATAGGTAGGTAGGTAGATAGATGGGAGAGAGATGATCGCACGAGAGATAGATAGATAGATAGATAGATAGATAGATAGATAGATAGATAGATAGATAGATAGATAGATAGATAGAAAGATAGTATATATATATATAGGTGGAAAATGGATATATAAATGATAGAAAGATGAAGAGAAAGAGATGGCTGGAGAGAGAGAGACAGAGACAGAGAAACAGACAGAAAGGTGATAGATAATGGATGGATACTAGATGGAGAGAGAGAGCCATTTGGATAAATAGGGAGGTAGGTAGGTAGGCAGGCAGGCAGAGAGACAAACAGATGACTAAATATATCATACTAATTGCCATTGCTGTTGTAAATGCCCCTCCATCCCAGCCGCTGCTAGCTTTTATAACCAACCTCTAAAACTAGAGCTTTAAAGGAAGCCCCTTCTCAGCTCTTGTGTAATTTCCCTCTTTGTATTCAGCCCACAACAACAATGAGGGAAATGGCAATGGGAGTTTCAACTAAAACCAAGATGATAAATTTGTTAATTTTCCAGACATCATTTCTGACTAGATCAATTCGTAGGGCCTCAGCTTATGATTGCCTTCATATAAGTTGAACTCGGCCGTTGACAACTTCCATAAACTCTCTGTCAATGAGAAATACCCGTTATGTGTAAAATTTAATGCTTAATACGATTTTTATTTTACTGCCAAAGGGATTGGCGCAGCCAAGATGATTTAAGCACTCGGGGAGATTCGAGGGAAGCTTCGTAGCGAAATGAAAAGCAATTCCTGGATCTTCTCTTTTGCAAATTCTGAGTTTACTAAGCAGAAATATTTCTCCCTTCTGACAGTTTCCCTCTAAGGATGGGAAACATTAAAAAAAAAAAAAAACCCTGTCAACTTGAAAATTGCAAAAAGAAGAGAGGGAGGGAGAGAAATAGATCCTCTCCGTGAATCTGGTGGGCAAAGAGATCACCTCAAGGGATGGACCGGAGTTGGATGATTTAATCAAATCAAAACTCTCTTTCGTTCATTTAAACAACTTTCTTGGGAACAACAAAAAGATACTGCAAGATACAAATATGATACAGAATGCTGAGCCACATTAAAATTGATCATTTATGGTTCTCCTCCTCCTCCTTTCCACAAACCCCACTCCCTTCTAGTATTGATGATGTTACCTAGTTGGCCACACAACAGCCTTAAAAAAAGAGACTTCTGACTGTTTTCTTCATACTTACGACCAGGGGTGGGATTCTACCAGTTCGCACCTATTCGCTAGAATCGGTTGTTAACAGTCTAAACAGTTTGGAGAACTGGTTGTTAGAAGAAATTATTGGCCTAATTCTGTAAGGAAGGCAAGAAGGAAACATTCTGGTGTTGCTTACAGAAACTGCCTCTCCTTTATTACATTCTTGGCAGGACTAGACTTCAACAATTGTGCTTCCCTCAACAATTGTGTTACTCATTTAACAACTGCCCTAATTCACTTAACAAGTATGGCCAGAGAGGTTGTAAAAGGCTGCAAAATTCACTAAATCACTACCTTGTTTACAAGCAGAAGTTCTGGGCTCCCTTGAAGAAATAAGTTAAAGGCTACCTATATCGAGAAAAAGCTCCCTTAAATTCATAGACCCAGCTACTTACCAATTAAGTAACTTCTAGCTTGCTGGCAAAGGATGGGATTTTACGAACAGTAAGCACAGTTGTCAGGGTTCCAGTTAACCTACCCAACGGAATCAAAACGCCAAGGTAGGCATGTTCCTCAAAGTATTGATTTATTAGGCATGTCATATTGGCCCATCTGGGGAAAGCCAACTCTAACCTTCCCTCGAGTTTCCCCCTAGTTAAAAGTAAAGTTTTCTTTCCTCTACCCATGCAGTCTGTCATGTGGTCCAATCCAGTCACAATCAAAGGGTCACTTGGTCTCAGATCCCATCTCCTTGCACCTGGTGGGAACGTCCTTGGTTCCCAGAGGAAATAATTTTATTTTGACTATAATTCCCCCAGCTATCTTTATCTCCTTGCTCCCATTCCCACCACTCCACTGATCTCTGTTGTGGTAGCCCTGAACGTGCCAGGGAGGAAATGGCCCCAGGGCTGACAACAGGGGTGAGATTCAGCAGATTCGGACCAGTTCGGGCAAACCATTGTTAAATTTTCATCTGGTTCACTGAACCGGTAATTTGAACTGACCAGATGGCCCTGCCCACCTGCCTTGCTCCTTCCAGGAGTTTCCACACGGCCTATTTTGGATGCAGGTAAGTGCAGAGGCTCTGGGGGGGGCATAAAATGGGCCTTCTGAAAGTCCAGAAACGGACCTGTTTCCAACTTCCGGAAGGCCTTTGGAGCCCAGGGTAGGCCATTTTTGCCTTCCCAGAGGCCTTAGGGAAGCCTCCAGTCTCTGGGGAAGGCTAAAAATGGTCCTC
Organism: Bungarus multicinctus; assembly: GCA_023653725.1. Lineage (NCBI taxonomy): Eukaryota > Metazoa > Chordata > Lepidosauria > Squamata > Elapidae > Bungarus > Bungarus multicinctus. The sequence goes on along the minus strand of CM042834.1, from coordinate 272,906,483 downwards.
CTGGAAGTTCCAGTAGGCCATGCCCACCGTGGCCATGCCCATCCAGCAACTGGGCAGCGAACTGGTTGCTGGGATTTTTGAATCCACCCCTGCCTTCCACCCATTAAATCTATGATTATCACAATTGTTATGAATTTCCCCATGTAAATCAGACAATTGGATGAGCACAACAGAAAGGAACTAGAGCAAATTATTCACTGGAGAATTGGAATTGAGGGCTGGCAGTTCCTAGTTTCCATAAATCACTGAATCTGTTTCATACATATTTCATGCATATTGTTCATTTCATGTATTCATAACTATGTTTATACTTATACCTGTTATCTTATAATCGCTTGACAAAATAAAATAAATAAAAATAAATAAATAAAGATGTTATAGCAGACAATTTTGTGAACTTTGCTTAGATCGGACCACAGGCAGAGCAGTTCCAGATTGTCCAGACCCGAAATTTCGAGTCTGGAGGCATAGGGAATGCAGGCCCTTCTAAATGGACTCATTCAGGTACTTTCCCTACATGCTTAATTCTTTCCTCTCCCTTCTAGCACTGAGGAAGTTCCCTAGTTGGGTAATGAAACGTCTACAAGAAAAACAGAAAAGGATCCCACTGTTTACTTCTTGTAACAACATTTTTCAGTTGTTTTTTTAAATGGTTCCCAGACAGCATTGTTGTTAGAGGTGTAAATATTGTATGTATTTGTACCATCTTTTTGGACTGTTTGAACTAGGATATAAAGAGAAGATTCTCACATTCTTCCTTTAGTTTTTTTTTTGCAATCATTAAATATAATTTCCTTACTGCCTCCTTTCCTGTCTATTGATTTTTCATCTTACAATTGCACAGAAAATGTTAACAAAACTTTAATAACCACTTTTTTAAAAAATAAACCTTTGTGGTCAAAAATCTATCTTCACAGAGCTGGAGTTTGTAGATGTCTCTGTGTCTGCATCCATGTATATCTCTCTCTATGTGAATATAGAATAACAGAATAACAGAGTTGGCAGGTTCCTTAGAGATCTTCTAGTCCAGGGATAGGCACCTTAAACCACTCAAAAGAGCCATTTGGAATCCATTTCCCACAGAAAAGAAAACACCGGGAGCCATAAAACTCTAAAAATAAAATCAGCCCAAAAACTTTAACCTTAGACTGTCTACTATTAACCTCACCCCTTTCCTAAGAGGTCTGTAGCGGGCGTGCATAAGCGCACCAACGTGCCTACCCTCCCTGTCCTATTGTTTCTTTTATATTTTATTTTTCTTATATGTATCCATGTATTCATAACTATGTTATACTTGTATCTATTATCTTATAAGCAATTGACAAATAAAATAAATAAATAAATAAATAAAACTCTTCCCGTTGCCTGACTATTTCCTGAGCTGCCAAAAACTAGCCTATGTAGTTGAATTAAACATTCTGTTTTCTTCTGAAACTTTGATTTTCTTGGATTTAATCCATGGTTGGCCTACCGGGGGTCGAAAAGCTCAATATATCGTGTGCCGGTGGGTGTCATACGTTGGCGGTTGTGAGGCATATTTTGAGTGACATGGAGCCGCAGCAGAGGAATGAAAGAGCCACATGTGGCTCCAGAGCATTTGGGTTGCTGACTCCTGCTCTAGTCCAACCCTCTGCTCAAGCAAAATATCCTATACCATCCCAGACAAATGACTGTCCAATCTCTTCTTAAAAACTTCCAGTGTTCCCCCAATGAGAATTGCAAGAATGTTTAAGAACAAATTGGATAAATGTTGGAAATGTCATCAGATACAAGGTTCATATTACCATATGTGATGGACATGCCCAGATGCAAAAAGATATTGGACTAAAATCCATATATGGCTGGAAAAAAATGATAAAACAACATGTAGACTTTAATCCAGAGATATTTTTATTGGGAATCATACTGGAAACATACAATAAACAACTGAAATATTTGATTGTAAATGTATTAACAGCAGCTAGAATTGTATTTGCTAAAAATTGGAAAAATGAAAAAATGCCTAAATGTCTAACCACTGCAAGAATGCATAATATAAATTTATAGCAAATATAGAATATCGCGTATAAAATGAGTGAATAATAGTTTAGTCAAATAAGTGATGAATAACTAATAATTCATATACACAGATATATTAGCTTGATAATATCAGAACTTATATAAATCATAAGTGATGACTATGGAGATGAAGCACAAAAGATTTGTAACCAACCGACACACTATGTGTATGTAATTTGATGATGGTTTTATGTTTTATGTCTTGTTTGTGTAAGTCTGTTTTTTTAAAAAATAAAACTTGTTTTGGAAAAAAAAAACTTCCAGTATTGGAGCACTCACAATTTTACAAGGAAAACTATCCCACGGGTTAATTGCTCTCATTGTTAGGAAATTTCTCCTTAATTCAAGATTGCTTCTCTCCTTGATTAGTTTCCATGAATTCTTTCTTTTTCCTGCCTTCTAGTGCTTTGGGAAATAGGTTGACCACCTCTTCTTTATAGGAGCCCCTTAGAAGAAATGGGTTTTGCATCATCATTTAGTAGGACTAGAAGAAAACAGTGACATTCCAGGGATAACACATTTCACAAAAAGCCAAATAGTATGACATAAAATAAAAATCTTTGGCCCATATTTATCTATAGTTTCAGGGCTTTGTTACATTGGTAAAATATGTCTTAACCTCATTTTATGTACTTGGTCTACCTTTTTTTTGAACAGCTTTCAGATTTTATTGGGATTTACTATTTCTTGTTTTAGTTATGTTCTCGATACCTTGAAAAGTGCCAACAGTCATAGTGGTTTTCAACTGGATGCAACAGTAATAAACAAAACTCACCAACGATAAATAAGTAGAGGAATGACTTTTGCAGAGTTTTTCATTTTTAGCCAAAAGTAAAAGTGTGAAAGCAATTCGTAAACTAAAACTATACATATGTCCGGTAGAATTAATTAAAGTTTATTAAGTCTCCCTTAATAATCATCATAGCAGATTGGTTTTAAAGAAAAAGGCCATGATGAAATCATATTTTAAAGAGGGGAAAAAAACCAAACAATTAGGCACATTGGAAAGGAAGGAAAGAAGGAAGGAAGGAAGGAAAGGAAGGAAGGAAGGAAGGAAGGAAGGAAGGAAGGAAGGAAAGAAGGAAGGAAGGAAGGAAGGAGGGATGGAGGGAGGGGATTGTGGGAGGGAAAGAAAGAAGAAAGAAAGAAATATAGATAGAAAGGAGGGAGGGAGAGAGGGAGGGAAGGAGGGAAAGATGAAGAAAGAAGAAAGAAAGAAAGAAAGAAAAAAAGAAGGAAAGAAAGAAGGGAGGGAGGAAAGAAAGGAGAGAGAGAGAGAAAGGTGTTTTGAATATGTTCACTGCCTTGAGTTATTTGTAAGAATAGAAAACACGGAATACAAATTAATAAAAATAAAACTTTTTCATATTTAATGCAACTCTCAAATGGTTACCTAAAACAGGACTATTTACTTGAGATTTAGTGAAAAATGTGTAACGGTGAACTCAAGTCATCCTGAAACCATAGATTGTGTATTAGAGTACAGACTAAGAATAGAGAGCGCCTATTGTATAAGTCATGGACCGAATAGTTTTTCCCCAAAGACTTGTGACAAAATACTTAGAGATAATCTGAATTTGGGGCTGGGGGAGAAGAAGCAAAAAAAGATAAAAGAGTTTGGCCCATATGTAGCCATTACATAATATAAAAATTAAATTTCAGGAGAGTTTTGAAATTTTATTTATTTATGTATTGGCTGTATGCCAGCCATCTTGCCTAGAGGCAACCCTGGGCAGCTTAGAAACACTAAAAGGCAGGAATTAATCTAGTCACCTCTTAATGATTTTTCATTTTTTTTCTTTTTCAAGCCTTCTCAGAATATACCACAGCATATAAATATTTCTGCTCATTTTTTATGTCTGAAACGGTTATCACCAAAAATATCTGTCTTCTTGCTGAACACATGCAATTAAGTTAATTTAGACGATTTTCTCCTTAGTTCTAAGTTGCTTCTCTCCTTGATTAGTTTCCATCCATTACTTCTTGTCCTGCCCTTTAGGTGCTTTGGAGGATAATTTGACCCCCTCTTCTTTGTGGCAGCCCCTCTTAATACTGGGATACTGCTATCATGTCACCCCTAGACCTTCTTTTCATCAGACTAGACAGCCTGAATTCCAGCAACTGTTTTTCATATGTTTTAGTCTCCAGCCCTCTAATCATCTTTGTTTCTCTTCTCTGCACTCTTTCTTGTAAGAATATTCATGAACTGGCAGAGACATGGTTAACAAAGTCAGCCAATGGGAGCTGAATTGAGGGTGTGGCTTAGCTCCCTGCTCTCAGCTCTAAACTGAAAGTAAACTGATCTCTGCTCAGAGCCGCTGCTTGTGTTTTTTCCTGTAACTCTCTACCATGTTGGAAGAACCTATATTGGTATTGCACATTTTACTCATATGTTATTATGTATATAAAGAAGTTATTGAATCCTGCCGAATCAGTGATCTGTGTGTGCTTTCTAGATTGAATTTCTGCTGCAAACTCTAACATTTCTAGAGTCTTGTTGGAAGAAAAATCCCATCGAGTTCCAAGCTGGGAGAAAGACTCTGGAAATAGGAGGCTGGCTGCAAGAAAAGAATGTCTCTATTTGTTTGGATTTCCATAAATTTCAGTGACAGCAACATATTTCTGGGGTGACAAAATGGGATTGATATAGGTGGGCTTTTGTACATTTTTGGGACTTTGCAATTGAGATGTCTGCTCCTGTGTAAGAAAGTGCCCTTTAATATTTTCATGGGTATTGCCAGATTCTTATGGGGTCAGATAGGGGTCATGGCTGACTCTACAGGCAAAAGGGGAATGCAAATCCTAGATGAGCTAATCTTGTCAGCTTTGGCTTGCCTAATTGTGCTGTTTATTTGAAGTATCTTTGCTTATGAACAGATTGGCCCAGTCTTTCATGAATGGATATAAAAATCTCCATTCCTAAAGACCAGCTTCTTCCTGCTTCTGCTTGAAGCTGTTTTCCTAAGGCAGGAAGACTGGGGCTGCTTTCTGACTTTAAAAACACGTTTCTCCATTTCTCCTTTAGGGGAAATATAATATTCTCCCTCTTTTAATATTCCCCAAAAAACTTCATTCTCTAGGATTAGGAGAGGGAGAGCTCCCCACAGTGTCAACAACCTTTTTATATCGTGGTGACCAAAACTGGATGCAATATTCCAAGTGTGGTCTTAACAAAGCATTATAAAATGGCACTAATGCTTCACTTGGTCTTGATTCACACTTGGCTCTCTTCTGATGTTCTTCTGTATTATAAGGTGGAGAAGCTCCCACCATCCATCCATTTTATCCTGTGAAGTTACAACAATCCTTGGAAGCCCAACAAATTCTGTCTCCAATTTGCCTTCCTGTCAGCTTCAGGAAGAGCAGTTAAGTTGTCGGTGCTCCAAAATTTATATTTTGCACGTTCTTCCGTCTCTAAGACACAGCTTTCTCCCCCTGTGATGCCTTCAGCCTGACATTCGGTAAACACTACGGAGCAGATCTGTATGTTTTCTTTTTCTTTTTTCTTTTTCCATTTCTTTCTTTCTTTTTTTTTTTTTTTGGAACAGCAGACCTTCTTGCTGCTATGCTAGCATGTCTGAAAAGGACCTCCCGCTAGCCTGCTGACAGTGAGTGACTTGGCCAATATGCAAACTTCTCCTTCGTGGGGAGTTTGCCTGTTTATTCTTTGATGACTGTTCGTGTTTGGAATGCCTCATTGGCAGACAAGAGCCTCTGCCTGGTGGGGTATGAAAACCAGCCAGGTAGATCTAGGATTACAGGATAGCAACACAACTTCAGGAAGGTGAGAGAAGAGAATTTTGCAAGTAAGGGGAAGCAAGATGGAGTGAATAAAATCCAGGCTCTTTTTTGCATGAGAAATATGAGTACCGCCTTATGAAGACTTCATAAAAGCACACTTAGAATACAGTTTTGGTCATCATATATATATATATGTAGGCTGCTGGGGCTTGCAGGGGTTCAAGAGAGCCCCTAGCTAAGACTCTGCAGGGCTCAGAGAGACAAGCAGCAAGGGAAAGCTCTTAATAGACTTAATTAAACTTCTGGGCATTCAGCCAAGAGCATTTCACACCTAATAAAAGTGTTGCAAGCTAGATAAACAATCCACTCAGAGAAGCCATAGAGAAAATCAGATAACATAACCACTAGCCTCCAAGGGGATTAATTCCCAAATAATAAGAATCACGTAAATCACCAGAAACTCCACTAAGACTCCAAGATCCCTCTCATAGTCACTGCTATTAAGCCTAGTTTCACCCCAGTCTTTTATTTAAGTACTAAATGCACAAAATAATAAACAACTTTTTGGTATATATCTTTTTTTAGGTAATTAGGGCAAAGAAGTGACATTGAGTTGGCCACACCCACCCAGTCACATGACCATTCACCCACTCCCATCCTGCCACTCATTAGGGCAGAGAGACCCTTGCTAAAAAAATGGAGAGACTTTGGAAAGAATGCAGAAAAGAGCAACAAAAATGATTAGGAGACTGGAGGCTAAATCATATGAAGAAAAGTTGCAAGAATTGGGTAAATCTAGTGAAAAGAAGGACTGTCAAGGAAATACATGCCTTAAATAACCAGGAACCAAACTCAACCTGAAGATGTCTTTATCATAAGAATTAGGGCTGATATGATAGCAATGTTCTAATGTTTGAGGAGCTGCCACATCAAGGAGAGAAGCAACCTAGAACTAGAAATTTCCTGATAGCAAGAAAAATTAACCAGTGGAATGACTTGCCTCCAGAAGTTGTGAATGCTCCAACACTGGAGGTTTTTAAGAAGAGATTGGACAACTATTTGTCTGCAATGGCATAGGGTCTCCTGCTTATGTGAGGGGTTGGATTAGAAGACCTCCAAGGTCCCTTCCAACTCTGTTATTTTTGCAAACGTGAAGGTTTGAAAGTCACTAGAAGACCAAAAGGAGAAGGCCAGAGGGGGACAATGATAGAAGGGATGGGGAAGTGAAAAAATGCTTGGTGGATGATTTTTTTTCCTAGCAAAAACTGGCATTCCAGAGTGTGCAGAATATGTTGATGTCAGAAGCAGATAATCCCCCTAGTAACTCCCAGGTGGCAAAAAGAGTGAGAAGAGCCTCAGGCATCCTGAATCCCTTCAGCGATGCCACAAATGTGTTGTTTACACCACAGTACTTCATTCCACTTAAAAAGAAAGTGCCAGGAGAGACAGCTACAGCAAGACTTGGCAGATTCTTGGCATGAGAAGTCAGCTTTTTTCTTTTTTAATACTCAAATGGACCACACACACAAATGGGTCTATCCCTGTCTTTGAAAGATGAACCACAGATACATCACCAAGTTCCATTTCTTTTATGAAGAAAGAAAAGAAGATAAGGGCAGGAAAGGAAAAGGAAAGGAAGAAAAGGAAAAGGAAAGAAAAGAAAGGAATGGAAGACAAGAGAAGACAAGAGAAGAAAAAAGTGTCAGTAAATACGAGTCAATTGCCAAAAGTCTGAATTTTGATCAAGTGATCACGGAGATGCTACAAAGGTTGTAAGTGTGAGAAACGGTCCTAAATCACTTTTTTCAGTATCGTTGTAACTTCAAATGGTCACTAAATGAAGTGTCATAAGTCAAGGACTACCAATATTTATTGAAACATGATGAAAAAGGAGGGAAGGACAAATGATCTCGAGTTAGGACTTATTTCTACCGGTGAGCGATGACAGCGGAGCTAAGTCCTTAAAATGTGAATTTTCACTCCAAAATCTGGCATTGCCTGAGTGAATGACCGCTTAAGGAATCCCTCCCTTCCAGGGGTGGGATTCTACCGGTTCAGACTGGTTCAGGCGAACCGGTTGTTCTGGTGATCATTTGGCCCTGCCCACCTGTCCCTGTTCTTTCCTGTTCTTTATTTCCTTGTTTTGGAGCACAACTGATTCGCACGGCAGAGTGGGTTTGCCGTGCCTCAGCTGTTTTACTCACTGGGGCTTCAGAAGAAGGTAAATATTCATCAGAGAATATTTCATTCAGAGAATGAATTGGAATAGAACATGGTAACAAGATCAGCCAATGAATAGGCATAGCAACTAAATCAGCCAACGAGGACTGTTTTGGAAACTGAAACTAGAATTAGCCTAGGTTGGAAACTGAAACTAAAAGAAGCCTACATTAAGCTCTGAAGCTCTGAAGCTATGTTGAGCTCTGAGTCTGTCTATTGAAAATGAAACTGCTTCTCTCCTCTTGCTTGCCTGCTGAACTATAGTAAAAAAAAGTAACTTGCTTGCTTGCTTACATGCTGGAGTCTGGAGCTCTGCTCTGAACTTGCAACCTGCTTCTGTCTGAGCTTGCTCCATGTTGGAGAAATCTACAACTGGTTTGTAAAATCTACTTATTATGTTTATAAAGATGTTAAGTGAGGCATCAGCCATCTGTGTTTATTTTTCTGGCGCTGAATTAACGCTGAAAAACTCTGAACAGTATTATAGCTGAAAATGGTTGCATGAAGCGCATGATCACCACACTGGTTGTTACACCAGTTGAATAGCACCACTGCTCCCTTCCCAAAAAGGTCAGTGAAGGCCCTGCCCAGTGCCTCCGGTTATTACGTAGCCTAAAAAAATTATTGCATTCATATTAACGGACAGAATGCAGAACCTTGTGTTGAATGGCTCTCCGGCAAGGGCCCAACTGGGAAGGATGAGGAAAAGTTTCTACCAGCGAATCAAAGCCCAGCTACGTGCAGGCTGGGACGTGTCTTTTTTCTCTTCTCCTCTTCCTTCCTTCCTTCCTTCCTTCTCCTTCCTTCCTTCCTTCCTTCCTTCCTTCCTTCCCATCCCTCCCTCCCTCCCTCCCTCCCTCCTTCCGTCCTTCCTTTGGAACTTCTTCCTTCCTTCCCTCCTTTTCCTTTTTTTTTCTTCGTTCTTTCTCTCTCTTTCTCTTATCTTCCTCCCCATTTCCTTCTCCTTTTTTCTTTCCTTCTTTCCTTCCTCCCCTTCCCTCCCTCCTTCTTCCTTCCTTTGCTTCTTTCCTTCCATTCTTCCTTTCTTGTTTTTCCTTTTCCTTTTTCTTCCCCTTCTCCCACTTCTTATTTCTTCTTTCTTCTTTCCTTCTTTCTTCTTTCTCCTTATTCTCCTCTTCTTCTCATTCACTCTTTTTCTTTTCCCCTTTTCTATCCCCACCCTTCCGCCCCTTTTTCCTTATTCCTCCTCTTCTCGCTGCTTACAGGTCCATTCACTGCATTTTCCTTATTTTCCGTACATTTTTACCATCTTTTTATTTCTTTTCTATCTTTCTTTCCATTCGTTCTAAATTTTCATCTCACCTTATTCATCCTCGTCCCTCAGCTCCAATTTTCCTTATTCTTACTGACTTTTTTTCCTTTTAAGTTCCGTTATACTATCAATCCATCCATTCATTTCATTTCTTTTTTCAATCACTCTTTGTTCCTGTTCTCCATCCCTCTCTCTCCTTTTTCCTCTGCAGTTCTCTCTCGCTCCTTTATTCTCTCCTCCGAATACAATTATTTTTCCTTTTCTTTTCCATCCATCCATTCTTTTTTTCCTTTTCCCTTCACTCCCTTCCTGTTCCTCCATCACTTCCCTTCTCACTCTTATCTTCTTGTCTCTTTCCTTTTTTCCTTTTCCTTTCCATCCTTCCATCCATCCATTCCTTATTCCTTTTCATTTTTCAATCACTCCCTTTGTTCCTGTTTCTCCATCCCTCTCTCTCCCTTCCCTTTTGACTCTCACTATCATTCCTTCCTCCCTCTCTCCCATTCTTTTCCCTTTTCCTTTCCATCCATCCAGCCATCCATTCCTTTTTTATTTTTCATTCACTCCCTTTCCTCCCATTCCTCGCTTCATCTCTCTCTCTTCCCTTCTGACTCTCTCTATCTTTTTGTCTTCTTCATTTTACCTTTTTCTTTCCATCCATCCATCCATCCATCCATCCATCCATCCATCCATCCATCCATCCATTCCTTTTTCCTTTTCATTTTTCCTTCGCTCCTTTTCTTCTTGTTCCTCCCTCCATCTCTCTTTCTTCCCTTCTGACTCTCTCTATCTTTTTGTCTCCTTCCTTCCTTCCTTCCTTCCTTCCTTCCTTCCTTCCTTCCTTCCTTCCTTCCTTCCTTCCTTCCTTCCTTCCTTCCTTCCTTCCTTCCTTCTTTCCTTCGTTCCCTTTTCCTTTTCCTTTTCCTATCCATCCATCCATCCATCCATCCATCCGTCCGTCCGTCCATCCATTGCTTTTTCCTTTTCATTGTTCCTTCACTCCTTTTCTCACTGTTCCTCCCTCCCTTCCTCCCTCTCTCTGTAAAACTAGCTGCTGGACATCCTTGGCATGAAATCGGCCTGCATCTTCCTCAGCTTGACTGAGCTAAGAGGAGCTTGGTGATTTTTGAAGCTAAGGGAGTTTCTGGAACGCCAGACATCTTCCCATCTGAGAAAGGTCACCGCTGAGAGATGAAGTTGTTACTAATAGCAGCTCACTGAAAATGAAATACAAAGTGAAGACGGGGTTTAAAAGATCAAAAAAGGGAGCAGGTGAGAATGAACTCCAGTGAAATCAAGAGGCAGGCACAGGCGGAACCGATGTGCTGGAACTGACCGTGGTTTTGTCAAGTGGGGTTGTATGAAAAAAAAATATATCCGTAGCGATAAAGGAGACTATTTGTAGGTCAGGGTTGAAATGAGTAGGGCCTTGGTTCTCTCTGAGCTAGGTGGCTTTTTTGCTGATGTTTCATGACCCAACTAGAGTACTTCATCAGTGCTAGAAGGGAGTGGAGGTTCCTCTCTGATTAGATACAAGTGGGTTGCCATGTCATCCTACCAATAAAAGAGAACATATGCAGTTCAGGGTTCAACTGTGAGATCTATGGTGCTCTCTGAGCTTGATTGTTTTCTTGGAGACATTTCATGACCCAATTAGATAACATTATCAGTGTTAGAAGGTAGCAGGGTTTGCTCTCTGTTTATATACAAGTGACTTGCCCTAACAATGTTGATAGAAGGATTGCTTTCTTACTGGTTTCTTGATTGATATATTGTTTAACTGCTTGATTGAAGGTCTAGTGTTAATGTTAAGAAGGGAGTGGAGGTGTGTGGAATAGAGAAAGAAAAGGGGAGGAGTAGGAGTAGAATAATGAGCAGGAAGAGGAGGACTGTGAGGTCCTTGGCGTCCTCTGAGGTTGATGGTTTTCTTGCAGGCATTTCACGACCCAACTAGGGAACATCATCATTGCAAGAAGGGGGTGAGGTGTCTGGAGTGGGGAAAGAAAATGGAGGAGAAGGAGCAGGATGACAACTTTGAGATCCTTGATGCTGTCTGAGCTTGGTAGTTTTTTGAAGACATTCTATGACCCAACTAGGGAACGTCATCACTGATAGAAGGGATTGAGGTGTGTGGAGTAGAGAAAGAAAAGGGGAGGAGTAGGAAGAGGAATAGAACAAGGAGCAGGAAGAGGAGGAAGAGGAGGACTGTGAGGTCCTTGGTGCTCTCTGAGCTTGGTGGTTTTCTTGCACACGTTTCATGACCCAGCTAGGTAACATGATCAGTTACATCCAAGTTAAAACCAGCACTGAAAAAATTGACTTATGACCACTTTTCATATTTACAACCATTGCAGCAACCCCGTGGTCACATGATCAGAATTCAGACACTTTGTGATGACCCAGAGTGGGATACAAAATAAATACAGTCACAAAAAACAGGTGAAGCCCCTTTTATTCCTTCACTTTGCTTCCAAGCTCCAAATATCCTTGACTGGAGACAAAAAAATCTCCTGCACAAGCAGGAAATGATAAAGAGTAAAAAAAACACAAACCAGGGAAGATAAGGGCTGGAAGACGTCCTCAGATATCAGAACACACCCTGGGAAGGATGCCAAACTCAGAGAGGAACAATAAACTAGAGATATTTCCATGCTTTGTTTCCAGCGTTTGTCCGTACGCTGGTCCGGCCTCTTATCCAGTTATCACAGCTGCAGCCCATGAAGAGGATCCAGGTCCTCTCCTCCCCAGTAGACCATCTCTCTCCCTTATCCTCTCCTCCCTGCGTCCCCTAGGATGGAGAGGGGATGGGTCCTCCTCTGACTGCCCAGCCAGCCTCTGCCCTTCCCCAGCCTCCTCCACAACCTCTGGAGCCACACTTCCACTCCCTGTTGGCTGTTCCTCCTCTCCCTCAGAGTCAGTCTCCACCAGGGGCATGACACACTTGGCAACTGACTCAAATTTATGACGGTTGCAGTGTTCCATAGTCATGGGAGCCCCTTTTGGTGACCTTCTGACCAGCAAAGTCAATGAGGAAGCCAGATTCACTTAACAAACCTGTCACTAACTCAACACTTGCAGGGATTCATTTAACAACCAAGGCAAGAAAAGTCGTACAATGGGGCAAAGCTCACTGAACAAATGTACCAACAGAAATGTTTGGGCTGAGTTGTGGTCGTAAGTCGAGGACTCCCTTATATTTTAGCAAGGGACGCTTGAACCCAACATCAGAAATTTGAAATATTGGGGTGGAGAGCGAAATGATAATGGAAAACCTACCCCTTCTCCCCTCCTTTGAGTCTTCGGCAACATTATTTCTCATGTACTTTACATCCTTTTTTGGTATTAATGGCGTAATTAGCTGGGGAAAATATTTAGTTGTCGCTTCATATTTATTTATGTTCCAGGATCATGTAAAGTTCTGCAACATTAAAATTTAATTTGGAAGGGGAAAAAGATTTTTATTCATTTTTTAGCATAACGACCATTTCAGGCTGGCTTCTAGGAATGATGACATATTGGGGGAAAAGCTTTTCCTTTCCTTTCCTTTCCTTTTCCTTTCCTTTCCTTTCCTTTCCTTTCCTTTCCTTTCCTTCCTTTCCTTTCCTTTCCTTTCCTTTCCTTTCCTTCCTTCCTTCTTTCTTTCCTTCCTTCCTTCCTTCCTTCCTTCCTTCCTTCCTTCCTTTCCTTTCCTTTCCTTTCCTTTCCTTTCCTTTCCTTTCCTTTCCTTTCCTTTCCTTTCCTTTAGTTTCCTTTCCTTTCCTTTCCTTTTCTTTCTTTTCCTTTATTCCCTGATTATTTCCCATCAGCCTGTAAAGAAAACTCAATGAGGTTTCATTGTCGGAGTCTTTAAGGAAAAACTGAATTCCTGCTATTGTGTTTCATGGCCCCCTTTATTATTTAGCAGGTGATTTGTTAATCAGTTGATCAATTGGGTAGGTGGTGTATTTTAATTGAGAATGAACACACATTCGCATACAACATTCATCTGCATGCAGATAGTCTCTGAGGCTCTTTTGGACAGGGGATTTGGTGAAATTCTCCAGGAAGTGTATCTAACAGATTAACAGAGTTGGAAGGGACCTTGGTGGTCTTTTAGTCCAACCCCCTGTTCAGGCAGGAGACTCTATTCCATTCCAGACAAAGGGCTGTCCACAGTCATCTTAAAAGCCTCCAGGGATGGAGCACCCTCAACTTCTGAAGGCAATCCATTCCACTGGTTGATTGTTCTCACTGTGAGCAAATTTCTCCTTAGTTCCAGGTTGCTGCTCTCCTTGACCAGTTTCCATCCATCTTATCTTGCCTTCAGGTGTTTTGGAGAATGGGTTGACACCCCTCCCTTTTCTTTGTGGAAGCCCCTCCAACACTGGAACACTGTCATCATGTCATCCGTAGTCCTTCTGTTCAACAGACTAGAGAAACCCAATTCCTCCAATTGTTCTTCACATGTTTTAGCTTCCAGACCTTCATCATTTTTTCTGCTCTTCTCTACTCTGGTTGAAGTGAAGGACGACCTGTAGATGATCAAACACATGGGAATCTGCAACTCACAAAATCATTTGGTCAGATACTAGGATCCAGAGACGTTACCCATTTTTTTTTAATGACACCCTCCAATAAAATGGAAGTTGTAAAATGGTCTCCACTTTTTTTGCTACTTATGTCCAGAGATGTCTATAAATTCCTCAAAACACCAATGAAGGTTATTTCTTGGCATGATAGCATCATCAATGATGGAAGAATAACATATTCTACTGCTTTATACATATAGAAGCTTACCTTGCCACTCCTTCCTTCCTTCCTTCCTTCCTTCCTTCCTTCCTTCCTTCCTTCCTTCCTTCCTTCCTTCCTTCCTTCCTTCCTTCCTTCCTGTTAGAACTGTTTCCTGTTACTCTGAGAGTTGGTTGCTGGGAAGGTTAACTTTTTTCCTTGTTTTTTAAACAATTGGAAGATCTAACATAATCAACCAGGGACTATTCTGTATATAAAAGATGATGGGGTCACACTACCTTTTGAAGCAGTCTTCTGAAAATATCATTGAATCAAAGCATCCCACCCATTCAAAGCTTTGCAAATCCATACTGTGTAGCCCCAGCTCATGATAAAACAGCACTTGCTTGGATTACAAAATGTGGAAACTGAAATTTAGGGGACAAAAAAAGATAGAAAGCATTGAATGAGGCCATACCAACAACTCAACCCAACAGTTTTGGAGGGACACAACTGTATTAATCCTTGGAGTTTTTTTAAAAAAAGATATCTGTTTTTAGGTTTATTGGGAAGCTAATTTTCCCTTTCAACAGTTTTGTAATTCAGATTGTTCAGATTCATGCTTCCCCTCTGTCTTTTTCTTATTAATCTGAACTCTTAAATGCAATGGAAAATGATGTTTCATTACCCAGCTAGAAAAAGAGCAATAACATTCAAATGAAAATTGGAAGCGGAAGATCTAACCATCAACAACAGATGGTCTGTCCTTCATCTCATAAACAAGTTCTCCTTTTTCCATCACTCACTCTCTCTCTCTCTCTCTCCCTCTCCCTCACCCCCCTCTCTCTCTTCTTTCATCCTTATAGTTCTTGAGTTGGTTCACTTGATTTTGGTGCCAATCACCCATGTTTTTGGTTCCATATGCAGGTCAAAGGGGTGTCTCATTCAGAGAGCTCTGTTCCAGATTAAATTGTGGACTCAGCTTCATACGGCATCCAAAAAAAAAAAAAAAAAGTATTTGGACATCCAGAACAGTCATGAGTGAAGTGTGATTCCATCCAAGAGTACCATGGCAACCTTCTTCAGATACATCGCACCTCCCCGGTTTGGATTCCAAATGGAACTTGCTTGGCAGAAAAAAAAATTGCAATCCTGAAGCATCATTCCATATTTGGATCTCTACAAGCAGATGTCCTGCTGAGAAGATTTGGAAGGTTGGTTATAAATCTGAAAACAGGTTTTAGATCCAAGTAGCAAGAGTTCTGCTTTCAGTTCTGCCACTGCCTTTTGCCAACCAAATGGCATTTGGTTTCATCGCCAAAAGAACACTTTCATTTATAAAAGATAAGATAATTTATTTAAAAAAAGAAGAAGCACAGAGACATCAAAGAAAAAAAGATTGGATTAATAAAGGAAGCAAGAGATGGTTAGATAGAACCGTAATTTATTTATTTATCAAGAAAATATACTGTATATGGCTGCCATTGGTGGTCTTTGATCTTGGTTGTTTTCTTGGAGACGTTTCATTACCCAAACTAAGTAACATCATCAGGTTAGCACAATTGTCTTTGCTTTGATGGCCATGCAACTAGATTGCTGTCATGTGCTTAAGATGAGAAAGTAGGAGGAGGAAGAGGAGGAGGAGAAGAAGCAGAGGAGGAGCAGAGGACGAAGAGGAGGAGGAGAGGAGGAGGAGGAGGAAAAAGAGAAGAAGAAGAGGAGGAGGGAGAAGGAGTTCAGTACCAAATGAGGTGATTACACTGTTTAGTAGTTGAATCCTATCCCATGGATTTGGGGAGACCCACAGCTATTTCCAGCTGGTTTGTAGGATTGATGCACTATAATAGAAGAGCTGTATTGGTCTACGGTGCCAAAACCCAGAGTTCATTAGTACCTTTTCAGACTGACAGGTTGTATTAAGAGATAAGCCTGTATCTCTCAATAAAATTTGTTAATCCCAAAATATATTCTAGACTTACTCTAGACAAGGATTAATTCAAGAGACTCATTTTAATCTTCTAAATCCTAACTGGATTAGTGTCTCCCCCCCCCCCTCAAAGGACAATCCATCTTGTTTCAAACCAGTTTGTGAGTTAATATCTGCATAACAGCCTCTTTTAGAAGAATCCCTATCTCTTTAGACATAAAAAAACAAAACTTTCTCCTCCTCCTCCTCCTCCTCCTCCTCCTCCTCCTCTTCCTCTTCCTCCTCTTCCTCTTCCTCCTCCTCCTTCTCCTGAAGGAAAAATATTTCTTCTCAGTGGAACACTGCTCAAGTTTGATTTCAAAATGGTGGTGCAAAATGAAGTTCTCTGCATTTACAACTCAAGTGTAACATCTAAAGATGGTTCCCCCCTCTTCTTAGTGGCAGACCCTTAAATATAGGAACACTACTATCATGTCACCCCTAGTATGCTTAAACCCTTAGTGCCAAAGAATTAGAAGAAAGATTCAATGTATCCCTTTGTTTTGGGAACATCGTCAGAGTTCTGAGAAAAACCAGGAAATGTGAACGGTTCAACTAGATGGTTGTAATGTCCATCATCCCTTTCCATTCAAATTGTGATGCGCTTTTGGCCCATGTTAATAGTTCCCTGTTAATATTTGCAAACTCTCATCAAAGGTAAGCATTCGAAGACTTTGATGACTAAAACTAACTTTTTTTTGTTAACAAGCATATTGGCAGACTCTCAATTTGTTCATTCCCACCTATGTACCTGGAGCTATATTCATGTCTTTAATTAAAATTATAAAGTGTACCTTACACTTGCCAGACACCTGGAGCTATGTAAAATAAAATAAAATAAAAAATATCATGAAAATATGATTTAAACCAAAGAAGGCACAAGAAACCTAGACACCGAAAATAGAAAGGAAGGAGAAGAGAAGGAAAGATAATATTATGGATCAGTGAGAATAGCACCAGAGCAACAGAACAAGGAAATATATGCAACATTAAAGATCAATACAACCAAAAGAATCAAATCCATGGGCATAGAATAGGTGATATCTGGCTAAATAATAATAACTGCAAAAGGGATCTCAGAGTCCTATCAGCTGCCAAAAAAGCCAATGCAATCCCAGGTTACATTAACAGAGGGATAGGATTAAGATCATGTGAAGCAGTGGTGGGATTCAAATTTTTTTACTACAGGTTCTGTGTGCTTGGTGGGCATGGCTTGGTGGGCGTGGCTTGGTGGATGTGGCTTGGTAGGCGTAGCAGGGAAAATCAAATACAAAATCCCATTCCCTCCCCACCCCACTAACCTGCTTTCCAGCTCCGTTCTCCTGTGCAGGGCAACCAAAGAAGACCCAACCAATCAGCTGGGACTTGGGAGGCAGAGAATAGATGGGGGCGGGGCCAGTCAAAGGTGGTATTTGCTGGTTCTCCAAACTCTCAAAATTTCTGCTACTGGTTCTCCACCTCTGATGTAAAGTGTTAGTTCTACTTTATAAAGCCTTGGTAAGACCACACTTGGAAGACTGCATCTAGTTTTGGTCACCACAATATAAAAAAGATGTTGAGACTCTGGAAAGAGTGCAGAGAAGAGCAATTAAGATGATTAGGGGGCTGGAGGCTAAAACATATGAAGAACGGTTACAGCACGGGTGTCAAACTCGTGTCATGTTGCCATCATGTGATGTTTCACCATGTTTTCCCATTTGAGGTGCTAGGGGGGTATGGCCTATGTATGATGTATCTGGCCTATGAGCCACCAGTTTGATACCCCTGTCAAACTGGTTTGACAAAACAAGAGTTAAAGATGAAATTTGGAGATACCTACAATAGTTTCCAAAGAAATGTCATCTAATGCCCATCTTGCTTTTCAATCAGCTGATTGCTTTTATGTTAGTGAATTAGTTCTATCTTTATCATGTGAAATCTTCCTCCTCTCCTCCTCTTCTTCCTCCTCCTCCTCCCGCTCCTCTTTTCCTGCCATATCCATCATTGGACATTGGCGATCATGTTAGCAATCCTATTTTTATCAACAGCCACACAAAAAATTGCTGTTGAGTTTTGTCCAAACCAGTCCCTTAGTTTTTGAAGCCACAATGTTCTTCTTCTGCCTGGACCTCATTTGCTTTCAATGTTTCCTTGGAGGATTAAGTGTAGTTTGCCCTATTTTTTGAGTGTCTCATCACATGTTCAAAACGTTCTAACTTTTACTTTTTTATGGTTTTGATGATTTTCCTTGGCTTTCCCAGGTGGCTTATCACTTCCTCATTTCTGATTTTGTCAACCCAGCTTGTATGTAACAGCTGCCTGTAAACCCACATTTTAAATGCTTCTAGTCTTTTCAAGTGGCTTTCTGTCCAAGACCAACTCTCCATTTCGTATAACAGGATAGAAAAGTTCTAGCATCTGACAAGCCTGGTTTTATGTTGTGACTGCAGAAGACCTTTTTCATTTTGAAATGTGAAATCTAGACATTCACAATGTTGGCGTTCTGCTCTTAAAGATGCAGGCAAATTTAGGGCAAAGAAAGGTAATGATGATCAGGGTATTAAAAACTGAGAACAATGAGGAGTATTGGAAGGGTCTGGAAAGGTTGCGCTTGAGAACATTAAGGGGGATCTAATTACATTCCTCCAATATCAGGAAAGCTGTCATCTTGAAGGAGGCCAAGACCTTCATTCATTCATTCCTAGAATTCAGGACCGAGGACAATGCATTGAAATTACAATACAGACCAATTGCTATTAAAAACATCATCTCGGTAGTAAAGTCGTTCAACAATGGTACCAATTACTCATTGAAGTGGAGAACTTTCCTTTGTTGCAGGGGCTCAAACAAAGATTGCCAGGCATGGTTTGATCTGGATTAGGCATCTCTGATCACTGTCACTTGATGATTTTGTCCAAACTAAAAAATATATAACGCTGTCAGTCAGGGCAAGGCTAAAACGGGTGGTCAGATTTCTGATATGAAGACATAAAGTCTAAGACCAAAGATCAACAAGGCATGATCTGATTTAAATTGAGTCAGATCCAAGATGTTGGGGTCACCTTCAAAGCCCTACATCGGGGGGGGGTGTCCCTAAATCCTGGGCCATGGTCCACTACTGGCCAAAGGCATATTTGGAACCCTAATCCTAACCCTAACAAGTCATACAAGACAAGCTGCATGCATGTGCATGCTGGGTCATTGTTCATGCAAGTTGAGGTGTGTGTGCACTGAACCACCAATTCTTCCTTCTTCTTCCTTCTTCCTTCTTCCTTTCTTCTTTCTTTTTCTTTGTTCCTTCCTTCTTTCTGCTGCTGCTGCTGCTGCTGCTCCTCCTCCTTTTGATAACTTGGGTTCCTGATTTCTTGTACCTGACAAGTTCTGCCTTAGGAACAAAAGCTGATTGAGTGATCTTCGGCCAATCACCAGAAGATGGTGAGTTCTAGCCCCGCCACAAGATGAATGAAACTTGCCATTTACAATCTTCTTCTTCCTCTTCTTCTTCTTCTACTTCTCCTCCTCCTCTCTGCTTCTTTCTGCTTCTCCTCTTCCTCCTCCTCTCCTCCTTCTCCCGCTCTCCCTTCCCATCTTCTCCCTCTCCCATCTTAAGCTCATGGCAGTGATCTAGTTGTATGATCATCAAAGCAGAGATAATTGTGGGCAAGTTGCATTAGAGGGACTTGATAGAGATGAGAGATTTAAAAATATGATTCGATTAGAGAGAAACAAAGGGGCTAACACATTTTTCAATATAGTAGAAGCACCCCCATTCTGATAAAGCTAACATTTCCTGCAGCAAAAAAAAAAAAAAAAACTTTCAATATGAGAAATATTAAAAGTTCTGGGCTGTAGGTAAGTTTAATTACCTGCTTATCTAAGTAAAACTCTACCAATGGGTAGCTGCTTCTTTTAGAATTCCATTTATCTCCAGTATCAAATTAACTTTGGTGAAAGCCAATTAAATACTGTAAATTATTCCCCTTCAATTAAACATTAGGCCCAAACAGAGGCAGCGAAAGGCTGCAACATACCAATTTGTCATCTGTATACTTATGAGAAATCAAGAAGAAAAGTTTAATCTCTCCCCCCCTACTTTTTATATCTAAAAAATGAGAAATTATGTGGAAGGAACTGCTATAAAAAGAGAAACTGGTCTGACATAATTTGAACTTAATTTGTCAACACAGTAATGCATCTTGCGATATTACTCCATTGACAAATCCATTACAGTTATAATGAAACTTTATACAATTTTACTCTTATTTAATTAGTTGCATCAATATGTTTCTTCTCTCCCACCCCCTCCCTTCATTGCATCTGCATCATTAATGTTTCAAAGTGTAAATTATTGAGCAAGGTTAATTATTAGTGATGGTAACGCATGAAGCTTAGAGGCCCCAAAGAGAAATGCACAGGATCACAAAATTGTAATGAATTCATTGTGCAGTCTTGTGGGTTTTTTTGGGTTTTTTTTTTTTTTGCTGGTGAATCATTGCTCTCTTAAAGAATAAAAATGATAACGGTAATAATCTATTGGATAGCTACAAAATGATCCGCATTCCAGATGCGTCTGTGATCATTAATGGAGAGTCTGCATATTTCTAATCTGTCTGCTCATCTCTCTATTCGATGATCTGCCCATTTATCAAACTATATCGTCTTAATGTTACACTCCTTCCATGCAAAGAAAGTATCTTGTTGTGATATAAAGAACTTTGATCATCACAATGTATGTTGAGACTCTAGAAAGAGCACAGAGAAAGCAACAAAGAGGATTAGGGGACTGGAGGCTAAAACATATTAAAAAATGGTTGCTGGAATGAGCTATGTCTAGTCCAGCAAAGTGAAGGAGTAGGAGGGGACATAAACAGCACTGTTTCAATATCTAAGGCAGGGGTGTCAATCTTGATTTCATTGAGGGCCTCATCAGGGTTATGTTTGACCACGGAGGGCCGGGGTGGCTGGGTGTGGCCATAATGGGTGTGGCCTGGGTGGGCGTGGTCCTGGTGGACATTTGACACTTTTTATTTCTAAATTTATACCCCATTGTGTAATAGTAAATTGCTTTTCCAGGCAAAAAAGCTATTTATACTATTGTATTTTTATTATTCAACTAATAATAAAAATACAGTAGCATCAATAACATTGCCAGCGTTCCAGCAAACCTCCATTCTAATCAGTAACTCTGAGACAAACGTATCTCAAATGTACCTTTATTAGAATAGCACCTGGCACATCTGTGGAAACCCGAATCTAAAAGTATTTTTTCAGCTTTCCATAATTTCTCAAACTACAAATCCATCCCCCCCTTGGCCATCATCACATCACATGGCCCAATCACGATCTGTCCAAAAGTTAGATCCTTATTTCATCCTGCGCCACACTCAATGACCTTGAGCTAAGAAAAGAATTTCATTTTGTCTACTTCAAGTTGCTGAATTGAAATCACCCCCTCCCACTTTCTCAGTCTATGTGGCAGCGTGGAATATGGCTTCCAAAGCTGACACACATGATAATACAAGACCTAACAGCAGAGGTAAATTTCCATGATAGTCAACAGAAATGGCTGTCAGTTATAGATTGTTGATTGTAGATTTAAATGGACCTACAGTATGTAAAATCTGGCATTAAACTGTAGTATTAACATAGGATGTTCCTTGTTTTCTATCCAGATCAGGCACTTACTTCTGGCTATGTTAATTGTAATCCAGTCCAATCCAGTTCTCCTGCAGAACTCTGCTGACCGCGCGGGCCAAAAATTTCTGGCCCAGCCCCATGGGCCAGATTTAAGTGCCACGCAGGCCGAATCTAGTCCACAGGCTTTGCGTTTGACACCCCTGATCTGCCACAAAGAAGATGGGGTCAACTTATTTTCCAAAGCACCAGAAGGCAGGAGAAAAGCAACAAATGGAAACTAATCAAGGAGCGAAGCAACCTAGAATGAAGGAGAAACTTCCTGACAGTGAGAACAATTAATTAGTGGAACAACTTGTCTCTAGAAGTTGTGAATGCTCCAACACTTTTAAACAGTTTTTAAGCAGAGACCGGACAACTATTTTTCTGAAATGGTAGAGGGTTTCCTGCCTGAGCAGGGGGTTGGACTAGAAGACCTCCAAGGTCCCTTCCAACTCTGGCATTCTGTTATTCTGTTTCTGTTAACAGTGAGCTATCTTATCAGTGTTAAGCAACATGTCATTATTACACAGATGGGACACAAGAAGAATTATGAAGGACATCTTGATATGATGGTGATGATGTTATCCATTCTGTCATGTCCAAATCTTGGGCAATTCTATGGGCCAGGTCTCTCCACATCTTTCGATCTTGCACTACTTCTTTGAGTTGTTCTATGCTGTGGCTGGTGTCCACTTTGATGGTGTCCACCCACTATGTTCTTTGGCAGCCTGGTTTCCTTTTACTACTCGTTTTTCCAAACATAATTGCTTTCTCCAATGAATTCCCTCAGCTTGACATGGCCAAAATAAGTGAGATGCAGTTTTGTGGTTTTTATATTTGTGTATCTTAAGTCAAATAAGGAGATTACCAACCACAATGAGAAGATGTCCACCAGAAGGACTTTGGGGAAGGACCAGTCAGCTAGACAATTGCAGTTACAGGGATCAAAAGTGTAAAGTAGTGAAGAGGAGGGTCGTTTGTTAAATTTTGCTAAGAAAGGAAAAAAGAAATTTGCAACTTCAACTTTTCCATTGCTTTGTTTGGATATGGGATCCTTGGTGCTTTCTGAGCTTGCTTATTTTCTTGCATAGGTTTCATTGCCAGATGAGGTAACAGCATCAGTGCATCTTCAGATGTTGTTTGGATGCCTTGGCCAGGGATTCCATGATGGGAAGGGAGTGATGTTATCTGGTTGGGTAATGAAACATTTACAAGAAAACAACGAAGCTCAGAAAGCACCAAGGACCCCACAGCTCAAATATTCTCTTCAATTGGTGTCTGTCTATCTATCTATCTATCTATCTGTCTGTCTGTCTGTCTGTCTGTCTGTCTGTCTGTCTGTCTGTCTGTCTGTCTGTCTGTCTATCTATCTATCTATCTATCTATCTATCTATCTATCTATCTATCTATCATCTATCTATCTATCATCTATCTATTTACCAGTTGCGGCCCTTTCTGGATCTGGGCGCACTTCGCACAGTCACCTCCGCCCTCGTTATCTCCCGCTTGGATTATTGCAACGCTCTCTACATGGGGCTCCCCTTGAAGAGTCTCCGGAGGCTGCAGTTAGTTCAGAATGCAGCCGCGCGGGTGATCGTGGGCGCCCCTCGAGGCGCACACGTAACACCACTTCTCCGCAGGCTGCACTGGCTTCCTGTGGCCTACCGGATTCGATTCAAGGTGGTACTGATGGTATTTAAAGCGCTCCATGGCTCGGGACCTGGGTACTTACGGGACCGCCTGCTGCCATCAACAACCTCCCGCTGCCCAGTACGCTCCCACAGGGTGGCCCTACTTGGGGTGCCGCCGCCTGACTGTTGTCGGCTGGTGGCCCCGAGAGTTCGGGCTTTCTCTGTGGGAGCTCCCTCCCTATGGAATGATCTCCCCCCGGAGATACGGGCTATGACGGATATTCTGACCTTCCGGTGCGCAGTAAAAACCCTGCTTTTCGAACAGGCCGGCCTGGCCCAGTAACTATGTTTTTTGGTTTTAATTAATTAAATTAGGGTTTTATTAGTTTTAATTTTTAACTTAAATTTTAATAGACAGCCGATTTGATTATTTAATTTATTTTTAATCGTATTTATTGTATTTATTGTATGCTTTTAGTGGGCTGTTCACCGCCCCGAGTCCCTTTTTGGGAGAGGGAGCGGTATAAAAGTGCGATTAATAAATAATAATAAATAATAAATAAATAAATCTATCTATCTATCTATCTATCTATCTATCTATCTATCTATCTATCTATCTATCTTCTATCATCCATCCATCTATCCACCTTTCTGTCTGTCTATCTATCTATCTATCTATCTATCTATCTATCTATCTATCCATCTATCTTCTATCATCCATCCGTCTGTCTGTCTATCTATCTATCTATCTATCTATCTATCTATCTATCTATCTATCTTCTATCATCCATCCATCTATCCACCTGTCTGTCTATCTATCTATCTATCTATCTATCTATCTATCTATCTATCTATCTATCTTCTATCATCCATCCGTCTGTCTGTCTGTCTGTCTGTCTGTCTGTCTGTCTGTCTATCTATCTATCTATCTATCTATCTATCTATCTATCTATCTATCTATCTATCTATCTATCTATCTATCTATCTATCTATCTATCATCTATCTATCTATATCTATCATCTATCTATCTATCTATCTATCTATCTATCTATCTATCTATCTATCTATCTATCTATCTATCTACCATCTCTTTTCTGTCTGTCTGTCTGTCTTAACACTGGACCAACAGTCAAGCAATAAACAATACCCCCATCATGGAACCATTTGAACCCACCCACCAACCTACTGTACATAAACAGAGAAGAAACCCCACTCCCTTCTAGCACTGATGATGCTACCTAATTGGGTCATGAAATGTCTGTAAGAAAACGACCAAGCTCAGAAAGCACCAAGGATCTCATGGTTCAATCCTCAGTTTAAATATTCTGGGTCTGTCTATCATCTGTATACTTATGAAAAATCAAGAAGAAAGGTCTGTCTGTATGTCTGCCTGTCTGTCTTAACACCAGACCAACAATCAAACAATAAATGATACCCCCAGCATGAAACCACATCAACACTGATAGGGCAAGGTACTGTATACAAACAAAGCGCAAAACCTCACTCCCTTTTAGCACTGATGATGCTACCTAACTGGGTCATGAAATGTCTTCAAGAAAACAACCAAGCTCAGAGAGCATCAAAGACCCTACAGTTATTTTGTTATTTTGGCTTCATTAGCCAGCCCGGTCAATTCTCATCCCATAATTTTCTGAATTCTGCTTTTTCACTCAACTTCTTTCACTCTGCAAGTTGCTTGTTCTACTCCGTTTCTTTACCTTCCCTTAATCCTTTGACATTTTAGGAAAACTCGACAAGCGGTTGGGTTCGGGTGAAGTCCAGCTCTTCAATTTCCATTAGAATGTCAAAGGAAAAAAATGACAATCGCCAAAAGGTTAGGGCAAAACCTATTAGAAAAGTTGAGGCAAATCCGATGATCTCATTGCAGGAAAGAAGGAAAGTCTGTCTTCGTTTTGGGATTAGGTCTAATTAAGGTGAACAAGCAGCTGGGCCTGTTTGGAATAACAATTGTGCTAGCATGTCACTTTTTTCTGCTTAGTTGAAATTTATATAGTTTGGGAATGGTGGATGTAAGAAAATTAGACCTCATTTAGAATCCGTTGAAAGGACGCGCTGCCTTCATTATTAGCTTTGCATCTGAATTTTCTCCGGGCTGTCCTTTCACTGCTATAGGTAATGGATTTTTTTTCCCCAGATGTAATTGGATGAGTTTAATTTTTTCTTTCATTACCTGTCTCCAAGCCCTCTGCCCCTTTTCCCTTTGTGTTTTATTAGGACTGTAACCCCTATTTAAATAAAGGCTTTGACGACGCCTTATATATGTTCCATCAGCACTTTCTGATGTGGGGCTGTAGGATTGCTTCACATTTTTTTTTTAGAAATTCACTAATTACATTTTAGCTCTGCTTGTGGGCCAGCCAGAAATGGTGGCTTGGGTGTTTTTGTTTTATTTTGTTTAATTCTGTAAACTCCAAGCCGAGGTAGCCCTTGACTTAGGACCAAGTGAGCCCACAATTTCTGTTGCTAAACCTACTCCTTACTAGCACTGATACATTTTATTGTCATTTTTTTTTTACGGTGAGCACACTGGCCCACATTAAAAATGAAATTCTGTTGCCTGTTTCAAAGCTAAAGTGTATATCTACCAAACACATATATAACACACATGTACATTTGCTTATATACAGTGGTGGGATTCAAATAATTTAACAACCAGTTCACCCAAGGTCAGTTGATTTTTGTGAGAGGTTTGGCCCATCCCCATCCTCCAGCTCTGCCACACATGTGAGATGAGCCTCCTGTGATGGCCAACCTGACCTTGGGCAAAACAGTTGTTAAATTACTACCCACCCACACTATCAAACTGGATCCTGGGTGCTGTACTGCAAGAAATGGGCAATGGAGTGGCCAGCATGAGGGGAGGAAAAGGAGCAGGGAGAAGAAAGAAGGAAAGTGACCTTCTCCTTCCCTTGTGCCAGCTGCTCTGTTGCCCGTTTATTCTCTATTGCAGCCCAATGCCCAGAATCCATTTTGATAGCGGGGTGGGTGGGCGGGTAATTTAACAACCGGTTCATATGAACCGGTGCAAACCGGCAGAATATCACCATTGCTTATATACCTGCAACATACATATAAATAATGCGTACATACATAGTATGTATGCATGTATGTATGTATGTATGTATGTATGTATGTATGTATGTATGAATCACTGTCCCTTTTGAATACTTGGTGGAAAGAGGAAGCTTGAGAATTCACAAGGTTGATACTATATGGAATAAAACTGAGACTGAACCTGAATGTTCTACTTCTGCAAATCCCCCTCCCAAGGAAAACAAGCCATGAACCCACTTGTATCTAATCAGAGAGGAAACTCCACTTCCTTCCAGCACTGATGATGATACCTAGTTGGGTAATGAAACATCTGCAAGAAAACCACCAAGCTCAGAGAGCACCCAGGACCCCACAGTTCAATCCTGAGCTACAAATATTATCTTCTATTGGAATATCTCCCTTTATATCAAATCTCTGAAACAAAGATCAGAATTTTTCCTGGTCCAAGAATACAACTACTGATTGTAAAGGTGTCTTTGTTGAAGAAAGGGATATAAAAGGGATTTTTGAATTTCAGTAGATACAGATTGATAGAGTTGGAAGGGACTTTTTAGGTCATTTAGTCCAATCCCTCCCAAGCAGATCCTACCCCATTTCTGACAGAAGGCCATCCAGTCTCTTCTTGAAAGTCTCCAGTGATGAAGCTCCCACAACTTCTAAAAGCAACTTCTTTTCCATGGGTTGATTGTTCTCACTGTCAGAAATTTCCTCCTTATTTCCAAGTTAAATCTCTCCTTGTTCAGTTTCCATCCATTATTCCTTGTCTGGCCTACAGGTGCTTTAGAAAATAGGTTGACCCCTTTCTCTCTGTGGCAGCCCCTCAAATACTGGAACACTGCTATCCTGTCTCCCCTGATCCTTCTCTTCCCTAGACTAGCCATGTCCAGTTCCTGTAACCATTCATTGTATATTTTAGCCTCCAATAACTTTATTTATCAATCCATTTCCCTATCTGTTCATCATTCATCCATCCTCCTCCTCCTCTCTCCCCCATCTCTCTCTTCTATCTCTATGTGTGTATTTTTCTCTCTCTCTCTCCTGCCCTCTTTCTATCTTTCTTTCCCTCCCCTTAATCTACTATCTCTCTGCATCTAATCTACTGCCTGAAATCTGAGCTCTGGAAAAGGCACAACTACAACATAACAATGGCTTTTGATTCCACCAGTCTGTAGAAACATAAAGTTTCCACTGTTGTACCCAGAGAACTCCAGCATGGTTTCTTTATCAGCCCAAACCACACAAAATCACTCATTTTTTCTCAGCCCAACCAATGAATGCAAATCATCCCAAATCTTTATGGCGGTGGGACTTGCAGTTTTTTGAGGAGAGGTAAAACACCTCCTTTATTTTATCATTATCTTTCCCACTGTCTCCTTCTCTAGCTGTGAGCAACTTGTATGGAAACTGGTTGTTATTTGAAAACTGCTTGTCACATCAGAATTACCTGAGATAAAAGTACTGAGGGCCTATAAATATGTATGGCAAAGAAAGAAGCTGTTTGTTTGCACAATGCTGAGGTAATAAAACCAATCCGTAAGCTTGTTGCAGTAGTGATCTCTCATAACCACCTACTGTTTAGTCATTTTGTAATAATGTGGTGGATGGAAACAGAGCGGAGCTGAAATGCCAAATAGATCTGCCCAAATTACATCAGTTGGTAGCCAAAAATAAAAGCGAGTGGAACTTGAGAGCGAAATAACTATGTTCCTATTCCTCCAACTGATCTCCTCATTGTCACATGCCACACTAATCTCCAATCACCATTCCATGCAAAAAAAAAAAAAAAGTGTTAAGGAGAACAGATAGAGTCCCGTCCCTCTCTCCCCCCACCCCACAAAAAAAAAAGGACTGATTCTTGCAGAGTATGGCTAAATGCAGCAATGATGAACTTGAGCCGAATATGGAAAGCAAGGACATCAGCCTGGCAATCAAGTGTAGGTTAGTCTGCTCTATTGTGTTCCCTGTAGCTACCTGTGAAGCTGGATCTTAAAAAAGGAAGACAGAGAGAAAATTCATTCATTTGAGCTGTGCTGCTGGAGAAACTCCTGCATATTCCTTGGACACCAAAGGTGGATCAACAAACAAGTATTGGAGCACGTAACACCAGACATGTCACTAGAAGGCAAAATGACAAAACTGTGTCTCGCTTATTTTGGCCATGTCACGTGGGGGGATTCACTGGAGAAAGCAATTATGTTTGGAAGAGTTAGCAGTAAGAGGAAACCAGGCCTCCAGAGAACCTGATGGCTGGACACCATCAAAGCTGACACTAGCCAGAGCATAGAACAACTCAAAGAAGTAGTGCAAGGTCAGAAGATGTTTTGAGAGAACTGACCCATGGAATTATCAAGAGTCAGAACATGACTGAATGGATAGCATCTTCATCATAAAATTATCCATTGTAGGAGCTCAGATTTGAAAACCTCCTAAGATGTAGTGGGAAATCTTGTTTCTGAAATTAGAATAGAATAGAATAGAATAGAATAGAATAGAATAGAATAGAATAGAATAGAATAGAATTCTTTATTAGCCAAATGTGATTGGACACACAAGGAAATCGTTTTGGTGCAAATGCTCTCAGTGTACATAAAAGAAAAGACATATTCATCAAGAGTCAAGAATCATAAGGTACAACACTTAATAATAATCATAGTGTGCAATAAGTAATCAAATCATACTAGGAAACAGTCAGTAAAAATCATTAGGATACAAGCAACAAGATTACAGTCATACAGTCACAAGTGGGAGGAGATGGGTGAAAGGAAGGATGGGGGAATTAATAGTAATAGTAATGCAGACTTAGTAAATAGTTTGACAGCGTTGAGGGATTATTTGTTTAGCAGAGTGATGGCGTATGGGGAAAAGCTGTTCTTGTATCTGTTTCTCCCATATTTTGAATAGTTTCCTTGCAATGTGTGTGCAGGAGAAGGATAGAAACAGTGTGGGGGGAAGCAAAGCCAAGAGAGGAATCAGCCTGGAATCATTATGTTCTTCTCAAAGAATCTATGTCCAACTCCATTTGAATTCTGCCAAACCTTATCTAGCACCAATTTCATGCTGACCATTAATTGACTAAGTTCTTGTTTATAGGCATGAGCCAATAATCAGCTTGATTGAAACTGAACAGGTGGTCCTGATTCTTCACGCTTGACAGTGTGGTTGTTTGTATGGGATTAAAACATCTAATTCCGTGGATGGGGTTTTGGAGGAATAGGCAAGCTTCTTGTCAGGGTTCCAAGGAATAGAATAGAATAGAATAGAATAGAATGGAATGGAATGGAATGGAATGGAATGGAATGGAATGGACTGGACTGGAATAGAATAGACTAGACTAGACTAGACTAGACTAGACTAGAATAGAATAGAATAGAATAGAATAGAATAGAATAGAATAGAATACTTTATTGGCCAAGTGTGATTGGACACAAAAGTAATTTGTCTTGGTGCAAATGTTCTCAGTATACATAAAAGAAAAGATACATTTGTCAAGAGTCAAGAATCATAAGGTACGACACTTAATGATAGTCATGGGGTACAATAAGTAATCAAATCATACTAGGAAACAGTCAATATAAATTGTAAGTATACAAGCGATAAAGTTACAGTCATACAGTCACAAGTGGGAGGGGATGGGTGATAAGGAGTGAAGACAAGGTTAACAGTAATAGTAGTGCAGACTTTGTAAATAGTTGGACAATGTTGAGGGAATTATTTGTTTAGCAGAGTGATGGCATTCAGGGAAAAACTTTCCTTGTGTCTAGTTGTTCTGATGTACAGTGCTCTATAGCGTCGTTTTGAAGAAAGGAGTTGAAACAGTTTATGTCCGGGATGTGAGGGGTCTGTAAATATTTTCACAGCCCTCTTTTTGACTCGTGCAGGATACAGGTCCTCGATGGAAGGCAGGTTGATAGTAATTATTTTTTCTGCAGTCCTAATTACTCTCTGAAGTCTGTGTCTGTCCTAATAACTCTACAGAAAGCAGAACTCCAAGGCAGGCAAGTGCCTCAAAGATATCATATTGGCACAAGCTGCTGAAAACCGATTCTGAAAGTTCCTGTGGTTTTCACTTGATTAAAAAGTGAAACTTTCCCCTTTCCCCAAATAATCAGTCACATTGTCCAATCAAGCTGCTGGCTGGTTGCCTGGTTACAGTGCTCCTCCTCTTTCCAGCCATCTCTTGGAATGTCCTTGGTTCCCACAGGAAACAATTCTGTTTTGGCTACAAACCCCCATCTAACTATGTTCTCCCTCCCTCTTCCTTCTTTGCACTGTGGCAACCCTGAAGTCTCCAAAATGGCCCCAGCCAGATTCGCTTCAGAGTTGACACTTCGCCCCCCACAAAAAAAGGGCAAGTAAAAAGTTCATTCGTTGTGACTCTCTAACACTTTCTTAGAAATGGGAAAGTAAATGTTAAAAACATGGATTTCTTTCTACTGTTAGCTAACCTGATCTCTAAAAAAGGATTTTTCTGTGTGTATGTGTATTGGTATAAAAGTAGTGCCTGATGCAATGTTAGTGAACAGGCTACACATATTTTTTTTGCTGTGAAAGCAAACGACATTCCATATAAAGGGGAAAGCCCACGCTGTGATTTAGTCCTCATTAGGAGCTTTTAATAGACTTCGTAGGAAGAAAGAGATTCTGAAATCAAATCTGTAATTTTATTAGGCACCAAAGCCTTTGTAGAGAGAAGAAAAGAGCCACTGATGTCTTTCAAGAATTAGGAAATCAAGTCACACATGACCACCATGCCTTTCTTACAGTGGTGAGATTAAATTTTTTTTTACTACCGGTTCTGTGGGCGTGGCTTGGTGGGCGTGGCAGGGGAAGGATGCTGTAAAATCTCCAGTCAGAGGTAGGATTTGCCAGTTCTCCAAACTACTCAGAATTTCCGCTACCGGTTCTCCAGAACTGGTCAGAACCTGCTGAATACCACCTCTGCTTCCTTCCTTGGAAGAATTCTGAATCACTTCTTCAACCAAAGAGCAAATCAGTTTTCATACAATCACTCATGGAAAAAATATTGTCTGTGTTTGTTTGTAGACTCATGCCATTCTACCTTGCGTTGAATATATATCTGTGGTCTCCTGGACTCAAGTGATTATCACATCAGTTCTGTGAGCCAAAGATAGATAGTTGGCTTCTATGTTTTTAAAATGTATTTAGATCAAGTCTCTTGGCTTGAAACTCAACATTTTTAAAAAACCAAAGTAAACCTCGCTAAGATTATAGCATCTGGTCAAATCACTGCCTGGCAAATATTTTATTTATTTATTTATTTTTATTTTATTTGTTTCTTTGTCAAACATGTATGAGAAAACAAGTATGAACATAACATAGAAACATATAAATATAAACAGGTGTAAGTATATACATAATAAATGAGTATGAATATATGGATACATTGGAACAGTAGGAAAGGGAAAGTAGGCACGCTGGTGTGCTTATGCATGCCCCTTTTAAGGACCTCTTAGGAATGGAGTGAGGTCCATGGTAGACAGTTTGAGGTTGAAGCTGTGAGAGGTTGAGGTTGTAACAACAGAGTCAGGTAGTGAGTTCCAGGCATTGACCACTCTGTTGCTGAAGTCTTATTTTCTGCAATTGAGTTTGGAGTGGTTTACTTTGAGTTTGCATCTATTGTTTGCCCGTGTATTATTACAGTTGAAGCTGAAGTAGTCATTGGCAGTTATGCTGTTGTAGCAGATAATTTTGTGTACTAAGCTTAGATCAGACCATAGGTGGCATAGTTCTAGGTTGTCCAGATCCAAAATTTCAAGCCTGGTAGCATGAGGTATTCTATCGCAAGCAGAGACTCTTCTCGTGAAATACCTCTGGACTCGCTCAAGTGTATTAATGTTCATAATACAGTGTGGATTCCAGGCAGATGATATAAGGAAATAGAAGGGGAAGAAATGGAAATGGTGACATGTTACATTTTCTTGATCACTGCACAGGCTGTGACTACAGCCCTGAAAAATCCCTGCTCCTTTGGAGGAAAGCTATGACAAACCCAGACACCGTATAAAAAAAGGCAGAGGCATCCCCTTGTTGACAAAGGTCTGTATAGTCAAAGCTATGGTTTTCCCAGTCATGATGTATGGCTGCGAGAATTAGCAATAGCAAATAGCACTTAGTGTCAGCCCTGGATCCATCTCTGGACAGACTGAACAGGGCTGCCACAGTGGGGGTGGGGGTGGGGGTGATGCAGGCGAGCTATGGGAATGGTAGAGTGTTCTGATCTAGGCTTCCCAAAAACACGAAGCATGCTCCTCATCCTGACAAAACCCCTTTTATTTAGGCTAAAGTGAATTTCTCTCATTCACATCCGGCAAAGTCCCGGCAAACAGTTTTTCAAGAGATTTTACAACTACAGACTTTTATCAGGTTGTAAAATTGCCAAGCCGATAGCTTCCAAACACCACATTGTAGCAGAAAATACTTGGCAAGGAGTCAGGAGCAAATCTTCACCCTCATTAAATGAATTAATTGTTTCCTGCAAACTCCATTTCCTTTTCGCTTCTCTTTATTCCCTATGGGAAGGGCCATTCACCGTCCACCTATGCCTATACCCCAGAGTCAACCCTTGTTCCTTAGCTGTTCCCTTCTCCTGGCAGCTCTGTGCATGTGCACATTGGGAACAGGCTCCAGCTGTTCTTCTTCCCCACTGATATCTGATTCTGAAGATTGATAATTGTCAGATGGCCCTGGCCCCATCTCTGCCTCCATCGCAGAGCCCTTATCAGAGCCTTCCCCAGACTCTAGGACTGGCCCATGTTCCTCCCCAACCTCCTCACTGTCTGATTCTGCCACCAGCTCTGCTGGCGGGCCACAACATATAGACATAACAAGATTCTTTCACATGAGATCAAGGATGGGCTGCTGCCACCTGGAGGGGAATGACCAAAGTTTGGCAGCAGCTGAGACAGGAGATAGATTGAGCCATGTGATGTGAATGCCACTGGACAGGGCAGGGTGTGAGTTTTAGTGTGGGTGGGGGAAAAGTGGAATTTCAGATTTGGGTTTTCCTCAGATGTGCCACTATGACTTCTCTAATAATCTCTTACTTGGATGGACTTGGTCTCGGACTTCTGAATTGCAATGAGGAGTTAGTTGGAATGCTGACATTTAGACTTATATACCACCTTACAGTGTTTTATAGCCCTCTCAAAGTGGTTTACAGAGTCAGTCTCTCGCCCCCCAACAATCTGGATCCTCATTTTACCCACCTTGGAAGGATGGAAGGCAGAGTCAAGCTTGAGCCTGGTGAGATTCGAACTGCCAAATTGCAGTCAACCGGCAGTAAGCAGAAGTAGCTTGCAGTACTGCACTTAACCACTGTGCCACCGTGGCTCATTGGACCAGCTGGATCATAAGAAAGGCTGAGCGCTGAAGAAGCGATGCTTTCAGATTGTGGTGCTGGAGAAAGATCTTGAGAGTCTCTTGGACTTCAAGGAGATCAAATCAATCGATCCTCAAGTAAATCAAACCCGACTCTCCTTTGGAAGGGCAGACACTGAAGCTGAAGCTCAAATACTTTGGCCACCAAATGAGAAGAGAGGACTCCTTGGAGAAGACTCTTAAGAAAGATGGAAGGCCAAAGGAGAAGGGGATGGCAGAGGATGAGATGGTTAGATAGTGTCATCAAAGTAATGCAGTAACGAAGTAATGAAGTAACGAAGTAAGAAAGCAATGAATTTGGGCAAACTGTGGAAGACAGTGGAGGACACAGGGAGCTGGCATGCTATGGTCCATGAGGTCATGAAGAGTCATATATGACTTAAGGACTGAACAACAACAAAGATTTTTTGAGCTTTTGATACTGTCGACCACAGTATCTTATTGCAGCGGTTGGGGGGGTTAGGAGTGGGAGGCACTGTGCTATGGTGGTTTTCCTCCTTACTCTCTGACCGCTCGCAATTTGTGTTGGCAGGGGGGGCAGAGGTCGGCCTCGAAGCCCTTGTTTTGTGGGGTGCCTCAGGGGTCGGTGCTGGGTGAGATTATCCATGGTTTGGGGTAGAATTCCATCAGTATGCTGATGACACTCAGCTATACATTTCTACCCCAGGCCACCCCAACGAAGCCATTGAAGTGATGACCCGGTGCCTGGAAGCCATGCGGAGTTGGATGGGTCTTAACAGGCTTTGTCTCAACCCAACCAAAACCGAGTGGCTGTGGTTTCCTGTGCCCAGATACAGCCAGCTCATTCCATTGCTGGCTGTGGGGGGAGAGATCTTGACCCCCACAGAGAGGGCGTGCAATCTGGATGTCCTCCTGGATGTATGGCTGTCATTAGAAGATCACATTGCGGCCGTCCCCAGGGAGGCTTTTTGTCAGGTCCAGCGGATCTACCAGTTGCGGTGCTTTCTGGATCGGGGCGCTCTTCACACAGTCACTTCTGCCCTTGTCATCTCCTGCCTAGACTGCTGGAATGCTCTCTACATGGGGCTCCCCTTGAAGAGCATCCGGAAGGTTCAGCTGGTGCAGAGTGCAGCCACGCGGGTGATTTTGGGGGCTCCTCGGAGCTCCCATGTTACACTGCTCCTGTGCGAGCTGCACTGGCTTCCAGTGGCCTTCTGAGTGCAATTCAAGGTGTTTGTAGTCACCTTTAAAGTGCTTCATGGCTTGGGACCCAGTACTTACGGGACTGCCTGCTGCCACCATCGGCCTCCCGCTGGCCAGTGCGCTCCCACAGGGTGGGTCTCCTTGGGGTGCCGTCAGCTGGACGATGCCGGCTGGCGGCCCTGAGGGTGCGGGCCTTCTCTGTGGGGGCACCCTCCCTCTGGAATGAATTACCGTCGGAGATCGGGCCATTACTGACCTGCGAACCTTCTGGCATGCACTAAAGACCCACCTTTTCCAACAGGCCAGTCTGACCTAGTATCGATTACTAGGGTTTTAAATTTTTAAATGTTTTGGTAATTTTAACTTTTTTACTTTATTTTATTGTGTTCTTTCAGCCACTAATTTAATTCTTTTTAAATCTATTTTAAATTCTATTTATTGTGTGGTTTTATCTTGGCTATACACCGCCCCGAGTCCCATTGCAGGAGAGGGGGCGGTATAAAAAATTAATAAAATAAATAAATGAAATAAATCTAGCTGCAAAAGTATTACTGTATTTTTTAGAGGATAAGAGGTTCTGAAGTATAAGATGCACCTAGCTTTTGGGAGGAAAACAAGAAAAAAAATATCTGTTTCTGCCTTCTAGCAATTTGAGTCCTTGCAACAAACAGCCACAGCCTGATTAGTTTCAGCACAGCCTGATTAGCACAAGCAGCTGATTGGTGGTTGGATCAGCCTCCCAATGATCAGCTGTTTCAGGCTGCAGGGATTGCCATTGCCAATTGCCGTATGACCCATTTTCAGCCTCCGTATATTATTTGTGGCCTCTACATGCCCCGTTTTCAGCCTTCACATGCCCCATTTTCTACCCACCCTGATCCCCACTGCCCAGAATGGGCCACAAATGGGGTGTGTGGAGGCCGAAAACAGGGCACGCAGAGGCAGCAATAACCGATGGCAATCCCTGCAGCTCAGGGATGGAATTCAAAATTTTTAACAACCGGTTCTGTGGGCATGGCGTAGGTGGTGGGCGTGGCTTGGTAGTCATATGACTGGGTGGGCATGGCTTGGTGGTCAAGTTACTGGCTAGGTGTGGCCAACTCAATATCACTCACATCGAGGCACACATCTCCTCGCCTGGCCTCTCATGACTGTGTGGATGCTGCAACAGTTGTAAGTATGAAAAATGGTCATCAGTCACTTTTTTCAGTCCCATTGTAACTTTGAATGGTCACTCCACACAAACAAAGTACCAGCAAAGGAGGGGAAAAAAACTCCAGAGAAGTTCCTGGACAGAAAGTCTAGTCCTGCCAAGAATGTAATAAGGGTTAACGGAGAGGCAGTTTCTGTAAGCAACACCAGAATGTTTCCTTCCTGCCTTCCTTACAGGATTAGGCCAGGAATTTCTTCTAACAGCTGGTTCTCCGAACTGCTTAGAATGTTAACAACCGGTTCTAGCGAATAGTTGTGAACCGGTAGAATCCCATCCTTGCTGCAGCCTGAAAGAGCTGATCATCGGGAGGCCGATCCAACAACCAACCAGCTGCTTGTGCTAATCAGGCTGTGCTGAAGCTGATCAGGCTGTTTGCTGTTTGCTGCAAGGAGGCAAATTGCTAGGAGGCAGAGGCCGAAGGGTGTGGTGGGTGGATGGGGCTTCAGCAACATTTGCTATATAAGACACATGGACATTTCCACCCACTTTTTTGGGGGGTAATGGTGGAAAGTGCATCTAATACACTGAAAAATACGGTAAGCATTTGATCTGTAGTTAAAATCTAAACAAGAGGATGCATCATTTACTAGCCTGGTAAATCAATCAGGCAAAATCTCATTGGAATGATAAGATTTCACCTGACAATTCAAGCAGATCTGAAAAAAAAAAAATCAGAAAAGTTCAATTCAAACTTTCAAATGAACGCACTTTAGTTCAGGGGATTGGGAAGAAAAGAAGGGTTGTATTTGCACTCACTGTTCTAAATTGCCCATCTGGTTTTGGAGAAGTCCCATCTGACCATTCGTACGGACTTTCCAATTTGATTTAAAAAGTCAATTTGACTCAGGGACTCGGTTCACTTGCCTTTGAATCACATTTATGAACCATATATCCACGAAGCTTTAGATATAGCTCACAAGACTGACTCAAAATCCAGGTGAGGAAATAAGTGAATATATAAAGGTCAACTTCAATTTCATCTAAATATGTTTTTGCAGTTGATGCAGAGACCAATTGTCCCAATGTAAAGTTAACTATAAGCTGAATGGTGGGTCCATTTTCGGCAAGGTTCATGTAAGCATTTCTATAGATTTTGAACACAACTGGAAGTTTGCAAATGTTTTTTCCCCTTCTCTTTAGACCAATGTCAATGAACAGCTATTATCTCTCATCCATAGCCCAACCAACAATTCACACACAACCAGGCACCACTAGAATGGAATGGAGTGGAATAGAATAGAATAGAATAGAATAGAATAGAATAGAATAGAATAGAATAGAATAGAATAGAATAGAAAATATGGAATGGAATGGAATGGAATGGAATGGAATAGAATAGAATAGAATAGAATAGAATAGAATAGAATAGAATAGAATAGAATAGAATAGAATAGAAAATATGGAATGGAACGGAACGGAACAGAACAGAACAGAATAGAATAGAATAGAATAGAATAGAATAGCAGAGTTGGAAGGGACCTTGAAGGTCTTCTAGTCCAACCCCCTTCTTAGGCAGGAAACCCTACACCACTTCAGACAAATGGTTGCCCAACATCTTTTTAAAAACTCCCAGTGTTGAAGCATTTATAAATTCTGGAGGCTGATTAATTGTTCTAACTGTCAGGAAATTTCTCCTTAGTCCTAGGTTGCTTCTCTCCTTGATTAGTTTCCATCCGTTGCTTCTTGTCCTGCCTTCTGATGATTTGGAGAATAGCTTGACTCCCTCTTCTTTGTTGCATCCCCTGAGATATTGCAAGACTGCTATCATGTCCCCTCTAGTCCTTTTTTTCATCAGACTAGCCATGCCCAGTTCCTGCAACCGTTCTTCATATATTTTAGCCTCCAGTCCCCTAATCATTCTTGTTGCTCTTCTCTGCACTATTTTATATTTTTCACATCGTGGCGACCAAAACTGAACGCAATATTCCAAATGTGGCCTTACCAAGGCATTATAAAGTATATAATAATATAACATAAATATTATTATAAATAATATTATAAATACCCATAGACACTATCCATAAGACACCTCAGTGCACATATTCTGAAGATTGAGAAGTTCTCTGAGGATGGGTTCAGAAGAACAACCTCTGGTCCCAAGGACCAGCTCAGATTGATATTACTCTGGGACATGTATATTTGCCTTCATGGGTGGTTTTCCTGATGATTGACTCAGATTGAATCCTGCAAAATCCACCCAGCTCAGAGAGCACCAAGGTCTCCACACTTCAACCCTGAACTACAAATATTCTCTATCGAAAGGCCCAGCAATCCAAGAAGAAGAAGAAAAAACAAGAGGCGTCTACAACAGGAGTTGCCAACCTTTTGGACCTCAGGGACCACCAAACTCATAATTTTAAATTCTGTGGACCAGATACCCTGGGAAAATCCCAAAAAATGTCTGCAAGAAAATTCCTACTGATCGATCATTCTTTATTTGGGATCACAGGATACTGTCTCCAACTCCGTTCTCGGGGAGAGAGAGAAAGAGAGAGACTTTTGGCTTCATGCAAGGAAAGCAGCAGAAGCAGCAGAAGTCTTTCTTTCTCTCCCCTAAACTCAGCCAGAAATGAGTCTTTGTGAGACTTGTTGCACCAGCACAGCCCCTTGGAGCAGGAAGCCTTGCAGGGTCCCAAAGACTAATTTCTGGCAGAGGTTGGGGGAGAGAAAGAAAGACTTTTGCTGCTTTCCTTGCATGCAGCCAAAAGCAGAAGAAGAAAGAACCGGAAAGAAGCAGCCCAGTGGCCAGGCCAGGTGCTTGGGGTGAGAGGGGCAAATTCCCCCCCTCTGCCCTTTCTCCCCTCCCCTCACTACCTCATGTTGTTCACAATGCAAGTGACGCAAGCCTTGTGTTCCTGCAGGCCATATGGGAGGCACAGTTTTGTGTTCCTGTGCAGCCTGGATTAATTGCTTTGGGGGTGATTTGAGGGTGACATTTCTCTGTGACCACTAACATTTTCTTGTGGACCACTAGTGGTCCCTCGCCTACTGGTTGGTGACCACTGCTCTATAACATACAATGTAAGAACAACCACTATGGAGGACAAAAAGGCCAAAGTCTGGCATGACGCATCCACGAACACCAACTTGGCAGTCAGAAGACATAATGAAAATTCTTTCATTGCACAACATCTAGATAAATTTAATTATAGTTTCAAGTGGGAAAATATGACTATCGTAGACCGGGCCAAGTCCCAAAATGCCAGGGAATTTCTAGAAGCCTGGCACTCTGACAAATCAGCCATCAATAGACTCATAGACATTAACAACATCTATAGACTATGGAGAGAGAGCATTTTTTTAACAACTAGTTCCGTGGGCATAGCTTAGTTGGTAGGCATGGCTTGGTGGTCATATGACTGGGTGGACATAGCTTGGTGGTCATGTTATTGGCTGGGTGTGGCCAACTGAACATCACTCACATCAAGGCATGCATCTCCTCGCCTGGCCTCTTGTGACTGTGGATGCTGCCACAATCATAAGTGTGAAAAACAGTCATAAGTCACTTTTTTCAGTGCCATAGTAACTTTGAATAGTCACTCCACACAAGCAAAGTACCAGCAAAGGAGGAAAAACAAAACTCCAGAGAAGTTCCTGAGACAGAAAGTCTAGTCCTGCCAAGAATGTAATAAGGGTTAACGGAGAGGCAGTTTCTGTAAGCAACACCAGAATGTTTCCTTCCTGCCTTCCTTACAGGATTAGGGCAGTAATTTCTTCTAACAACCGGTTCTCCAAACTGCTTAGAATGTTAATAACCGGTTCTAGTGAATAGGTGCGAACTGGTAGAATCCCACCCCTGAGAGAGAGAGAGGGAGAGAGGGAAGGAGGGAGGAAGAGAGAGGGAATCAACCAGCCCAAAAGAGAACAAAAAAGACTCCACCATCCCTTCACCAGTAATCAGCACTCAGATCAGCATAGATTAACTCCAAGGTTAACTTCAGACCAACAATTAAGTAAATTAATCCCCCAGTCAAGAAACTGTCAAAAAGCCATCAGCTTAACAGCCCAACCAAAGAATCTCTAAGACTCACACAGGCAGGAAAGACACCAGAATAGAAACTGACAGCAAACAACACTCCTTCCAAAAACTGATGACGTTACTTAATTGGGTAATGAAACGTCTGCAAGAAAACAAGCAACTCAAAGAGCACTCAGCACCCCATAATCAAAAGTCATATCTACAGAGATCTATAACTTCATTCTACAAAATCCCCACAGAAGATACTGGGAAGGCACTTTTCTCACTGGATTTTTTAAAACAATGTCCTTGTCACTACTAAGAAGCAATCCTATCTGACAGAAATTTTGTCCTGCTCTACTTCACTTCTTTGTCATAGCTCCACCTAATTTTAAGAATGTGTATGCCAGTTAAATGTCAAGTAAAACTATGACAACTCCCCTCCCAAATTCGCACCCAGGATTTTCTACTCCCATCAGCCAGGGTCAATCAAATCAACCAACACAATCCTAAACTGCATTAACAGAGGGATACGATCAAGATCAAGTGAGGTACAAATACCACTCTATAAAGCCTTAGTGAGACCACACCTAGAGTACTGAACCCAGTTTTGGTCACCATACTATTAAAAGATGTTGAGACTCTGGAAAGAGTGCAGAGAAGAGCAACCAGGATGATGAGGGGACTGGAGACTAAAACATATGAAGAATGGTTGCTGGAACTGAACAAGGCTAGTCTAGTGAAGAGAAGGACCAGGAGAGACAGGATAACAGTGTTCCAATATTTGAGGGGCTGCCACAGAGAGGAAAGGGTCAAGCTATTTTCCAAGGCACCTGAAGACCAGAAGAGGAATAATGGATGGAAACTGAACAAGAATTTACATGAAGCAATTTATATGAAGCCGCTGGGTGAGATCATCCGTGGTCTTGGAGTGAGGTGTCATCTATATGCGGATGACACC
Source organism: Bungarus multicinctus (assembly GCA_023653725.1). NCBI lineage: Eukaryota > Metazoa > Chordata > Lepidosauria > Squamata > Elapidae > Bungarus > Bungarus multicinctus. Next base: position 272,865,462 of record CM042834.1, on the reverse strand, counting down.
CAGTTGTACATCTCCACTCCGGACCACCCCAACGATGCTGTGGGGGCTATGTCTAGGTGCCTGGAGGCCGTGCGGGATTGGATGGGCGGGAACAGGCTTCGGCTCAACCCATCCAAGACCGAGTGGCTGTGGTTCCCGGCACCCCGATATAGCCAGCTGACACCTTCGCTGGCTATCGGGGAGGAAATTTTGCCCCCCACAGAGAGGGCCCGCAACCTAGGAGTCCTCCTGGATGTACGGCTGTCGCTTGAACATCACGTTGCGGCCGTCTCCAGGGGGGCGTTTCATCAGATCCGTCGGATCTACCAGTTGCGGCCCTTTCTGGATCGGGACGCCTTGCACACGGTCACTCAGGCCCTTGTCACCTCTCGCCTGGACTATTGTAATGCCCTCTACATGGGGCTCCCGGCGGGGAGCACCCAGAGACTCCAGCTGGTGCAAAATGCAGCCGCGCGGGTGATCATGGGGGCGTCGCGTAGCGCCCATGTGACGCCTCTCCTGCGCGAGCTGCATTGGTTGCCAGTGGCTTTCCGGGTTCGCTTTAAGGTTCTAGTTTTGACCTTTAGGGTGACCCATGGCATGGGACCAGGTTACCTGCAGGACCGCATTCTACCGGTGATCTCCAGCAGGCCGGTGCGTTCAAATAGAGAGGGTCTGCTCCGGGTGCCGTCGGCCGCTATGTGTCGTCTGGTGGCACCGAGGAGTAGGGCCTTCTCTGTGGGGGCCCCCGCCCTCTGGAATACTCTGCCACCGGAGCTTCGTACCGGCACGGACCTGAGGGCCTTCAGGCGCGCGTTGAAGACCTGGCTCTTCGAGCAGGCCGGCCTGGGCTGAGATGGTTTTAATTGGTCTCCATATTATTCTTAATTTTAATTGGGGTTTTAAGGGGGGGGGGGGCTTTTTACTTTTATTAACCAGCCAACATCAAATTTAATACTTTTTTAACTTTTGTATTGTTCGTGGGGTTTTAGACGGGCTGTGCACCGCCCTGAGTCCCTCGGGAGAAGGGCGGTATATAAATTGAAATAATAAATAAATAATAAATAAATAAAGAAGAGATTCAACCTGGAAATAAGGAGAAATTTTCTGGCAATGACAACAATCAACCCATGGAGAAGAAGTTGCCTTGGGAAGTTGTGGGAACTTCATCACTGGAGGTTGTCAAGAAGAGATTGAACTGCCATTTGTCAGAGATGGTATAGGGTCTCCTGCCTGTGTGTGGGGTTGGACTGGATGACCTACAAGGTCCTTTCCAACTCTGTTAATGTATAATCTGTAAACTATGCAGGGTCTTTTAATTCCTCGGAATGCCTGAGTTAAGAAATCATTGTCAATTGTCATGCAAATAAGAGAACAGTCTTAGCAAGTTTTCAGTAGCTCACTATTGGGTGGAAGCGCTAAGAGATTAACAGAAACGACACAATCTATGCAAGATGAAACTCAGTGATTTTTTTTTAAAAAAATGCATAAATACATGAACCTTCTGCCATCATCATTTTCTTATACTTGCTAATTTAAAAGTGTTAACTAAAACTAAAGCTGAGGGGCGGGGGAATGCTGATAAGTCATTTTTTTCTCTGAATCTGAAGAAAAGCTGCTTGAGATAGAAAAAGACTACAGGACTCTGCATTCCTTATTTTGCCAAAGCAGAAGTAAAACTGGTTTTTCTATCCCATTTCCCCACCTTATATTATGTGTTTGCTTGCTTGTTCCTATTTTCCGCAGAGAGGCCTAAAATATGCATGGCTTACTAAGATAAATGCTAGTCAATAGCTGTATACCATGGTCTAAGATAAATATTTCTTCTATCAAATCTTCCATTTTTATTATTATAAAATAATGCTATAAAAGCAAGAGGGAAAAGCTATGTCCCAGCTGGCATTCAGAGATCTGAAAGAACATAATATTCTCCTAGAAGACAATATTTCAGGGTTGAACTGTAGGGTCTGTGGTGCTCTCTGAATTTGGTGGTTTTCTCTGAGACATTCCATTACCCAAGGTCGTCAATGCTAGAAGGGAGTGGGATGAAGGAGGAGGAGGAAGAGGAACTGGGAGAAGAAGAGAAAGAGAAAGAGAGGAGGAGGAGGATATAGAACTGGGAGAAGACGACAAAAAGGAAGAGGAGAAGAAGAGGAAAAGAAGAGGAGGGAGGGGAAGGAGGAGAAGGAGAAGGACTGTTGGGTTCTTAAGTCTCTTTGAGCTTGGTGGTTTTCTTGCAGACATCTCATTCCCAAAGTAAGTAACATCATCAAGGGTAGGTGATGTTGCATTGATGTTACCTAGTTTGCTAATGAAATCAAGGATCCCACACAACATAAAATGTGATTTTATGATATTGTGAAAGCAGTTTATGGTGCATCTTTCATTAGTTCCTCTCCATAGACCAAAAACCCCAAAGTCCAAATAAAGACATTTTAGAGTGAAAAGTTCCAAACCTTCAAATTCTGTATCTACAAAGCTTGTATCTTCTAAATGACACTCCTAGATATAGAGTAATAAGGAAGAATACAAACATCTAGTTTGATATGCACACCGATAGGTGATAATCATAGGACAACTAACCAAAACACTTCCTTAGTAGCCATGAACACCTAGACAAGCAGAAAGGAAAACCAAAACTAGAATTTAGAATTTATTTGGTTTGTCAATTGCTTACAAGATAATAGGTATAAGTAAAAGCATAGTTATGAATACATGGATACATATAAGAAAAATAAAATATAAAAGAAACAATAGGACAGGGACGATAGGCACGCTGGTGTGCTTATGCACGCCCCCTACAGACCTCTTAGGAAAGGGGTGAGGTAAATAGTAGACAATTTAAGGTTAAAGTTTTTGGGGTTTGGGGAAGAAACCACAGAGTCAGGTAGAGTATTCCAGACATTGACCACTCTGTTGCTAAAGTCGTATTTCCTGCAATCAAGTTTGGTGCAGTTAACCTTGAGTTTGTATCTACTGTGTGCTCTTGTGTTGTTATGGTTGAAGCTGAAGTATTCATTGACAGGTAGGACATTGCAATCTAGCTATCAATGACCTCTAATCAAGGAAATACTAATGAACAATACAACAGTAAACAACAGTTTTAAGGAACCACCAAAAACACTGCTAACAACACAGAGAGGCCAAGTCAACAGTGTACAAAACAACAGCAAATCAAGACAGTATAAAGTGGTATTAACACTTCACATGAACTTGATTTTCTCTCTCTCTTTTTCTCTCTCACTCACACCAGTAGTGGGATTCAAATTTTTTTACTACTGGTTCTGTGGGCGTGGCTTGGTGGGCATGGGTGACTTGGTGGGTATGGCTTGGTGGGCATGACAGGGGAAGGATACTGTAAAATCTCCATTTCCATCCCACCCCAGTAACCTGCTTTCCACCTCCATTCTCCTGTGAAGGGCAAACAAAGGAAGACCCAGCTGATGAGCTGAGACTCAGGGGGGCAGAGACTAGATGGGGGCTGGGCCAGTCAGAGGTGGTATTTACCAGTTCTTCGAACTACTCAAAATTTCTGCTACTGGTTCTCCAGAACTAGTCAGAACCTGCTGAATACCACCTCTTTCTCACACACATACATCTCTCTCTCTCTCTCTCTCTCTTTCTCTCTCTGTCTTCTATCCATCTATTGCCTATCTATCACCTATCATCTCTTCCTCACCTATCTATAATCCTGTATCTATCTATCTATCTATCTATCTATCTATCTATCTATCTATCTATCTATCTATCATATCTATCTATCATATCTATCTATTATCAATCATTTATCAAAAAAGGAGTAAACAATATGCTGATAAATATTCTACCAAGAACACTCCCATGAATCCTGATGAGTCAAGTTATGTATACATAAACAGAGAGCAACACCCACTCTTTTCTAGTATTGATGATGTTACTAGCTGAGTAATGAAACCACTGCAAGAAAACAACCAAGCTCAGAGAGCACCAAGGACCCCACAGTCCTCCTCCTCCCCCCTTCACAAATCCCACTCCCTTCTAGCACTGATGATGTTACCTAGTAGGATCACAACACGTCTGCAAGAAAACGGTCAAGCTCAGAGACCACCAAGGACCTCAATGAAATGACTTTATAATGAAAGACAGTCACCTCATAATTAAACAAGGACAGTAACATCACAGGAAATGGTAATCAGGAAAATTCCACCCACATTCTATTTTCCCAAAATAATTTGATAAGACAATTCTTGTTGATTACATTGAATAAAGACTGGTTGGGAGAAAATGCATGAGCATTCTTCTGTCTAGCTGCAGCTTTGGATGATGCCTCTTCCTGACATCTACATGTGAATGTGAATGACTGCCTCGGTTTGAACTCAAATGTTGATATCTGCATCCCTGCAATTTTCTTAGCAAAGCTGTGGTAGTTGTTTTTCGCCACTTTCTCCTAAATTTATCTTTCTTTACCTTTCAATGTATCCAATGTATCCTATGCAATTACTAATCATACTGCCTGTAGCTTCTGGAGTAAGCTAAGGTCAACTGGGTTTGATTATTTGGAGAGAGGAGAAAGAATAGAAATTCATATATTGAATATGTGAGGTTATGCTGTGTTTTGCTTTGGGAGAGGGAGAGGAGGAGGAGGAGAAGGAGGAGAAGGAGGAGAAGGGGAAAGAGGAGAAGGATGATAAGGAGAAGGGGAAGGAGAAAGAGAAGAGAAAAAGTCCAGTAGCCTCTTGAAAAAACATCTTTGACCTGGATGACTGAGAATCTCCATAGACTTCAAACCTGACCTGAGTCAGAGCATAGAACATGGGTCAGATAACAGATAACAGATAATCTGATTATCTGTTATCTAGATGTAGGTCATCTAGTCCAACCGCAGGAGACCCTACACCATTTCTGACAGATGGGAGTCCAATCTCTTCTTGAAAGTCTCAAGTGATGGCACTCCCCCAACTTCCGAGGGCAAAGCTGTTCCATTGGTTGATTGTGCTCACTGTCTGAAAGTTTCTCCTTATTTCCAGGTTAAATTTCTCGTTATTCAGTCTTCAAACTTGGCAAGTTTAAGACTTGTGGACTTCAACTCCCAGAATTCCTGAGCTAACATGACTGGAGGAAGAATCCTGGGAATTGAAGTCCACAAGTCTTAAAGCTGTCAAGTTTGAAGACCCCTGGCATAGAACAACTCAAAGAAGCAGTGCAAGATCAAAATATGTGGAAAAATCTGGCCCATAGAATCACCAAGAGTTGGAGACAACTGAACAGATATCATCATCATCACCACCACCACCATCATCACATACCAACAAAGGAAATATTTGTACCCCAGGGCTGAAATGAGGGGTCAACCTCAGAAAGCACCAAGGATCCCTCATAAATCACATAATGTTCCAAGTTTACAATCTTGTGGAACTGCATTGTTAGCTGTTGCCCACAGCCCACAGGATGGACATGCCCACCCATGCCATGTAGAACTCCCAAGGTCCCAATCTACCTAACGTTGAACCTTAACAACCTGTTTGGACTGATATGTTGTTCCAACATCATTTCTCTAGATCTGGGATGATCAAATAGAAGGTGGATGTTTACCTTAGATGATCCCTTAATGCAGAACTACATATAACCCATCATCTAGCCATTCCTAAGCTTCTTTAACCTGTTAACTTGCCTCTTTTCTTCCTTTGGCAACATGCTCTGTAGCCCGGAGCACTTTATGTGTTGGTGGAACCACAAGATAAATGGAGACTAAATGCTCAAAATGGGATCAAAAGGCCATCCGGCCATGATTCTTGCCAAGAAGGTTAATGTTGCAATGAGAAAGTTCATAGAAGAGATATTTATGTATTTTTTTCCCTCTGTGTAGTCTCTCATATCTCATTAGGAATATCTTATCCTGTTAACACATTAGTACCATCCCTTTGTTATATTCTATTAGCATTCTTATCATATCAGGACATATTGTTCCCTAATACAATCTTGCAGTCTTATCGTATTAGTAACTTTCATATCAAATTAGGACCAGCAGAGATTAGCAGGCATTCTGATTCAATTAACAAGGTGGCACATTCTTCTCTCTCTCTCTCTCCCTTTCTTTTCTTTTCCTTAGTCAATCCTAAATGGCAGGACACCACTTGGGTGTGTTCTGTGATTGACGCATGTCAATCCATATAAAATCAAAGGTGTATAAAACAATGGTTATGGGGATTCTCAATCATCCAGGTCATGGCTGTCCCAAAAAGTGCTTTTTCCAAAAGACAACTGGACTTTGTTTTTCCTTAAAGGCATTTCATTTCTCATCCAAGAAGTTATTTCACTTCTGACTGAATAGTGGGCGATGGAAGGATTTAGATTCCTCGTAGTCATCTGGTCATTAGTATTTCCTCTGAGAGTCATTGAGGCCACTTGGAGGTTTATCATTCAGATGATCTGGAGGGCACAGATAAACCTCCAAATGGCCTTGAGGAGGAGGAGGAAGAGAAGGAGGAGGAGGAAGAGGTGGTCATGTTATGATGATGTTGATGTTGACGATGATGACGGTGATCCTAAATGGCAACTTCCATTCATTTCAAGGCAGGACTAGAACTCACTATCTCCTGATGATTGGTCCAAAGTCACCCAACCAGTGGCCATGCCTAAGGCAGAATTTGTCAGGTGCAAGAAATCAGGAACCCGAGTTATTCAAATGAGTGCAAGTTTATTCCATGCTATCTCTAAAGAAGAATCTGAACTACTAACAGTCAAAGGAAATTGGTGGTAGTTAACAGTCAATGGAATTCTAGGTGGGCTGGAATTTGACCTCTTGTGCGTGTGAAAGGACTCAAGACAGTTGACCTCTCCTTGGGCTCAGCCTGGTCATATCCTAAAGGACTAGAATTCACTGTCTCCTGGTGATTGACCCAAAGTCACCCGGCCTTCTTTTTTTCCCAAGGCAGGACTAGAACTCACAGTCCATCCTGCTATTTAACCACTAGATCAAATTGGAATGTTTTAATTTAGCATAATAGCAATAGCAATAGCCCTTACATACCGCTTCACAGTGTTTTACGGCCCTCTCTAAGTGGTTTACAGAGTCAGCCTGTTGCCCCCAACAATCTGAGTCCTCATTTTACCCACCTCAGAAGGACGGAAGGCTGAGTCAACTTTGAGTCTGAGATTTGAACTGCCAAATTGCAGGCAGCCCGCAGTCAGCAGAAGTAGCCTGCACTCTAACCACTGTGCCACCACAATTCTTGTTCATAGACATTCAAGTAAGACCAGACTACAGAATCAAAGCAATGATTATTCATACTTTTGTATTATGCTATTATCATAGAATGCTACAAGACTGAATGAACTTTTCACTCACTCACTGTCTCTCTATTTTCTTGAGATTTAGGGATGGTTTTCTCTGAGATGCTTTCATAAATTGCATTTTTGGTCCAGACATCACCCACATATCTACAATGAAATTCTCCTAATCTCAAACAGAAGAACCTCAAAAGAAGCTTCAGCAAGATTTTTCCATCTCTTCACAAGGTAGTCACTATCTTGGATAGTGGATTAATAGAACATTCCTTTCAAAATGCAGAATATCTTTTTGTCCTTTTTATTTTTTACAAAAGTAAGTGGTTGGCAATGCATAGATTCCTTTTGCCTTCCCCCATGGAAGGACCACAATGGAAAGCTAAGTTATTACTATGAATAATGCCCTATAAATATTCCACTTGTTAGGCATGTAATCAGTTCTCTAGTCTCTCTGGGCAGCTTCCTCATTTACACCCTCCCCTCGGTATATTTCTCTTGTATAATTTAAATGCACACATGCATTATAATCACTTCCTCACTCTCATTGTTTTTCTGGCTGGTGAGCTGAACTTCAAAGGGTTGCTTATTTAGCAGGAGAAGATTTAGGTTCATATGGGATTGGAATTGCAACATCAGGATTTCACTAGTTGCATTCACTAAGTAGGACTTCCCCAGGGGCAGAAGTTAAAGCAGATGGCGCCACCAAAATGACCTCTTTTTGGTCTCAGAGGCCAAACTATTGTTGTTCAGTTGTTAGTTGTGTCCAGCTCTTCATGACCCATGGACCTTAGCACACAGGACCTCCTGTCTTCCACTGTCTACCAAGGTTTGCCCAAATTCACATTCATGGACTTTATCTAACCATCTCATCCTCTCCTTTTGCCTGCCTGCAAATAATCTTCCCCAAAGAATCCTCTCTGATCAAGGAGAGAGTCAATCTAGAAATAAGGAGATTTTTTTCTGACACTGAGAACCATCAACCCATGGAACAGCAGTTGCCTTCAGAAGTTGTGGGAGCTTCATCACTGGAGGCTTTCAAGAAGAGATTGGACTGCCATCTGTCAGAAATAGTATAGTGTTTTTTGCCTGAGCAGGTGGTTGGGCCAGACCACCTTCAAAGTCCCTTATTATGTTAATTAAAACATATAACATCATGTTAATAAAACTCAACCAATTAAAACATTAAAAATATTAAAAACAGCAAAAAATGGCCCGTTTATAATGTAATAAATGTGGTTTTTTTTATTTAGGAACTTCTTTTCTGATTCCTTTGTATATTTTATTTAATTTTTAATTCATTTATGGGTTGAGTGGGACTTGCCCCAAACTCTAAACAGAATTTGAAATGTATTTGCTTTGTAGAATGAGACAATTCTAGCATTCTACTTGCCTTTTTATTTTCTCTATTTTTCACCTGAACACCAATGGAAGAGAAAGGACATGTTGACAGACAGCGATAAAAAGTTTTAATCAATGATCCGATTATGAGCAGAAGAACATGGAAGAGCTACCATCTTCACAGCAGAGGTCTGTTTCCTCTGAATGGCATGCCATCTGATAAAACAAAGAAGTCTCCCAATCAGGTCTGGGTGATTCTTATCCACTCTATTGTGGAAGGTGATCCACATGTTCAGTATGATCATATAATGGAGCTCTGCTACAGTTTCCCCTTGTACCATGGGGTCTTTGGTGGTCTCAAGCTTGGTTGTTTTCTTACAGATGTTTCATGAGCCAAACTAGATAACATTCTCAGTGCGGAAGGGGGAGAGGGAGAGGGATGGAGGAGGAGGAGAAGAAGCAAAAGAAGAAGGAGGAGGAGGAGGAGGAGGAGGAGGAGGAGAAGAAGAAGAAGAAGAAGAAGAAGAAGAAGAAGAAGAAGAAGAAGAAGAAGAAGAAGAAGAAGAAGAAGAAGAAGAAGAAGAAGAAGAAGAAGAAGAAGAAGAAGAAGAAGAAGAAGAAGAAGAAGAAGAAGAAGAAGTTCTGAAGGCAAGTCGTTCCATTGGTTGACTTCTCTCACTGTTAGGAAGTTTCTTATTAATTCCAAGTTGCTTCTCTCCTTGATTAGTTTCCATCCATTGTTTCTTGTCCTGCCTTCAGGTACTTTGAAGAATAGAGTGACCCCCCCCTTCTTTGTGACAACCTCTCAAATACTGGAATACTGCTATCATGTCCCCCCTTAGTCCTTCTTTTCTATAGACTACTACACCCAGTTCTTGCAATTGTTCTTCAATTTTCCAGACCTTTAATCATCTTAATTGCTCTTCTCTGTACTTTTTCCAAAGACTCAACATCTTTTTTTTGTAATGTGGTGACCAAAACTGGATGCACATGTGGCCTTATGAGGCTTTATCAAGCAGTAATAATACTTGACATGATTTTGATTCTATGTCTCTGTTTATACAACCAAGGTTTTTTGGGGCTGCCGCCGCACACAGCTGGCTCATACTGATTGTCTACTAGGATTCCAATGTCCCTCATAAGATCCTCACCTGGTGTGACCTCCCCATCACTATTGATCACACAAAGCTCTTATATAATCAGGGGTGGGCTGCTGTGGGCTTGCAGAGGCTCGGGAGAGCCCCTAGTTAAGACTGTGGGGGTCAGAGAATCCCCAATAACATCAGAAAGACAAGCAGCAAGGGAAAGCTCTTAATAGGCTTAATTGAATTTCTGGACATTCAGCCAAGAGCATTTCACACCTGGTAAAAGTGTTGCAAGCTAGATAAACAATCCACTCAGCGGAGCCATTGAGAAAATCAGATAACATAGCCACTAGCCTCCAAGGGGATTAATTCCCCAATAATAAGAATCACGTAACTCACCAGAAACTCAACTAAGACTCCAAGATCCCTCTTCATAGTCACTGCTATTAAACCTGGTTTCACCCAGTCTTTTATTTAAGTATTAAATGCATGAAATAATAAACACATTTTTGGTATATATCTTTTTTTTTTAGGTAATTAGGGCAAAGAAGCGACATTGAGTTGGCCACACCCACTCAGTCACATGACCACCCAGCTATGCCCACCCAGCCAGTCATTAAGGCAGAGACCCCCCTGCTAAAAAAATTGAAGCCCACCCCTGCTTATAAGTAGAAGAAAACTAAAGCTGACCTTCCCTAAATTCTGCTGAAGATGTTACCTAATCAGGTAATGAAATGTTCAGAAAGCTCGAATAACAAACATCTTACTCTCATCCTACACTCCAGCTACAGATATTTGCCACTATCGCAAAGATATTCTGTTCCAGGAATGAACTTTCATCCTCTTAGCCATAACACACTGCCCAGGTTTTTTTATATATATATATAGATTTTCATCACCCTGTTTCTTTAATAATGTTTCTCTTGGACTTCAGCTTTTCTCACACCGTCTGGGCTTCGGTTCCAGTTATGCCTCTGCCTTTTTTGATAGCCTATAGATCTGTTTATCCTAAAGTCATAAATCTTTACCAGGATGATCCACAACCGGTATTTTGAAACCCAAAGCTTTCTGGGGGCCTCAAAGACTTTGAGGTGCTTTTCTGGATAATATTATATCCTGCTCTTAACCAATAATAATAATAATACGAGTCTTTTTTCTTTTTTTTTTCCCCTCTGCAAAAATTGAAATCCTTTACCTCAAAGCCGTGGATCTTTGCTTTGACCTTGCAGGCTTCAAATACGGATAAAGAACACAGGCGTTGTTGCTTGTTCTTTGTTGTGGTGGCCATGTCTTTCTCCCCTGCTTTGTCATTTGGAAAAGCTTAGCGAGTGGTTTTTCTGATATTTGCATTGTGGTATTTAACTAGTCTTTGCTTCTTTATTTAAGGGAAGACTTAAAGCAGAACAGAAGGGAAACTACTGTTTTCTCTCTCTCTGTGTGTGTGTTTGTTTGTGTTTGTGAGTGTACACATGTGTATAAGAGCCAGGCAGTGGTGGTATATTACTGGTTCAGACCGGTTTGGCTGAACTGGTAGTAAAAAAAAAAAAACAACCTCTGACAATCAGCTGATAGGAGGAAAAAAAGCCTCCCATGATCAGCTGAGAGGAGAAAGAAGAGAAGAGTGCAGGATCAGCCTTCCCATCTGCCCCTGTGCTTTTCTCTTCTTTATCCTCTCAGCTGATTGGTGCTGCAAGCCTCAGCTGGTGTGTGGAGATCTGTGCAGGCGTATTAGGTGCACACATGATCACCGAACCAGTAGGGGAAGAGGTAAGATCCCACTGCTGGAGCCAGGGTAAGTAAGGATCATATAGTAAGTAGGAATCAGAAAACCCCTCTTCTGGTGCTTTATTTGGCTGTGATTTTAGCCAGTTCACTTTCCCTGTAGATCAGGGGTGTCAAACTTATGTCATCATAGCAGCGTCACATGACATATCAAGACTATTTTCCCCTTGGCTAAACTGGGTGTGGGCATGGCCAGGGTGTGATGCATCCGGCCTGTGGAAAGGAAGTTTGACAGTCCTGCTCAAGACTAGTGTGGTTGATTATAGCCTGTAACATTTAGTGACAAGCCTAGGGGTATCCAAACTTGGCAACTTCAACTCCCAGAATTCATCAGCCAACATAAGACTTGTGGATTTCAATTCCAAGAATTCCTGGAATTTACAGATTAACAGAGTTGGAAGGGACCTTGTAGATCATCTAGTCCAACCCAAACAGGAGACCCAACATCATCCCTGACAAATCACAGTCCAATCTCCCCTTGAAAGCCTTCAGTGATGAAGCTGCCACAACTGCAAAGGCAAGCTGTTCCATTGGTTGATTGTTCTCATTGTCAGAAAATTTCTACTTATTTCTAGATTGAATCTCTATTTGATCAGTTTCCATCCATTCCTTTTCTGGCCTTTTGGTGCCTTGGAAAATAGCTTGTCCCCTTCCTCTCTGTGGCAGCCCCTCAAATCTATCTATCTATCTATCTATCTATCTATCTATCTATCTATCTATCTATCTATCTATCTATCTATCTATCTATCTATCTATCTATCTATCTATCTATCTAATCTATCTATTTACGCGCTCTCTCATTGTCTTCTATATTTTTTTTATCTCTATTTCTGTTTATCTTTCTATCTATTTATCTACCTAGCTATCTATTATTACTATTTTATTTTTTATAGTTACTCCTGTGCAGAAAACCAAGTAAAATAAGTTTCCCCTGTAGCATGAGACAGTCTGGTTTCTTTAATGTATAAATGATATGTATAGATGAATTAAAACCATGAATTGGAAGCCACGAATATTTCAGGTGGTGTTTCCATGCTCTTTCCAAAACCACTACATGTTTTACTGCTGCATATAATCAAGAGTTTTTAGATTCAGTTGGGTGAGATAGGGAGCTTTTTAGATTTTTTTCTAATCCCACATCATCATTGTCATCACCATCATCAACTCAAGATAGTGAGCATACCTAATACTCCTCCCTCTCCCTACTTCAATTTGTTTGGCTACTATGAGGAAGAAAATACAATATACAGATGATTTAGTCTGGCATATGATGGTTTGAAGTTACCCCTCTTTGATTTGAAGAAAAATGGAATCTGGAATTGAATTTGGATGAACTAGCCTCTGAATGCATCTCTTAGAAACTGCTTGAGGAGATTTAATTTCTGGAACTTGTGGTGGCAGAAAGGAACTAGGAGCTCATGATCCCCAGAGTGGATCACATGGTGGCATGGGAACAACTGATCTGCATGATATTTAAAAATATAAATGTATTCCTGAATATTTAAAAATCAGTCAGGCAGAATCATCATGATGGGCAGATTCAGTGGTTAACAACAAATTATTGTCCAACAATAAATTTTGACAGTTCCTGTTAAGAGGCAACCTGCTACTTTGTAAGTCTGGAGATGTCATTAGAGATTGGAGATTAAAACAATTGACAGACCTGTCTTACACAGATTTCGGTAATCCACTGTTAAAGCCCTTGGCCATTGCTCAATGAACTCCATAAACTTGCATTGTGTCCAGACTATTATTTTCCCTGTCAAATCTCACAATTCACAAATTGTGTGTCTTGAGCTGTGGTTTTAAGAGACTCAGAGGAAAATAATTTTGGAGAATTATTGAAGTCCATCTACATTCACACACAGAAGAGACCTTGAGTTCATGGAGGAGAACTATCAAATAAATGAACTAATTAAAATCTTCAGTTGTCAATCATCCATTCAATTAACATTTCCGCATGCATCAATTTACATTTATTTGCTAGATTTACTGTATACCCTGTTTTTCCTCCACAACTTAAGGTGTCATGCTGTCTCTTGTATTTCTCTTCTGTCATGCCCAAAGAACCAAGAATAATACTTGGAGTTACTTCAGAGTAGTTCCTTTACTGTTGTTCACCTACAGACAGACTGAAGCATTTTTCTGCATTACTATATAGTACTCTGTGAATTGCTAAGGAAGATCGAACCTTTTTCTCTTCCCGCTTACCAGACATTCCAAGCTGTGCTGTCTGTTTGCCCTCTAAGAAAGAAATGCCTCTTGCAACTCCTGAGAACATTCAGCCACATTTCTTCATCATGGCAACTCTGTTGAGTTGGCCTAAAGAATGTCTCAGCCAAGTTTCTATGGTTGATGCTGGATTTGAACCTTCATCTCGCCACTTATAATCCAAGCTCTTTATTACTGCACCACAGAAATAGAGTCATCCAATTTGCTGAACATTTCAATTCAAATCAACTGTCTGATTCACTTTGGAAACTCAAGTTTAATTCAAGAGTCTTCAAACTTGGCAAGTTTAAGACTTGTGAACTTCAACTTCCATAGTTTCTGAACTAATATGATTGGAGGAGGAATTCTGGGAGTTGAAGTCCACAAGTCTTAAAGCTGTCAAGTTTTAATTTATAGATTCAAGTAAATTACCAATCAAATATCTAATCCACTTTCTCTATAGACCCCACAATTTTTTCCTGTTTTACAACTTTTTTTAAATTTCAGCCAGGATATTTTCAATTTGGATTGTCCCCCCTGTATACAGGGACAATGGTCTATTCCATACACATTCCAGAGGTGGTTATCTGATTTCTTTTAAATGTTGCTACAGTTGAATCAGCTTATAACCAACTTGGCCTTGGTGTGGGCTCGGCGGCCTTGTTCGGGCCGCGGCGGTCGTGGGAGGTCCCTGTTGGTTCGGATAGGGGCCTGCTGTGGTCAGGGCGGCCCTGGGACGGTCCTGAGGCACCCTTGATGGCCTCGAAGATGGCGTGGAGGCTGGGAGACACACGGAGGGGCTCGGCTGAAAAGTGGTGGTGCCGATGCCCCCGTGGGCCGCTTGGATGGAGCTATGGTATCCCTCCCTTTCTTGGGGCCCCCACCGGTGGCAGAGGTGGTGGGCCTGGGGGAGGGTCTGGCTCTGCCTGTGACTCTTCTCCCCCCGAGGGTCCCACCGGTGGCAGAGGTGGGACGACCGGGGAGAGGCGGCATATACCCCAGCCTGACCGGACTTCAACATCCGCGGCCAGAGGACAACAGAGACTACAGACGCTCCGGGACTGCAGAGATGAGGCGGCCGGGTCCACGGATGTACCCGAGGGCAGAGCTGTGGGCCCTGAGGGATGTCCCCCTCTCCCTTAGGTGGCCTTCGAAGCTCTCTAAGACCTTCCGTAATGATGGATCCTGGGATCCGGAGCGATGGTGGGACCGAGGAAACCGGGGAAAGCATTCTAATCCAGGGGTTGTCAAATTTTTAAAGGGGTTTTTTAAGGGGGAAAGATCCAGGGCGGGTGGGGGAGACAGCCCGCACGGAATTGGGGGCAGCCGGGCCGGCTTGCGCGCCTGGGGGGCCTCGGGGGTTCCCGTGTCGGGGGGGCAGACAGAGGGTGGGCAGCCGGGGGCCAATTTTATTAGCACGGTGACTGGGAGAGGTAGGTATGCCGGGGGTAGAGGGCCATATCCGGTCAGGGGATCGCGCTCCCGATGTTTACAAGCGGTAGCGCGCTCCGACCCTCCTTACCCATCCTGTAGTCCTGGTTGTCCAGAATCTCAGGCCCTGAATGCCCGGCTGCTGTTGTGCAATGCCAGGTCCGTGATTAATAAGGCCCCCCTGATATCTGAGTTGGTTCAGGAGGAGGCCGCGGACCTGGTAGGTGTCACCGAAACCTGGTTGGGCCCAGAGGGAGGTGTCCCTCTGGTTGAGATGTGCCCACCAGGTTTCCTTGCATTTCACCAGCCTAGGGCTCAGGGAAGGGGTGGTGGGGTGGCGGTGCTTATAAAGGAAGTCCTTTGTCCTAGGGAGGCCACTGTCCCTCAGACGGCTGGCTGTGAATCTCTTTTTGTGAAGTGGGGGCAAGGGGTTCAGATGGGCCTTTTGTTGACGTACCTGGCTCCCTGCCACGTCTCATCAGCCCTGCCCGGACTCGTAGAGGTGATAGCCGGGCTGGCGGTTGAGACCCCCAGGCTCTTGGTCATGGGGGATTTCAACCTGCCATCGCTCGGTGAAACCTCTGGGTTGGTCCGGGAGTTCTTGGCTTCCATGACGGCCATGGACCTGACCCAGTTAGTTTCTGCTCCCACTCACATAGGAGGACACATGCTGGACCTGATTTTTGTCTCTGGGCAGTGGTTGAATGACTGTAAGTGTGGGGACTTAATTATTACTCCCTTGTCATGGACAGATCATTTCCTCCTTAGACTGGACTTCTGTTCCGCCACCCCCCACCGCAGGGAGGCGGAGCCACTTAGATGGTTCCGCCCCAGGCGCCTAATGGACCCGGAGCGGTTCCAGAGGGAGCTTGGGCCATTTCCTGAATCTCTGGCTCTCAGCTCGCCTGGAGACCTGGTGACCACCTGGGATGGGTTGGCCGCCGGGGCTCTAGACCGAGTTGTGCCTCTGCGATCTCTGACCCGGCACAGATCCCATTTGGCTCCGTGGTTTACGGAGGAGCTACGGGAGATGAAGTGCCGGAAAAGACGTCTAGAGGGCATTTGGAGGGCGACTCGTTCTGAATCTGACCGAACACAGGTAAGATCTCATATTAAGACTTACCTTGTGGCGATAGGGGCGGCAAAATCTTCGTATTTCTCCGCCCTTATTGCGTCGGCAGGAAATCGGCCTGCCGCCCTGTTTAGAGTGACCCGCTCTCTGCTTGAACCGAGAGCGCGGGATGACCTCTTGCAGGGTAGAGCAGAGGAGTTTTCTCGATTCCTGCATGATAAAATCGTTCAGATTCGGGAGGGTCTTAACTCCAATTGGATGGTCCCGGGGGAGGTGTCCGGGGCAGGTCTTGTGAATGTTATCTGGGGAGAGTTCGATCCTGTGACCGCCGAGGGTGTGGACAGGTTGCTGGGGAGTCTGAATGCCACCACCTGTTTATTGGACCCGTGCCCTTCCTGGCTGGTTTCGGCCGCCAGGGAGACGACACGAGGCTGGCTCCAGGGGATTATCAACGCTTCTCTGAGAGAGGGGTCGCTTCCTACCGCCCTGAAGACGGCGGTGGTGCGGCCCCTCCTCAAGAAGCCTTCCCTGGATCCAGCTGTTTTAAATAACTTTCGTCCAGTCTCCAACCTGCCCTTTGTGGCGAAGGTTGTTGAGAGTGTGGTGGCACGTCAGCTTCCTCAGTACCTGGAGGAAACAACTTACCTCGATCCGTTCCAATCGGGCTTCAGGCCTGGGCATAGTACTGAGACGGCATTGGTAGTGTTGGTCGATGATCTCTGGAGGGCTCGTGACAGAGGGTTCTCCTCTGTCCTGGTCCTATTAGATCTCTCAGCGGCTTTCGATACTATCGACCATAGTATCCTATTGCGACGGTTGGAGGGGTTGGGAATTGGGGGAGCCGTCCTTCGATGGTTCTCCTCCTTCCTCTCCGACCGTTCGCAATTGGTGTTGGCGGGAGGGGAGAGGTCCACCTCTAGGCCCCTGGTTTGTGGGGTGCCTCAGGAGTCGGTTCTCTCCCCTCTTTTGTTCAACATCTATATGAAACCGCTGGGCGAGATCATCCGTGGTCTTGGGGTGAAGTGTCATCTCTATGCAGATGACACCCAGTTATACATCTCCACCCCGGACCACCCCAACGATGCTGTGGGGGCTATGTCCAGGTGCCTGGAGGCCGTGCGGGATTGGATGGGCGGGAACAGGCTCCGGCTCAACCCATCCAAGACCGAGTGGCTGTGGTTTCCGGCGTCCCGATATAGCCAGTTGACTCCATCGCTGGCTATTGGGGGGGAAATTTTGCCCCCCACAGAGAGGGCTCGCAATCTGGGAGTCCTCCTGGATGTGCGGCTGTCGCTTGAACACCATGTCGCGGCCGTCTCCAGGGGGGCATTTCATCAGATCCGTCGGATCTACCGGTTGCGGCCCTTTCTGGATCGGGACGCCTTGCGCACGGTCACTCAGGCCCTGGTCACCTCTCGCCTGGACTATTGTAATGCCCTCTACATGGGGCTCCCTGCGGGGAGCATCCGGAGACTCCAACTGGTGCAGAATGCGGCCGCGCGGGTGATCATGGGGGCGTCACGTAGCGCCCACGTGACGCCTCTCCTGCGCGAGCTGCATTGGCTGCCAGTGGCTTTCCGGGTTCGCTTTAAGGTTCTGGTTCTGACCTTTAGGGCGATCCATGGCATTGGACCAGGTTACCTACAGGACCGCATCCTACCGGTGACCTCCAGCAGACCAGTGCGAGCACACAGGGAAGGCCTTCTCCGAGTTCCGTCGGCTACCATGTGCCGCCTGGCGGTCCCAAGGGGTAGGGCCTTCTCTGTGGCGGCCCCTGCCCTCTGGAATACTCTGCCACCGGAACTGCGTACCGTCATGGACCTGAGGTCCTTCAGGCGCGCGCTGAAGACCTGGCTTTTCGAGCAGGCCGGCCTGGGCTGAGAGAGGGTTTTAATGTGTCTCCATTAATTTTAATTAGGGGGTTTTAAGGGGGTGGGGTGGGCTTTTTATTCGGCCTAATCTAATTTAATCTTTTTCTTAACTTTTGTATTGTTGGGGTTTTTAGATTGGCTGTACACCGCCCTGAGTCCCTAGGGAGAAGGGCGGTATAAAAGTTAAATAAATAAATAAATAAATAAATAAATAAATAAATAAATAAATAAATAAATAAATAAATAAATAAATAACTATTTTCAAACAGGGAATTAAAACACCAGAGAAACTTAAAGAGGCAAGCAAGAATAACACAATAACAAAGTTGGAAGAGATTTTGGAGGTCTTTCAACCACTGCTAAAGTAAGAGACCATACACCATTGCAGAAAAATGGCTATCCGATATCTTCTTAAAAACCTGCAGTGACAATATTACACTACTTCTGGAGGCAAGTTGTTCTATTGATTAATTTGTTCTAACTGTCAGGAAATTTCTCCTTAGTTCTAGGTTGGATCTCTCCTTGACTAGTTTCCATCCATTGCATTTTATCCAATCTTCAGGGGCTTTGGAGAATAGTTTGACCTCCTCTTCTTTGTAGCAGCCCCTTTGATATTGGAACACTGCTATCCTATCAACTCTAAGATGGGTTCACTGCCTTCAATAAAGTCTAGAAATAGACTAATTTCTTGTCTGCTAAATGTGAATACAGGCAAAGACACAGCCAACTGGACCTACAATCCCCATTCCATTCCGGTGGAAGATAACTGCCTCCCACAAGAATTCTTAAATGTCCATTTACTTGCTATGATAATTTATGTCACTCCCTATTGTATTCAACACCTAATGCACAGCTGGTCTTTTAATGCAAATTTCTTTGCTCTTGCAGGCCCATTATCCTCTTTGAAAGGGCAATGTGCTCTCTCTTTCTCTCTTCTCTCTCTCTCTCTCTCCCTCCCTCCCTCTCTCTCTCTCTCTGCAATTATTTCTTTTGTCATGTCTGCATTTTTAAATTATTCTTTCCTTCCTTGTTTTTTTTCCCTTTTTGCCCAAGCAAGTCAAACAAATAATCCTCCATGCCAAAGTCCAATTCCTTTGCTACTTAAGTGTTGTTCCTTGCATCATATTAAACCCGAAACTCAGCTGAACAAATCGTTGTTTATATTTCCCCCACCCCCACAAATCAATGAAATTATGATATGCCTTTTAATCTGAAATATTAATTTGTACCAAATGCTGAATTATGCAGTCCCCCATCTTGTTTGAACCTAGTGTAGCAGGTTTAGCAGAAGTGGTTAAAAATCTCTATAGCAATAGCACTTATATACCACTTCATGGTGCATTACAGTTCCAAGTTGTTTACACAGGTCAGCATATAACCCCCAATAATCTGGGTCCTCATTTTACTAAACTCGGAAGGATGGAAGGCTGAGTCAGTCTTGAGCCAGGGTTGAACTGCTTGCAGTTAGTCTGCAGTGCTGCATTCTAATCCCTGTGCCACCATGGCTAAAGCATACAAAGAATGATTGGGGAAATTCAGAAGCAAATTAGAACTAAGGAGAAATTTCCTAATGGTGACAGCTATCAACCAATGGAATAACTTGCCTTCAGTGCTCCATCACTGGAGAATTAAAAAAAACAACAACTGGACAACTATTCCTCTTATATGGTGTCAGCTTCAAGGCTGCCACATTCAGTGCCTGGGAATTTGGGAGGGGGGGTTTCATTGTGAGGTAGAAGACTAGACACAATAACATTCTTTCTCAGAGAGTCAAGGACATGTTGCCCTGCATCTGGAAAAGGAGTATCTGGGGGAATGTCTCCAGTTGGGATTGAAGATTTGATTTGGGCCAGATCATTGTGGTCCCAAAGGTGCTTTTTTTTCACAAGGCAACTGGACTTTCTTGGGTTTTTTTTTTCTTTTGAAGACTTTCTTACAGTTATTTCCATTACTGAAACTAGGTAATATCATCAGTGCTGGTGATGTTACCTACTTGGGCTAATGAAATGTCTGCAAGAAAACAACCAAGCTCAGAGAGCACCAAGGACCCTTCATTTCAACCCTGAGCTACAAATAGTTTCTTTTATTGCTAAATGCAGATGAGGATTAACTGAGAAGAGGGAAGAGAGAGAGAGAAGAAATAAAGTAAGACTTGAGCATCCTCATCTAGATATATAGAACATTCCATCCTTTTACTTTCCCTTGATAAGCCCAGACATTAAATTAGCCTTTGTCTTTAGCAAACTACTTTTAACAGCTAAGAATGTTGTGTATAACCAATTATTTGGATTCAAGGAGTTAAACTGACTCACAATACCCCTTCCTGCCATCTTATTCCCAAATTTAGCCTCATCACTTTTGAGCACTGCAAAATGGACACTGAAAATGAGTCATTATTGTTTTCCACACCTCTTGAGCATTGTGAATTCACTCTGAATAATGCAGATGTGCAATGTCCTTACTTAGCAATCATCAAAGAGTTGACCCTCTTCCTGATCTTTCTGATAATTATTAAAAGGCATTTGTTGCTCGTACATTGGCCAGAAATTGTTTTCTTCCTCTGATTAGCTTCAGAATAAAGCAAGAGGCTAATGGACTCACCCACCTTTGAAATAACAAGGGGTCACTCAACTTCTTTTAACTTCACCAGAGATAATGAGTACAATGGAATCCTAGATATGCTGCACCCGTTAAGTGGTCTGTGACCTCCAGAGTTGCCCATCAAAGCAACATGTAGAGGGCAAGCTGCATTCTTAGCTGGCCTTTCTGCAGAAAAAAAAGAAAAAAAATATGTGTTTCCATGAAGACACGGTAACAATTGACATGACAAAGATGACCACAACAGAAAAGATGTCAGAGATCAAGAGAGAGACCAAGCTCTAGGAAGCATTGCTACCTTTTCATAATTTGATCTCCACATGTCTCACCATAAAAGTAGGAACAACTTTAGCTCAGGAGACACAGGACAAAAATACTCAGTATAAAAGAGAGATGAATTCTGGAGAAGGAGTCAATATACATGATTGGCAACCCAAAGTACTCTCTTGAGGAGAAGACATGAATGCTCAGTAGATCTTTTTTTTAAAAAAAATAATTTTTATTAAACATTTTTTCTTGTATACAACATCATTTCCATTCATTACAACGCTTCTGTGATGGTATACATACATTTACATAAATCTTAGCTATCTGTACATTTATCTATATTCCTTAATTCAGGGGTGGGATTTAATTTTTTTTTTTACTATTGGTTCTGTGGGCATGGCTTGGTGGGGTGTGACAGGGGAAAGATACTGTAAAATCTCCATTCCCTCCCCACCCCACTAACCTGCTTTCCAGATCCATTTTCCTGTGCAGGGCAACCAAAGAAGACCCAGCCGATTAGCTGGGACTCGGGAGGCAGAGAATAGATGGGGCATGACCAATGAGAGGTGGTATTTGCTGGTTCTCCAACTATTCAAAATTTCTGCTACTGGTTCTCCAGAACTGGTCAGAACCTGCTGAATACCACCTCTACCTTAATCTATCTTTGTCCACTATAACTTTTATCTTATTATCCTATTGTCGTCTTCTCTATTAATATCTACATATCTATTACTTAGCTAATCATACAGTACATTCCACGTCAAATAATAATCTGTTTTATTCTCTTTCCTTTATCTCCATAGTCAACTTATTCATCTTGGCACACTCTAGTGTCTTTATATCACATTTTTCTCTGATGGCATACTATCATTTTTCCAATTCTGTGCATAAGTTGTTCTTGTCATCGTTAATAAATGTAGCATTAGATACTCTGTTTTCTTATCATCTTTCCCGTTATTATATCTAATAGAAAAGTCTCCGGTCTTAATTCAATTTGTTGTTTAATTATTTCTTCTATGCATTTTTTGTCCTTATCCAATATTTTCTCAATACAGGGCATGGCCACCATACATGGTAATATGTTCCTTGTTTTTGCTTACATTTCTAACATTCAGATGATCTGTTTGGGAACATTTTTGCTAATCTAGCAGGGAGTAGATGCCACATGCAGAACATTTTGTACAAATTTTCTCTATATGAGGCCTCAGTAAATCATAAATGGCAGTACAGCTAGATGGAAATCTTCAGGCCCTAGAACAGGGGTGTCAAACTCGATTACATTGAGGGCCATGTCAGGGTTGTGTTTAACTTCAGAGGACTGGGGAATGGGCGTGGCCAGGGTGGGCATGTCCAGCTCAACGTCACTCATCGAGGTTCCATTTTCAGCTGCGACGGCCTCCTGCAGCCCTCTGCCAGCAAAAACAGATCCTGGGCAGGCCATGTGATAGAGGATTGCTGGAAGCCATTATGATTGAAAACGGAGCTCTGTTTTCACAGGCAGAGGCACTGTGGGCCAGTCCTTTGCTGTTTCCAGGGCATGCCCATGGGCCAGATCTAAGCACCCCATGGACTGGATCCAACCCATGGGCCAATCAGCTGAAAGGATAAATAACAGAAAAGGGTAGAGGTGGGTAGGAGGGCAGGGGTGGGATCTGACAGGGTTAACTACCAGTTTGGTCATTTACAAGGTTCGGTGATTTACGATGTGCTTCCCTGCACGGTGCTGGCGCGGGCCTGTAAATCGTCATCGGCATGCTGCGTGCAGAGAAGCAGCCTTTCAAAAAGCCCTTTTTTCCTGCTTTTTAAACTTCAGCTGTGCCTCGCACGGCAACTGAAGTTGAAAAAATCAGGAAATAAAGGTCAGGTAACAGCCCAGGTGGGCGGGTGAGCAAAAACATCAGCAGACATAAAACTGGTTCTATGTCTGCAACTCTTCAAAGCTACCGGTTCTACAGAAGTGGACAGAACCGGTAGAAACCCACCCCTGTGGGAGAGCCAATCCTGTGCTTTTCTCTTTCTCCTCTCAGCTGATTGTCAGAGCTTTTTTTACTACCAGTTTAGCTGAACTGGTAGCAATTTTTACTACAGGTTTGGCTGAACCGGGCTGAACCGGTAACATTTCCCGATGCTACATCATTTTGTGAGGGTGGTCTAAGAAAGAATTCCCAATGTTTTACATTAAAACAAGTAATAATAATAATAATGAAGCATGCATCTTCATCTTGGGGTCTCTAGGGATAGAGACCAATCTTCAGAGCATTATTCTCTCCACAGAGATGCTCACATTTAATTAAGCTGATCTCATTAAGATAAAAATTAAAAATAACCACCATATGTCATTTTAAAGAGCTATAGATAATCGAGGCTTCTGTTTAATTGCTATTATTCTTTTAAAGCAAAACAGAGCTGTGAGTTATTTTTAATTTCCAACAGAACCTCCTGATAGCAGGCATCCGAGCCACTGGATAGAAACTTATTACAACCTGCATTGTTAGCAAAAGGAAAAAAGAAACAAAAAAGTGCATTTATCCTTCAACTACTTAATAAGCGGGAGATTATATATTCATTTTTATTTTTTTGCAAGAAAACAAAGAATTATCTTCTTTTGTGGCTGGTCTTGGGGGGTGGGGGGTGTTTTTCTCTCCCCCTTTTAGTTATTGGATCTCCCTAGCAAAAGGAAGATTACAGTGCTTAACTGTCTAATGTATGCTATGAGAGATTTCACTGATATTGTCATAGTGAATGGTTAGCTATTAAAACTCTTTCATTTTACACGCTTTCCAACACGTTGTTACCAGAAACTGCTTTAGTGAAAGAACGCTTTGTTAGGAATCAGATAAGCTGATGGATGTCAGAAAAAAAAAATCATACCGTTATGTGATGGGTTGTTACATTTTTTTTAAATAATACGTGGATAGAGAACTTTTTTTAAAAAGGCGCTTTGATGAACTCCAATGAGAGTTTTGTTTTCTTTTGGGTTAAAAAAAAAAGGAAGTTAATTACTAATTATGAACATAGCTCTAAAACAATCCATTCTGTCATTGCTGCCTTCATAAAACACACATTTGCTGTAATACGGCAATTGTCACCACTGAAATCTATATGCCGGGAGAGCTGTCAGAGTGAAATATAAACTCGGTGCAAAGTGTCAGACTGGAAATTAAAGAGGAAGCACATACGGTTTGTATAAATCCTAAATGTTTATGAATGCGCCGGCAGGAGGCTGCAAAAAGGGAAAAGAAAAAGAGAAAAGAAACCTCACCAAAGTTCACGGAAGATTAAAAGAGAGAAGAAAAAAATAAACCTAAGAAAGTGACTAAGAGAAGGAGAGGCAGAGACCATGGGCGGAGTCAAGAGAGGAATTAGCCTGGAGTCATTGTGTTCCCATAAGTGTTCTCATCCAAACTCATCTTGATTTTTTTTGGTCTCTTATCTCGTACAGATTTGGTCCTGGCAGTTACTTAGCTAGCTAGCTAGTTAGCTAGTTATTTAGTTAATTAGTTCGTTCATTCATTCATATGTTCATTCATTCATATGTTTATTCATTTGTTAGTCAGCTGGTTGATTGGTTGATTAGTTAGTTGGTTAGCTAGCTAGTTTGTTAGTTGGATAGATAGATAGATAGATAGATAGATAGATAGATAGATAGATAGATAGATAGATAGATAGATAGGTAGGTAGGTAGGTAGGTAGGTAGGTAGGTAGGTAGGTAGGTAGGTAGATAGATAGATAGATAGATAGATAGATAGATAGATAGATAGATAGATAGATAGATAGATAGATAGATAGATAGATAGATAGATAGATAGATAGATAGATAGATGGTACTGGTGATGTTAACTAGTTAGGTAATGAAACATCTGCTAGAAAACAATCAAGCTGAGACAGCACCAAAGACCTCACATTCAACCCTGAGCTATAAATATTTTCTACTATTGGTCTAGTGTGACCTGTCACTTTTTGACTTGACATAATCACTTGTAGGAGAAAGACAGACAGACCCTAGGAGTGGAATCAAGAGAAGAATCAGTGTGGAGTCAGTGTGTCCCCATAAGCTGTCTAAATCCAACTCTCTTCAATTCTGTTAACTCTTATCTAACTCCAATTTAATGCTAACTGTTAATTGATGAGATTCTTGTATATAGGCATGAGCAAATAATCAGCCTAACTGGAATTTATCACATGGCCCTGATTCTTCATGCCTGACAGTGGCTTCCCATCCTCATCATGAGACATAAACAGTTTCATTATTTCTTCAACTCCTCTTAGTTAACAATTATAAACTCCCACTCCCTTCTAGCACCGATGTGGTTAGCTAGCTGGGTAATGAAATGTCTGCAAGAAAATAACCACACTCAGGGAGCACCAAGGACTCAATAGTACTCCTCCTCCTCCTTCCCACCTCCTCCTCCTCCCATATCCCTTGCAGCACAGATGATGCTACCTAGTTAGGTAATGAAATGTCTGCAAATTAACAATAAAATTCAGAGAGCTTCAAGAACTAACAGATATAAAATCCTTCATTCCATAACTCGATTCTTAATTGTAAGTTCAATAAGCAATGACTTCTCACATCCATGTTTCAGCTGAAAATTCAAACAGAGGCCAAAAATGATCACATTTGTTAATAAATATAAAACTCATCTTCCATATTTCAATTCTAAACCATAAGCAGATCCAATAGATAATATTTTTTCCTATTCTGATGTCAGCAAGTCCACGAAGAACTGCCCCAAATTATTAACTCTATGCAAGACCAATAAAGTACATCTGTTTTATCTATTTTTATTTTTTTGCTTTCTTGCACTTTTTTTATTCTCTCTCTCTCTCTCTCTCATTTGTATTATCTTTCATTATTGCAGTTAAAACTTTTAATTTTGGGGAGATTAAAGTGTGGATAGGGCGAAATCCCAGAGGAGCACCGAAATGTAAAAGCATAAACAAGTTAAGGAATAAATAAATGGATGGATGGATGAACATCTCTGTTTTTCTTCCTCAGCTGATTGAAGGGAAGCTTCCAAATTCCCAGGGTGCTTTTGGTGTTTCACAATGCCTGTGGGTATTGCAATCTCATCTGAGTGTGTTCCATCATTCTGCCTCTCTCACACACCATTCATTTCCTGAGACTTCTGGTTTATCTCGATCTGTTGTTAAATGAGATTTTTTTTCCAAATGCTGAAAATAATCCATGCTCACTCTAGTGTAGCTTTATGAACCCGTGGTGTGATTTCCTTTTCCATTTCCTTCTACTGTACTGTGATGGTCCTTGTTCTAGGTAAGCAATAATTCAAAGACGGTTGAATAATGCAAAGGTTTATAACAGGGAAAATTGCAAAGATATTGAGGGATCTTTGTTGCAAAAGCTTGATTCTTTTTTCATAGATATTTCATTATCCAACTAGTAACATCATCAGTTCTGGAAGGAAGTAAAGTTTATGGAGAGGAGGAAGAGGAGGAGGAGGAGGAGAATGAGGAGGAGGAGGAAGAGGAGGAAGAGATTGTGGGATTCTTCGTGTTCTCTGAGCTTGGTTGTTGACATTTCATTACCCAACTAGGTAACATCATCAGTGCTGGAAGGGAGTAAGGTTTATGGAGAGGAGGGAGAGGGGAGGAGGACGAGGAGGAGGGGAAGGGTGGTGTCCTTGATGCTTCCTGAGCTCAGTGACTTTCTCACAGACTTTTCCTGGCCCAACTAGCTTACATCATCAGTGTTAGAAAGGAATAAGGTTTGCTCTCTGTATATATACAAATGGTAGTAAGGAACACCTCAATTACTACCAACTCAACCAAACAATAAACAACAATGTAATCAAGGAATCACTAGGAAGACTCCCACCAACACTTATAGTTCAAGCCACTTGTGTATAAAAAGAGAGCAAACCCCAATTCCTTCTAGCATTGATGATGTTACCTAGTTGGGTCATGAAACGTCTTCAAGACAACAACCAAGTTCAAAAAGCACCAGGGACCCTCACAATTCGACTAACAAATATTGTCATTTACTGGTAACATTATTTAATTTGAGATCCTGGAGAAGAAGCAAATTTCTAAAGATCACGTGCACCAGATATGATTTTTTTTTTTTGGCAAACTAATCCAGAGCCTCTTCAAATTCTCCAAAAATTGCAAGGCATTGTGATATGGAAGCCAGCAGTAGAACAAAAAAATAAAATAAAAACCAAAGCAGAGGAGTTTTGACTAAGCTTTAGCATTAGCATAAAGAAATGTTGTGTTTGTCCCGAGCATCAATCTCCATTTTTTTTTTTAAAAAAAAAGAGGCACAAAGAAGTTTGTCAGATCATTAGCGGCACCTAATAAATCTGAAGGAATCGCGATCTGCCAGGGTGTCGATAAAGTCCTAATTTGTCAGATAAATGGATTGTTGTGCAGTATTAATTCCCCACTGCTCACTCTGTGAAAATGGAGCTCGAGTCCAAGGGAGGCTTTGAAGGATACCAGGATGTTTTTCAGAAAGCATGGCTGCCACTGATTTCTGTTTTGAAGTCCTTGTTTTCTTGCAGATGTTTCATTACCAAACTAGGTAGTATCTTTAGTCCTAGAAGGAAGTGGACAAAAGGAAGAGGAGAGGAAGAGGAGGAGGAGGAGGACTGTCCTTGGTACTCTCTGAGTTTGGTTGTTTCCTTGTAGATTAGCTATCAGGAGTGTCAAACTTCTGTCATCATGGTGGTGTCAGTGATGTATTGGGACTTTTCCAACCCTTCACTAAATTGGCTATGAGTGTGGCCAGTATGTGACACATACAGCCCATTGGCTGGGAATGTGACAGCCCTGATCTAAGTAGCATCATCAGAAGAGAGTGAGATGTATGGAGTGGAGGAGAAGAAGAAAAGGGGTGGGGGAGGAGGGCTGTAGGGTCCTTGATGCTCTCTGAGCTTGGTTGTTTCCTTGCAGATGTTTCATTAACCATCTAGGTAGCCTCATCAGAAGTTCCATAGGCTACTTGCATGAAGTCAACACTAGTCCTCAAGGCAAAGGCAAGTCCAGGCCACTAGGTAAAAAATAGTTCCCAAGGTAAAGGTGAGTTCTAAGACAAAGACAAATCCACAGGCCAGGCCAGGCCAGGCCAGGCAAGGGAAGCAACTTAAGAGACACGATCTGAAGTTCAAAGCAAGAACACACAGCAAAGAAACAAACATGTTACTCCCAGCATCGCCTCCATCTGTCTGCTGTACTAAATAGGCAGCTTCTATCCCAGCCCAGCAAGAAGGCTGCCTCCTCGCGTGTAATCTGGATGGTTTTCTCAGCTCCTGCCTTTTCACTGCCCTACGTGTTCTTGGATCAGCTGCAGAAGGCAGTTCCTCTTCCTCCTCGTTGATTGTGAAGCTGTGTGCTTTCCCCACCTGAAAATCCCTCTCAAAAACAGCTGCTTGGAGCCACTGACCAACTCCCCTCCACACGTGCCTGGAACTGGTTCATCCTCCTTTGAGCTGATATCTGGAGAGGTATCTGGAGAAATGTCCCGGGGAGTCATCACATTTCCTAACAGTGAGAATTATTCAGAGCTGTGGTAGCACAGTGGTTAGGATGCAATACTGCAGGCCACATCCGCTGACTGCTGTCTGCCTGCAATTTGGCAGACCGAATCTCACCAGGTTCAAGATTGACCCAGCCTTCTGTCCTTCTGAGCTCAGTAAAATGAGGAGCCAGATTGTTGGGGACAATATGCTACTTAAACCACTTAGAGAGGCCTGTAAAACACTGTGAAGCGATATATAAGTCTAAGGGCTGGGGCCATGATGGCTCACATAGTAAGATGCTGGGCCTGCATGCCACTGAGGTCAGTAGCTTGGCGGTTCGATTCCTGTGAGTGAATAAACCACGGAGGGACAAGAAAGGAGCCTCCCCCAATTGCATACCCACATTCAGGTGTCACGTGGGTAAAGATAACATGGGCCAAAAAAAATTTCTTTCTTAAAGGCAGGCAGCCATCTCAGTGATCCCTGGCTAACATGTGCCATACCCTAAATACATAGTCTAGGGACTATTGCTCTATTACTAATCAGTGGAATAGGTTGTCTCCAAAGGTTGTAGGGGCTCCAACGCTGGAGGTGTTTAAGAAGAGACTGGACAACTATTTGCCTGAAATGGTATAGGGTCTCCTGCTGAGCAGCGGGCTGGACTAGAAGACCTCCAAGGTCCCTTCCCAATTTTGTTATTTGGTTATTCCTTTATCATCTTTGTGGGTCTTCTCTACATGGTAATTAGGAGTTCATCACCTTTTTAGTGTCATGGAAGTTAGCACTCATACTCCTCTCCTAGAAAAATGAAATATCCTAGGGAATACAGTATTTTAAAAAGGCAGAATATTTCCCCAAAAAAAGAGTAGAAACTCAGAAGCAGAAACTCACCTCAGAAGCAGAAGCTTGCCCCCACCATTGTTAATGGGTGGGCAATTAAGGCCTGGGCCAGAGTATTCTGCATAACAGAGGCCTCTACCCATCTCACCACCTGGCCTGGGAAGATTGCATCAGCCATCACTCAGGTGGTCCAGACAAAGCCTACCAAGTTAGCTAAGGCCTCTGGGAGTCCGACAGCCAATGGGATACGTTTCTTACACAGGAACAGGAAACACTTTAAGGTGGGGCCCAACAGAGAGTATATAACTAAGGGTCTCTCATCATCTTGCTCTTTCTTTTCCTTCACCCAACATCTTGAAGCATCTGATTTCTTTACTTTACAAGCCATGTGGTCCTGTCCACCATTAAACCATCTTTCCAAGCAGCCACCACAGTTTCCGGTGTCTTTCTTCCCCACTTGGAACTGAACCCAGAAGGATAATTCTTCCAACCATGGTGACCAGAACTATATGCAGTAGTCTGAGTGTGACCTCAACAATGCTGTGTAAAGCAGTAACCTCCTTTGAAGAGGATCGATTCCAGACGTTGGAGAAGAACAGAACCATTTGAAAGAAAGGAGTTTTGAAAAAGTAAATAAAATTCATGCTTCAGGTTCTGGCCGTTTCCTTGACATTGCTATGCGATTGTCTGTTGCTCCCTCTGCTAAGATGATTTTGCATCTTATTCACTTGGGAAGAATATCAAGAGGGCTTTGAGGAAATTAAAAGCAAAAGAAAACATAGCAGATGAGAAGTTGGTTTCTCAACACTTCATTTAAAAAAAAAAATGCTCTGGTCTGAAGTGGCCAAATTCAATAAGAACAACAATTTCCATTTTCTTGCCTTGAAGATATTCCAAGATGCTTTGTACTTGAAAAACCTCGTGCTTCTGCCTCAAGTTCACCTCCCTTCTGAATGACCGCAATTTGTTTTAGAATTTATTATTTCTCTTCTTCGCGAGATGAACTAATGTTCAGAATTCACTGTTGTCAAATGAGGAGGGGGAAGAGGGATGGCTGGTTGCTTTCAGCTGAGATTAGGTAACAAACAGTTTGTAAAGCTCAGTAGTCACTTTGGCCTAAGGGGAACTGTTTTAGACAATATTCAACAAAATAGCTACTGCAGGAGAATAATAAGAACATACCTGCCTTGATTGAAAGTTCTCTAGAGGCATTTAGGCATGACTAAAACTGAGGCCTGCCTTCCTTCCTTCCTTCCTTCCTTCCTTCCTTCCTTCCTTCCTTCCTTCTGTTGGAAGAAATATCCATCTGGTTCAGTTCCAAGCTGGGAGAAAGTAACTGGAGACAAAATGGAGGCTGGAGGCTGATTCGAAAGAGGGCCCAGTTATTGATAAAGCAGAACCACATGGGTTTGTGGTTCTGGGCAGCTGACCACATGGAGTTGAGAGTGAGGGGTTTCTATACCTTCTCTTGGGCTTTGCATGTGAGCTTCCTGTTCCTGTGCAAGGACATGTATTCTATTGGCTGTTGTCAGATTCCCATGGGGCCATATAGGGGTTATGTAGGGGGTCATAATCTTGTTCTATAGGCAAAGTACAAATCCTAGGTGTTTGTCTGAGCTACGTTTGGTTGAGGTTTCTGAGGGTGATGCAATATCCTTAGAAGATTGTGCAATGTAGTGAGCTCTGTGTTTTAGTAGGTTAATCCTATTACGTCCTGAAGGTTCAAGTTTTAATCCCAACGCCCTGGGGCTGAAGGTCTTGTGTTTTCTAGATAGCCTGGCCCAGTCTTTCTTAATGGGCACAAAATATCTCCTGGGGGCAGGGAGCTGGGGCTCTGAGTTTCTGTCTCCCTTAAGATTTTTTAATTTTTCTTTTAGGGAAAATATGTTATCCTTCCTTTTTTAAAGATTCCTCAAAATATTTCATTCTTTTTGGAAGGGGGTAGTGGCTCCATATACTTCCTTCCTTCCTTCCTTCCTTCCTTCCTTCCTTCCTTCCTTCCTTCCTTCCTTCCTTCCTTCCTTCCTTCCTTCCTTCCTCCCTCCCCCCTTCCTTCCTTCCTTCCTTCCTTCCTTCCTTCCTTCCTTCCTTCATCTACAAACATCCTAGCTTTAAAGCTAAGAGAAAGGGACTGACCGAAGCTCCCTACGTTAACTTCAATGGGTGCATGAGGACTAGATTCTCCCCCACCCCCAATCTTAATCTAGCACCATCTTGGTTTAAAAGTGGGAGGAACCCTCATCCTCCATAGAGTTTCACAGCTAAAGGGAAGTTAGAACCCAAGTTTTCTTACTCCTTCTCCGAGTAAATAATATGTCAGAATTATATTTTTTTAAACTTCGTGCATTCCTTCCTTCACAACTTTTCTTACTTCTGATTTGATTTTGTGCTGATAATAATAATAATAACAACAATAATAAAAATAATAAAATAATAAAAATAATATAGAAATATAATAGTAACATAGAAAGAAGTATGTATCATTGACATTGCCATACCTGGTGACAGCAGAATCGACGAGAAACAACTTGAAAAAATCACCAGAATCAGAATCAGGACTTGAGAATCGAACTGCAGAGACTCTGGCATAAACCAGTGCAGGTGGTTCCAGTGGTACTCTGCACACTGGGTGCTGTGCCTAAAGACCTAGGCAAGCACTTGAAAACAATTGGTGCTGATAAGATCACCATTGGTCAGCTGCAGAAGGCCACCTTACTGGGATCTGCTCGCATAATCCGCCGATATATCACACAGTCCTAAACGCTTGGGAAGGGTTCGACTAATGATTTGTGATACGGAACCCAGCATAGTCATCTCGTTTGCTGCGTACACATCATTTTTTGTGTATAATAATATACATTCCATTTTGCTTAGCCATTTTTTCCTTCTTATTCCAATTCACAGATCTACCTTAACAATATTTGCTCTATGGAAAGAACCTGGGGAAATGAAATGATATTCCTGAAAAAACTCACAACTATTTGGGCGTTCTCATATTTCAGCTCCTTATCAATTGTGACAATGTGCCACAATTAATGATAGCAGAGATAGCCATGTTTGATACCATATGTATCATACTTAGTGGTGATGGATTAGCAATCAAGAAAATTAATTCTGCTCTGAAATTAAGAAAAAGAGGGGGAAATCAAATGTACAGCCAACATATACATAAATTAGGGAAATGAATAAAGGATAAGTAATAATATTCCAGGAATGGGATAAAAAACAAGACAATGAAAAGGAAAGGAAAGGAAAGGAAAGGAAAGGAAAGGAAAGGAAAGGAAAGGAAAGGAAAGGAAGGGAAGGGAAGGGAAGGGAAGGGAAGGGAAGGGAAGGGAAGGGAAGGGAAAAAAGAAAAGTAAAGAAATAAAAATAAAGAATGATGGATCAGAAGGAAGGAAAGAAGGAAGGAAGGAAGGAAGGAAGGAAGGAAGGAAGGAAGGAAGGAAGGAAGGAAGGAAGGAAGGAAGGAAAGAACATTTCCTATGATTAGAAGTGAAATTAGAAATGAAGATACTTCTGGATGATTGAGAATCTCCATAGGTATTTGGGATGGAGATTAGACACAACGGTACTATTTTTGACGGTTCAAAGAGGGGTCAAGAGGGCCATCTATGTCAAAACTGAACAGCCCTCCCTCAATAGAGGGGGAGGGATATGACATAATCTATATCCAATCTACCACACAATCCTTTCAACAGTTCCAAGAAGGCTCCTCACCCATTTGCACCACTCAGGTGAGGCTGAGGACAAAGACAAACCTCCAAGTGGCCTCAATGGCTCTCTAAAAGAATGCAAATGACTAGCTATCCACAAGGAATATAAACCCTTCCATTCCCTACCATCCAGCCACAGCTGAAGAAACTTTTCTTCAAAGAAAAACCAGAAAGTCCAGTTGCCTCTTGAATAAAAAAAAGCACCTTTGGAACAACCATGAGCTGGAGGACGGAGAATCTGCACAGACAGGTGAAGATTAGAAAACATTTTGGTTCCAGAAAGGAACTGACTGCTGTGTAATATAATAACAATAACAGCAACAGCAACAGTAACAATAACAACAATAATAACAATATAAGACAGAAGCTGCACCTCTGCTAATGGTGTTTAAATAGAGATTGGGCAGTCCTCTATTGGAGATGCTGCAATTTTATGTATGTATGTATGTATGTATTATTATTTTTTTTAATTACATTTATATGCCGCCCTTCTCTGGAGACTCAGGGCGGCTTACAGTCTATGGAGCACCATGCTAAGTGCTCGGCAATAGCCTTCATTCCATTGTATATGCCTGCTTATTACTAGGGCTTTTTGGCCCCCCCAAGCGGCATTTTTACAAAGTCAGCTTATTGCCCCCAACAATCTTGGGTCCTCAATTTACCTACCCTGAGAGGATGGAAGGCTGAGTCAACTTTGAGCCTGGTGGGATTCGAACCTGCACTAATTGCAGGCAGCTTGCACTAAGTGCTAGATGATTAACAGCCTGCACCACCACTGTATGTATGTATGTATTATGAGGAGGGTGCTTTCTGAGCTTGGTTGTTTCCTTGCAGAGATTTCATTACCCAAACTAGGTAACATCATCAGAAGTAGCACTGAGGATGTTACCTAGTTCAGGTAATGAAACTTCTGCAAGGAAACAACCAAGTTCTCAGAGATCACCAAAGAGCCCTCAAAGTTGAGTTACAGATATTCTCCTTTATTCTCATTCTCTATTTCTCTATCTCTCTCTTCTCTATCATCTCTCTCTCTCTCTTTCTCTCATTTCTCTCTCTCACTATCTATCTATCTATCTATCTATCTATCTATCTATCTATCTATCTATCTATCCATCCATCCATCCATCCATCCATCCATCCATCCATCCATCCATCCATCCATCCATCCATCCATCCATCCATCCATCCATCCATCTATCTATCTATCTATCTATCTATCTATCTATCTATCTATCTATCTATCTATCCATCCATCCATCCATCCATCCATCCATCCACCCACCCACCCACCCACCCACCCACCCACCCACCCACCCATCCATCCATCCATCCATCCATCCATCCATCCATCCATCCATCCATCCATCCATCCATCCATCTATCTATCTATCTATCTATCTATCTATCTATCTATCTATCCATCCATCCATCCATCCATCCATCCATCCATCCATCCATCCATCCACCCACCCACCCACCCATCCACCCACCCATCCATCCACCCATCCATCCATCCATCCATCCATCCATCCATCCATCCATCCATCCATCCATCCATCCATCCATCCATCCATCCATCCATCTATCTATCTATCTATCTATCTATCTATCTATCTATCTATCTATCTATCTATCAACAGTATATATCCATCCATCATCTATCTTTTTATCTATCTATCCATCCACCCATCCACCTATCTATCTATTTTATATGGAACCCATCTTGTCTAGAATTGCCTCCAGTTGGCTTGCAATCAATGTAAACCACGAATAAACATTAAAACAAGAAATAGATGCTGTATAGTGATGGGTTTTCTGCAATCGATTAGGGGGTTGGACTAGATGATCTCCCAAGGCCCTTCTGACTCCGAGGGTCTTGGAGCCTATCATTCAAAACCATCACTAACTCCCATTAGCTTCCATGAGTGCCATCTCTATAATCATGACTTTTCTCATCTGGATTTTTGATGTGGGGGAATACTCCATCCCCCCCAAATTTCCTTCTGTCAAAGGATGTAAATGGAACTCTGTCACAGATTCTTTTTTACACCAAAATGCCACAATCTGCTGGGATGGATTGAGGAGCAGGAAATGAAGTCTTCTGCCATATGTGGTTCCTTGCTAGAAATAGCCATCCTTGCTTTTTTGGAAAAGCATGGAGGCGGGGGGGAAAGAGACATAATTTTAAGGGGCTCAAAGAAAACTCTTAATGGACTTCAAACTATTCCAATTTCTGCTTCATCCTGTTATTCTAATAACAGCTTGAATGAGAAGGTATCCCAGCCAAAGCCCACAAGTCAAGCTAATAATAATAATGATGATGATGATAATGATAATTATTAGTATGAGGCCAGGGTGAAATATTGAGATTCTGCAGCAAGCTGGAAAGTTGCTCCAGTTATTCTGAGAAGAGAAGCAGGAAAGTATGACTGGAATGGAAGGGAATGGAATAGAAATAGAATAGTGGTAGATTAGAATAGAAGAACATGGTGGCTCAGCGGCTAAGACGCTGAGCTTGTCAATCAGCAAGGTCGGCAGTTCGGCGGTTCGAATCCCTAGTGCCGCATAACGGAGTGAGCTCCCTTGACTTGCCCCAGCTTCTGCCAGCCTAGCAATTTGAAAGCATGTAAAAATGCAAGTAGAAAAATAGGGACCGTTTTGGTGGGAAGGTAGCAGGTTTACATGCGCCTTCAGCATTTAGTTATGCCGGCCACATGACCACGGAGACGTCTTCGGACAGCGCTGGCTCTTCGGCTTTGTAATGGAGATGAGCACCGCCCCCTAGAACTGGAAATGATTAGCATTTATGTGCAAGGAGAACCTTTACCTTTACCTTAGAATAGAATTGGCATCCTTCAGTCTCAAAAGACTATGGTATCGTGCTCTGAAAAGAGGTCCTAAAATAGCATCGTGTAGCTAAAAAGGCCAATTCGAGAGTGGCAATTCCTTCCACACTGAGGACAGATACAGTCTGTCTCCTGTCCAGCCCCCGGATTTTGCTGGTTCTGGGACTGCTTCTTTGCCTCAGACTGTCTCTTTGAATTGGAGAAGGCCATGCTGCATCTATAGAATAGAATAGAATAGAATAGAATAGAATAGAATAGAATAGAATAGAATAGAATAGAATAGAATAGAATAGAATAGAATAGAATAGAATATATGGTATGGAGTGGAATGGAGTGGAGTGGAGTGGGATGGGATGGGAGGGATGAGAGGGAAGGGGAGGGGAGGGGATAGAATGGAATGGAATGGAATGGAATGGAATAGAATAGAATAGAATAGAATAGAATAGAATAGAATAGAATAGAATAGAATAGAATAGAATAGAATAGAATAGAATAGATGGTATGGAGTGGAGTGGAGTGGAGTGGGATGGGAGGGATGAGAGGGGAGGGGAGGGGAGGGGATAGAATGGAATAGAATAGAATAGAATAGAATAGAATAGAATAGAATAGAATAGAATAGAATAGAATAGAATAGAACAGAATAGAATAGAATGTATGGAGTGGAGTGGAGTGGAGTGGAGTGGAGTGGAGTGGAGTGGAGTGGAGTAGGATGGGATGGGATGGGATGGGATGGGATAGAATAGAATAGAATAGAATAGAATAGAATAGAATAGAATAGAATAGAATAGAATAGAATAGAATAGATGGTATGGAGTGGAGTGGAGTGGGATGGGAGGGATGGGAGGGATGGGAGGGGAGGGGAGGGGAGGGGAGGGGAGGGAATGGAATGGAATGGAATGGAATAGAATAGAATAGAATAGAATAGAATAGAATAGAATAGAATAGAATAGAATAGAATAGAATAGAATAGAATAGAATAGAATAGAATAGAATAGAATAGAATAGAATAGAAAATATGGAGTGAAGTAGAATGGAATGGAATGGAAAAGAACATAACAGAAAATGTTGGAGTGGAATGGAATGGCAATAGCACTGAGAGCATCAAAGACCCCTCAGATGCAATTTATAATATATCTAAATTTACAGAGTTGCCCGCAACAATCTGTGTCCTCAATCAACCTCAGAAAGATGGAAGGCTGAGTCAACCTTGGACCATTGAGAATCAAACTCCTGGAATGAACAGTGAGTTAGTCTGCAATACGAAACCACTGCACCACCACAACTCTTGTAGATAGATAGATAGATAGATAGATAGATAGATAGATAGATAGATAGATAGATAGATAGATAGATAGATAGATGGATGGATGGATGGATGGATGGATGGATGGATGGATGGATGGATGGATGGATGGATGGATGGATGGATGGATGGATGGATGGATGGATGGATGGATGGACGGACAGACAGACAGACATAAAGTGATGTAGCTGCTCACCTCATATAAGTAACACTGGGAGGCTCACAGTGAAATGGGTTAAAAAAACACAGAATGTTAATTAAAACTCATGACAACTGAGCTTCATAAAATAACCATCAACAAAATCAAGAGATGGGCTTTATGACCCACTGAGGACCCTGCTAGACCCTCCCCCCACAACCAAGAAAGATACATGGTGATTCTTCTAAGCCTCTGTTTATTCCCAGCTTGGAACTGGACCTGGATTTTTCTTCCAACAATTGCCCTCTATAAGCGATTTACAGGGCCAGCATATTTCCCCCCAGCAATCTGGGTCCTCATTTTACTGACCTTTGAAGAATGGAAGGTTGAATCAGCCTTGAGCCAATCAGGACTAAACTCCTGGA
This sequence comes from Bungarus multicinctus, assembly GCA_023653725.1. Taxonomy (NCBI): domain Eukaryota; kingdom Metazoa; phylum Chordata; class Lepidosauria; order Squamata; family Elapidae; genus Bungarus; species Bungarus multicinctus. The sequence goes on along the minus strand of CM042834.1, from coordinate 272,827,815 downwards.
TGGGGGAAGAGTTTGCCTGTAATACTGCAATTTAATGATTGCACCATCAGGGGTCTGTCTGGCAACTTGGCTTGAATGTATGTGTGAGAGAAAGAGGATGAAGACAGCTTCTTCCTAATCATTCCATAGCATATTCTTGATGTATCTAGGATAGTACTTAACTTTGTCAAGATTCTGTCTACAAGTGTGAAACAATTAAAAAAATCTGCTTAGAAGGATCACTGTGTGTCTTTCTTCGCCCTCTTTCTCTCACACATAGCATTGAAGGTTGACTCGGCCTTCCACTCTCCTGAGGTCAGTAAAATGAGGACCCAGATTGTTGGGGGCAAGATGCTGACACTACGGACAGCGGTAGTATTCAGCAGGTTCTGACCAGTTCTGGAGAACCAGTAGTAGAAATTATGAGCAGTTTGGAGAACCGGTAAATCCCACCTCTGACTGGCCCCACCCCCACCTATTCTCTGCCTCCTGAGTCCCAGCTGATTGGCTGGGTTTTCTTTGGTTGCCCTGAATGTGATAATGGAACTGGAAAGCAGGTTAGTGGAGTGGGGAGAGAATGGGATTTTGCAGCAACCTTCCCAAAGGAATAGGGTGGGAATGGAGATTTTGCAGTATCCTTCCCCTTCCATGTCCACTAAGCCACACCACACCCACCAAGCCATGCCACGCCCACCAAGGAATGCCATGCCCAACAAGCCACGGTCACAGAACCAGTAGTATAAAATTTTGAATCCCACCACTGCCTGTGGGCTGCTTAGAGAGGGCTTCAAAGCACTATGAAGTGGTATATAAATCAGCTCTTGCTGCTTTGCAAAAAAGGATCAAAGTGGAGGCCAATATTATCTCTACTAGAATTATATTCCCAAAATTTGTTGTTGTTGTGAAGAATGAAAAAAAATAATTAAAACAAGAGCCAGTACCAGGGGTGGGATTCTACCAATTCGCACCTATTCGCTAGAACTGCTTGTTAACATTCTAAGCAGTTTGGAGAACTGGTTGTTAGAAGAAATTACTGGCCTAATCCTGTAAGGAAGGAAGGAAGGAAACATTCTGGTGTTGCTTACAGAAACTGCCTCTCCGTTAACCCTTATTACATCTTGGCAGGACTAGACTTCCTGTCTCTGGAATTTCTCTGGAGTTTTTTTTCCCTCCTTTGCTGGTACTTTGCTTGTGTGGAGTGACCATTCAAAGTTACAATGGCACTGAAAAAAGTGACTTATGACCCTTTTTCACACTTATGATTGTTGCAACATCCCCACAGTCATGAGAGGCCAGGCAAGGAGATGCGTGCCTCAAGGTGAGTGATATTGAGTTGGCCACACCCAGCCAATAACATGACCACCGAGCCATGTCTACCCATCACATGACCACCAAGCCACGCCCACCAACTAAGCCACGCGCCATAGAACCGGTTGTTAAAAATTTTGAAACCCACCCCTGGCCAGTATGGATTGTTTCCCACTAGAGATGCTGGTTTCCCTTTCTCCTAGTGATTACAAATCCATGCTCAGAGAATTTTTTGCCTTACTAGACACTTAATGTTCAATAAAATCAGATGGTGAGGATAGCTTCTATCTGTCGCCCCCGTATGCTTTCATTCAGCTAATTTGCACTTCAAAGCAAAGTCGATAGTTCTTGCTATCTACATTCAATTGGGCATATTTCCATTTTCATAGCATCTCATTACAAGAGGATGGAGGGAAAACTCTTCTCATTTGTAAATGCCCTCACTGGAAAGAACCAGGATGGAATCATAAAGAAATGACCAGTGTTGCAAAGATACAAGGGTCACAGAGAAGCTAGAAGAAGCTAAGCATTGAGTAGTCACTAATTGATGGGGTTTGAGAGGCTGCCCCAAAGAGGAGGGCATCAACCTATTCTCCAAAGGACCTGGAGGTAGGAAGAGAAGCAATGGATGGAAACTAATCAAGGACAGAAGCAACCTAAAACTAAGGAGAAACTTCCTAATGGTGAGAACAATTGATCGGTGGAACAACTTGCCTTCAGATGTTGCAAATGCTCCATCACTGGAGGCTTTTAAGAGAAGACTGGATAACAGATAACAGATAATCAGAGTTGGAAGGGGCCTTGTAGGTGATCTAGTCCAAGCCCCGTCCGCCCAAGCAGGACACGCTACACCATTTCTGAAAGAAAGGAGAGAAAGAAAAGAAAGGGAAGGGATGGAGGAAGGAAGGAAGGAAGGAAGGAAGGAAGGAAGGAAGGAAGGAAGGAAGGAAGGAAGGAAGGAAGGAAGGAAGGACAGAATAACAGAGTTGGAAGGGACCTTGTAGGTCATCTAATCCAACCCCAGGCCCAAGTGGGAGACCCTACACCATTTCTGACAAATGGCAGCCCTCTTGTCTGAAATGCTCAATCAGGGGGTTGGAGTAGAAGACCTCTGAAGTCCCTTTCCAACACTCTTATGTTATGTTCTAATTAAAATCCAGAGTTTCTGGGACAACATCCTTAGCAAGGTGGTAGTCCTCCACTGAATGTACTTGAACTGTCACTGGAGAAATGGAGGAACAGAATATATCTGATCTTTTGAGCATGTTAAGACAGTGGAGAGTTTGGGTTGTTAAAGGTTATTTTAGGGCAGGAGTTGCACTCTTTATTTGGGGGAGGGGAGAAAAACAGTCTCAGGTGCATCAATACCTTTTGCCAATTCTATCTCCCAGCCTTTCTTTTACAAAGAAGTAAACAATATCCCATTAGACCTCCATAATGGCATTTATGAGTATCCAAGCACCTGTGTCCCATTATCTTTATAGCGTCTAGCCGCATTTTATTTTTGGTGTACCCAAGGACAGATATGAGACACATCTGCTTCCAAAGTTCAGTAGAGATGGAGATCTGTTCAAAGAGTGCCAATTTCAGCCCAATGGAGGAGGAGGAAAGGAAGTAAGGAAAGAAGGAGAGAGGGAGGGAGGGAGGAGAGAAAAAAGGGAGTGAGAAAGAGAAGCAGGGAAGGAAGGAACATAAGGAAAGAGTGTTAAGGAAGGAAGGAAAAAGGAAAAAGGAAGGAAGGAAGGAAGGAAGGAAGGAAGGAAGGAAGGAAGGAAGGAAGGAAGGAAGGAAGGGAGGATAAGAAAAGGGAGTGAGAAAGAGGGAGGAAGAAAAGCAGGGAAAGAAGGTAGTAAGGAAAGTGTTAAGGAAGGAAGGAAGGGAGGGAGGGAGGGAGGGAGGGAGAGAGAGAGGGAGGAAGGAAGGAGAGGAAAAGGGAGTGAGAAGAGGGAGGAGAGGAAGCAGGGAAGGAAGGTAGTAAAGAAAGTGTTAAGGAAGGAAGAAGGAAGGAGAGGAAAAATAGACTGAGACTATTTTTGAGACTGAGAAGGAAGGGAGGAGAAGGGGAAGAAAGTAGGAAAGTAGATGAAAAAGGGAGAGTGACAAAGGAAAGAAGGGAAACAGGGAGGCAGGAAGATAGGAAGGAAGGAAGGAAGGAAGGAAGGAAGGAAGGAAGGACCATAAGCTGTCACCTCAATATATTTTTCCGTGGTTTTGATTTGCATTTATATACAGTTAATTAAATCCCTTTCTCATTTTCAGAATAAATCCTGTATGTTTTTCTGCCTGGGTGGGTTTTTGCTGTGGGCCTCCCCATTTCATCGGCTTGGTAGCTTGCAATGTCATGACCTGCTTGTTTGTTTGTATAAATAAAAGGGGAGGGTGGTGGTGGAAATTACAGCATCAAAGGTTTAAAATAACCCACAGAATGCAGATGGTCTGAACTGAAAAAGTTCACTCAAAATATTTTGAGAACACAGACGCAGTGCGAGTACATGGGGCTTGTTAATGAAGATCACATGCGATGTGTAACATATGTGGATTTCTTGTAAGCATGGAAGAATTGGAAATGAGCCCCAGCGTTTCTGGATCAAAAAATTGGAGGTGATATAATTGCAACATTTGACCTGAACTTTATTTTCCCCATATCTTTAGCACTATCTCATTACTACACTTCATTATAGAATAGAATACCTTTATTGTCATTGCATTCTACAAATACAATGAAAGTTGAAAGCTACTCCAGCACAGTGACCCAAACACCACATCACAATCACACTACAGAGTATTTAAAAATTAAAATAATTAAAATAATAATTAAGAACCTAGTCTAAAACCTATCTAAAACATATAGTAAGTTAGATAGTTTAAAAATGCCACTTTATACAGTACATAGGGCTAAATCACATATGCATTGTTTGATTCAAGACAATTATTGCCTTGGAAAAGAAACTGTTTCTCAGTCTATTAGTCCTCATTTTAAGACACCTATAATGCTTCCCTGATGGTATCAGATCAAAATATGAATGTCCAGGATGATAATGGTCTATGGAGATTTTTAGTGCTCTAGAGAGGAGTCTGGTCTTTGCACTCTCTTCCAAAGAAATCAGTGGCTTAACTAATCCTTCCTCTCTCGCTCCCTCCCTTTCTCTTACCTCCCTCCTTTCCTTTCCTCTCCTTTCCTCCATCTCTTTCCCTCCTTCCTTCATTCCTTCTTCTCATCTTCCTTCTTTTCCTCCCTTCATCCCTCCCTCTATCCTCTTTTCCCTATGCTTCCTTCCTTCCTGCCTTCCTTTCTCTCACCTACTTCCTTTCCTTTCCTCCCTCCCCTTCCATGCTCCCTCTTTACTTCCTTCCCTTTCCTCCCTTCATCTTTCCCTCTCCTCCTGTTTTTCCTCCTTCCGTCCTTTCCTCCCTTTGTCTCTCCCCCTTTCCTTCCTTCCTTCCTGTCTTCCTTTCTCTCACCTACTTCCTTTCCTTTCCTCCCTCCCCTTCCATGCTCTCTCTTTACTTCCTTCCCTTTCCTCCCTTCATCTTTCCCTCTCCTCCTGTTCTTCCTCCTTCCGTCCTTTCCTCCCTTTGTCTCTCCCCCTTTCCTTCCTTCCTTCCTTCCTTCCTTCCTTCCTTCCTTCCTTCCTTCCTTCCTTCCTTCCTTCCTTCCTTCCTTCCTTCCTTCCTCCCTTCCTCCCTTTTATCACAACAATTCAACCGTTTGGTCCAAATGCCCTACCACCAGTCTGCAGAAATCCAAAACCCATCGTGAAAGAGAATAAAAAAGAACAACACTAGATTTATTTTGCAATTTGATCTTGGTTCCATTTTTTTTTCATTCCTTCCATATTAAGCAAATAGGGAGAAAACACATCAAGGCATACTTTATTTTCATTCTTGTTCCCCCCACCCCACCCTAAATTCCTTTGGTGAACTGGGATGCCATTTAATAATATAATACTGTAAATAATTAAGTATAGAAAGATCATTTCTCCATGGAGTTATGATGACAATGATTGTAGAAATTCTGCTCCCCACACTTCTTAAAAAGTATCCTGAATTTGCAAAAGGAGTTGTGATTAGGAAGCACTGTGGAATGGAGAGGAGATGTCAACCAACTAAATTCACATGGTTAGTGTGTAAGTACAGAATCCACTACTGTCTACACTTTATTGCAACATGAGCAATAGAAGAGAATATTTGTAGCTCAGGATTCACCTGTGGGATCCTTGGCACTCGGTGAACCTGGCTGTTGTCTTGCAGACATTTCATTATCAAACTAGGTAACACCGTCAGTGTTAGAAGGGAGTGTGGAATTGCTTTATGTTTAATGTACAAGTGGCTTGGCCTGTCAGTGTTGGTGGGAGTGTTCTTGATGGCTCCTTGATTTGGCTGTTGTTCACTGAAGTGGTGGAAACAACATGAGCGATAATAGATGCTATGCATATCTGGAATTTGTGCATTTCCTAAGCCTGGGCAAATGAAACTTTTAGAAAAATGCAGTGATCTACATTTTTGTGTGTCCTTTTCCCAACCCCTGAGCTTCAACCCGGGCAATTTGTGTGCTGTGAAGGTTTGTAGTTGCTAGGAGAGAATGTCAAAGGCCAGATCTTTCTCCGTACTGTAGTAGGGAAGCCAAAATATCCTACTGCTTGTATGCTACTCCCTTCGGGACTGTAGAAACTGCAGCTTATAACAGAGGATCTCAATCAGTTTGACCCCATAAGAGAACCTCTCAGTAGGAGAATTATTAGCTACGTTAGCCACACTCTTCAGGCTAACCTTATTTCTCACAAAACATCCAGGGTGATGAATTATTTTTAATACCAAGGGACAGTGCCTGCCATTGTACTTACATGCTGTTATGACCCATATCAGAGATTGCCGAAGGCGAGTTGCTGATCAGGCAGGATTTGACCATCCCAAGGGGCATTTGGAAGGAAATTCAACAGAGAGATCAGATTGTTTGAGGAGAGTTGAAAAAATAAACAGGTGAGTTTGAGAGTGTGGCTGCACGCAATCCTTTCTTTCAGGGAATCTTGACTAGGGAAGGTAAAGGTTTAAGGTTCCCCTCACACATACGTGCTAGTCATTTCCGGCTCTAGGGGGTCATTTCCATTTCAAAGCCAACGACTATTTTTCACACTTATGACCTTTGCAGGGTCCCCATGGTCATGTGATCAAAATTTAGAAGCTTGGCAACTGACTCATACTTATGACCATGTCCCAAGATCATGTAATCAATCACCTTTTGTTTCCTTTTGACAAGCCAAGTCAATGGAGAAGCCACTTAACAACCATGTTATTTACTTAACAACTGCATTGATGCATTGAACAACTTTGGCAAGAAAACTCGTAAAATGGGTTAAAATTCATTTCACAGCTGACTCACTTAGCAGCAGAAATTTTGGACTTAATTGAGGTCATAAGCCAAGGATTTCTTACAGATTGTATTGTCGTATATTATATGTGGTATGCGACAATACAATATATAAGAAATCCTGCGCACACAGATAACAGATAATCAGAGTTGGAAGAGACTTTGTAGGTCATCTAGTCCAACCCCCCGCCCAAGCAGGAGACCCTACACCATGTCTGACAGATGGCAGTCCAATCTCTTCTTGAAAGCTGCTAGAGATGAAGCTCTCACAACTTCTGAAGGCAAATTCTGTTGATTATTCTCACTGTCAAAAAGTTTCTCCTTATTTCCAGGTTGAATCTCTCCTTGTTCAGTTTCCATTATTCCTTGTCTGGCCTACAGGCACACACACACACACACACACAAATAAAATAAAATAAAATTTGCTGATGCTTTATTTAAACATAAATTGTTATGTTAGTGATTACATGACCTTTGTAAGTGTCATACACTCAATAAAAAAACAGGTTATAAACTTGTGAGCATTCCTACAGGCTGACATTTCAAAGCCAATGGGTTCTGCAGCAAATCAAATGATTTGCGAGAAATATTTCATTTCACCTGTGATTTTCCCTATCATGGGTTGTGATTTTAAAAAAAAAGTTGAGATGATAACCTTGAAGGCATGATCAAACCACCATTGTCACTTTTAGCAGCGTGAAGATACAATGGAAGGAGAATCATGGTTGAGTAGAAATAAGTAGAGGGGGCCTGTTTCCATCACTGTGATGTCAGCTACTATTGACTGGTTCCTACCCCACCTTCCTTTCCAGATGGATTGGGAAGAGACTTTTCTCAGAAACCAGCCTTCTTCATCTTAGTTTTCCTTCTCCTCCTCTTCTTGTTCCACTTTCTCATCCTCCTTCCCTTCCTCCTCCTTCTCCTCCTCTTCCTTCTCCTCCTTCCCCTCCTCTTCCTGTTCCTCCTCATCTTATTCTTCCTCCTCCTCTTCTTCTTGTTTCACTTTCTCCTCCTTCTTCCCTTCCTCCTCTCTTTCCTCCTCCTCCTTCTCCTTTCTGCCTCCTTCTCTTCCAGAAAAAATATATAAAAATAGGTAATATATAAATAGCAAGTCTAAAAGTGTAAAATACAGGCAGTGAGATGCAAACAAGGGATTCTGAAATGCTGTAGAGATTAGAGTTTTCCAATATATCATTAATTCATTTCCCAGCTGAGCCCTCCATTCCAACCTTAGCCAGGTCTGACTCTGCTTAACTTCCAAGATCCAGCAAAGTGAACCAAGCGATGTAACTCACTCCAACTTCCTCACATATATTCATTCTTTATTCTCTTTCCTAAAACTCCGTATGAGTTTCAAAAGAAAGAAAATGTGCTTCCTTTCTCCAGGGAATGGCAATGGGTTACAGTATGCAAAGTTCACCTGTTTTCCAATAATTGCTGTGATGCAAGGTTGAAGGGAATATATATTTTGTGAACTTAGAAGCTACAAGTGTATTGATTTTTGTTGGATAGGGGTGGGGAGACAGAAGAGGATGAATAAAAAGGAGAAATGCAGCGACTGTTAAAGTAAAGTTTTTGCAAATTATTAGCCTTTTAAAAAAACCCTCAATGTTCTTCATTCTGCTGTATAAGATACATGCCGTTTTCCTTTCCATTTCTTCCATGCTTCATTGTCCATGCGTGATTGGCTGGGAGGCGGAAGAAAATCTGCTTGTGAACTTTAGAAGAACAACCTTGAACAATGTTGTTTCTTTGTCAACAACCCAGGCAGAAACTGCATAACAAACCAACAAACAAACAAACAAAAGAAAAAGCATTTCTATTGCCCACCACACTGTCAAGCTCCCATGATCACCAGAGAAGACATCTATAGATTAAGTGAGATAGATTAGATTAGATTAACAGAGTTGGAAGGGACCTTGTAGGTCATCCAGTCCAAGCCCCAGCCAAGCAGGAGACCCTACATTTCTGACAAATGGCAGTCCAATCTCTTCTTGGAACCTCCAGTGATGAAGCTCCCACAACTTCTGAAGGCAAGTTGTTCTATTGGCTGATTGTTCTCACTATCAAAAAGCTTTGCCTTATTTCCAGGTTAAATCTCTCCTTGTTCAGTTTCCATTATTCCTTGTCTGGCCTTCAAGTGCTTTAGAAAATTGCTTGACCCCCTCCTCTCTATGGCAGCCCCTCAAATATTGGAAGACTACTCTCATGTCCTTCCTGGTTCTTCTCTTCACTAGACTAGCCATGCCCAGTTCCTGTAAGCGTTCTTTATATGTTTAATCTCCAGTCTCCTGATCATCCTGGTTGCTCTTCTCCACACTTTTTCTAGAGATTCTCCATCATCCAGGTCATGGTTGTCCCAAAAGTACTTTTCCAAAAGACAACCAGACTTCCTTGTTTTTTTCTCCCTTGAAAACATTTCATTTCTTACCCAAGAAGCTTCTTGCATATGAAGCCAAATGTTTTCAAGGAAAAAAGAAGAAGAAAATCCAGTTGTCTTTTGGACAAGCTCCCTTGAGACACCAGAGAATATATTAAGGTGATGGGAAAAGGTTTGGAAATCAGGAATATTCTGATGAAGATGGGAAGGGAAACAGCAATAATTCTTCCTTAACATGGATGAAGATTTACATTTTTGCAGTTCTATGGTATATTTCATTTAGGGTTGAATTTTAGACCCCCCTGATTATTGTCATTGAACTTGGATTGAGGAACTTCAAAAGATGGGATGAAGAGATTTTAGAAGATTGGTTTGAGAGACATTAGAACAGTGAATTGTCAACATCGTATAAAGAAAATCAGTATAAAATGATCTATAGATGGCATTTAGGGCCAGCAAGATTGGCAAAAATATATCCAAATACAAAATCAGAGCATTGGAAATGTAAACGAAAAGATGGAACTTTTTTCATATGTGCTGGCAATACCCCAAAACTAGAAAATATTGGATGAAGTTACAAAGATGGTTACAGGAGATAACAAACTTCAAATAGAATTTAAACCTGAAATATTCTTATTGGGAATAATTAAAGGGAAATTTAGCAAACCAATCCAATACATCATATTGCATATAATAACAGCGGTGAGGATAGCTTTTTGCACAGGGTTGGAAATCAGAAAATATACCACCGAAAGAGATGTTGATACAAAAAATATTTGATTGTGCTGAGGTGGACAAACTTAAAACAGAACTAAAAGGCAAATAGGAATCAGAATACTACGCGGTTTGGGATAGATGGTACAAGTGGATAGAACATAGGAATAAGGATTAATGTATAGAAATAAATGTAAATATATGTAATATTGATGACGCAATACTGTTAACAATGTAATACAAATGTGTAATTTTAAAAACAATAAATAAATAAATATACAAGAGAGAGAGAGAGATAAGAACAGTGATGGTGAACCTTTTGGGCCCCAAGTTCCCAAGGCACATGTGTGCATACCCAAAATGCAAGGTGTGCCCTCCCACCACACGTAGAAAAGGACCATGGAAGTCATGGAGGTTGACTTTCAATTAGCTCAATGGAGGTGTGATGACCCAAGGTGCAGAGGTGGTATTCAACAAGTTCTGACCAGTTCTGGAAAACCGGTAGCAGAAATTTTGAGTAGTTTGGAAAACTGGCAAATTACCACCTCTGACTGGAGATTTTACAGTATCCTTCCCCTGCCACGCCCACCAAGCCATGCTCACAGAACTGGTAGTAAAACAAATTGAATCCCACCACTGCCAGGTTGGGATACAAAATAAACACAGGCACAAAAACAGGTGAAGTCCCTTTAATGCCTTCAACTTGGCTTCAAAGCTCCAAATATCCTTGACTGGAGACAAAAAAACGCCCCCACAAACAGTTGCAAAAAGGAAGAAATGCCATTCAAACTAAAAATACCTATAAATTATAAATAGAAAAAACAACACCAACCACACTGAAGCAATTAAGGGAACCAGGCAAGATAAGGGCTTGAAGACGTCCACAGATATCAGAACACACACTGGGAAGGATGCCAAACTCAGAGAGGAACGACAGACTAGAGATATTTCCACGCTTTCTTTCCAGCACTGGCCCATACGCATGTCTGTCCTTTGAATCAGTTCTCACAGCTGCAGCCTATGAAGAGGATCAAGGCCCTTTCTTCCTCCGTAGACCATGCCATTCACTATCTAGGATGGAGAGGGGATGGGGCTGGGTCTTCCTCTGACTGCCCAGCCAGCCTGTGCCCTTCCCCAGCCTCCTCCACAACCTCCGGAGCCACACTTCCACTCCCTGTTGGCTGTTCCTCCTCTCCCTCGGAGTCAGTCTCCAACAGGGGCATGACAATACCCAAAATGCAAGTTGTGTTCTCCCCGTGCACGTAGAAAAGGACCACAGAAGTCATGGAGTTTGACTTCCAATTAGCTCAGTGGAGGCATCTAAATTAAAACATCTGAAATGGATGAAAGATCAACTTCCTCTTTGTGGCAGTCTCCCAAATACCAGAATACTGGCCAAAATTTTTGTTGCTAAATGAGATGTTTGTTTTATGGTTGGAAGAGGTTTTACCATCTTTCTTGCTCTGGTTGTTAAGTGAATCACTGCAGTTGTTAAGTTAGTAACCCAGTTGTTAAGTGAATTTGGCTTCCCCCATTGACTCTGCTTGCCAGAAAATTTCAAAAGGGGGTCACGTGACCCTGGAATATGGCAACTGTCATAAATATGAGCCAGTTGCCAAGTGTCTGAAGGTTGATCACATGATCGTGGGGATGCTACAAAGGTGGTAAGTGTGAAACAAAAGAACGGAAAGTTACAACAAAGGTTCTAACTTTCTTGCCATGGTTGTTAAATGAATCACTGCAGTTAGTAAGTAAGCTAGTAACTCAGTTGTTAAGTGAATCTGGCTTCCCTGTTCACTTGGCTTGTCAGAAGGTTGCAGGAGAATGAGTCAATTGAAAAACATCTGGATTTTGATCACGTGAACCTGGGGATGTGATGGCCATAAGTGTGAAACAATGGCCATAAGTTGCTTTTTTTCAGTGTAGTTGTAAGGCCATGAAATGAACTATTGTAAGTCAAGAATTACCTGCATTTGTCTTGGAGAGGTGACAATGTAATAACCCCTTGTTGTGTTTTGTTTCTTGTGTTTTACAGGACGTGCTTTTTTCAAGGGGGGATGCCTGTCAGCTTTGGAAGCCATATTGGAATTTCCCGCTTCCTCACTGCCACATTCTTGAGCCTGGGAAAGTGGGAGGGGGAAGTTCTTGGCGTATATGTGGTTAGACATAATAACATTCTTTTTCTAATTGAAGGTCATGTTATTTTGTGCATAAGTGAGGGGAAATCTCAAGTTGGGATGGATGGTGATTGGGGCATGTGATGCAATGATGGGTGAAGGGGATGGATTTGTAGTTTTTACTTATTACAAGGAAGCCCGGAACTGTCAGACTCGGGATTCCCCAGATGTGCCAGTTTACTATCCAAATAAAACAAAACTTTTGAGAAGATGTCAGTCTTGGAGTTATTGGTTGAAGTGGAGGTTTGCTGGAATGCTGATGCTTGGATCACCTCCTTGATGGAAGTTATCATGTCAGATGCTCGTCCATGTTGATTCTTGGTCATCCAGGTCATAGTTGTCCCCAAGGTGCTTTTTCAAGAGGCAACTAGACTTTCTGGTTTTTCTTTGCAGTCGTTTCACTTCTTATCCAAGAAGCTTCTTCAGCTCTTTTGAAGGGTATTCACCCCAAAGTGTATAGCTATAATGTCTATTGAGATTCTCAGTCCTCCAGGTCATGGTTGTTCCAAAGGTGCTTTTTTTTTCAAGAGGCAACTTGGACTTTCTTGTTTTTTTTTTCTTTGCAGATGTTTCCCTTCTCAAGAAACAAGAAGTTTCTTCAGCTCTGCGAGATTTCCGATGCTTCTTTCACTCTTTATGGGCAAAACTTCAACCCTGTTTGTTGAAGCTGAAAATCCTCTCTAGTTTCAAATAATCTGGACACGCTCTGGACATCCCTCAGTCATTTTAAGTAGCTGAGTCTGTTTAGCCTTGAGGAAAGGTGTCTGTTGCAAGATAAAACAGAAAGCTTCAAAACCGGAAAGACCGTCACGCAGAAGAAACTCGAGATCAATTCTTTCTCATTTCTGCAACTAGGACAGAGAATAATGGGGGAAAAGTCACAGGAAAACACGTAAGTGTTTGAGAAAAATCTCTTCACATAAGTACAGTGGGGTTCTTGGTGCTCTCTGAGCTTGGTGGTTTTCTTGCAAATGTTACATTAACAAAGTATCTAACATCAACGTGTTGGCACTGATGATGTTGCCTGGTTGGGTCATGAAACATCTGCAAGAAAACCACCAAGCTCAGAGAGCACCAAGGGCCACACAGTTCAACCCTGAACTACAAATATTTTATTCTATGAGTATACATAATATTTTTTTAACAAATTTTATTAATTTTACCATTAAAGTAGACAAACAACACACACATAAATGTGAAAAAGAGAAAAGAAATGAAAAAAGAAAAATGAAAGAAAAATGAAAAAAGAAAAATGAAAGAGAAAAGTTTAGAAAACAATTAAAAACCATTTTGTCCTTAACAGTTTGTGGGACCTTTTTTCAACCTTATTTTATACTTTTTAAACAATTAATCCTTAGTGAATATGTGTATGTGTACACACACACACACACACACACACACACACATATATATATATAGGTTTTCGGAGGTTTTCGCGGGTATTGTATGTGAATCTTTGGTTCTTCGGGTTTTCTCCCGCGTAGAATTGGAAGTATCTAGGCGACGTTTCGATGAAGTCTCATTCATCATCTTCAGAGCTTGTGTCTTCGGCCTTCTCCGAGAAGCACAAGGCCGAAGACACAAGCCTGAAGATGATGAACAAGACTTCATCGAAATGTCACCTAGATACTTCCAATTCTACGCGGGAGAAAACCCGAAGAACCAAAGATCCACATATATATATGTGGATCTTTGGTTCTTCGGGTTTTTATATATATTTTCGGAGGATTTGTTTTCGGAGGTTTACATACATACATACACACACACACACACACACACACACACACACACACATATATATATATTCACTATTCCAGTTATAGTACATTTTCTTTTGCCCTTTATTATTTAATTGATCTTTGTTCTATCCATTTATACCAGCAGTTTCAGCTGTCGTAATGCACTTATGTATCTTTTCCTTTTAATGCCAAAGTTAATCTGTCCATCTCTGCACAATTTGCTATTTTTGGGATAATCAATTCCTCTGATGGAATATGGGGTTGCTTCCAACATTGTGCAAAGGCCAGTCTGGCCGTTGTCAAGATATATACTATTGTGTACTTCACTTTTTTTGAGAGTTGTTTATTTAAGATCCCTAATAAAAAGAATTCTGGTTTAAATTCGATCTGTTCTGTTGTCATTTCCTCCAGCCATTCACTAATGCCACTCTCATTATTAGGTAGGATTGCTGCAATTAAAATGTCTATTCTCCCAAAATTTCTTTATATATTTCAGACAATGCCAATTAAAGTACACAAAAAGTATTTTGAAGAACTTAATAAAATAATCGCAAAATTTATTTGGCAAAAGAGAAAACCAAGAATAAATTTAAAAGCAATGCAAGATATGAGGAGCAGGGGGGAGGGGGAAATGGCCCTTCCAAATTGGGAGTTGTATTATATCCTTAGTATGGTTGAAGGAATGGGTGAATCTAACAAACAAGAGAATACTAATTTTAGAAGGCCATGACTTACAGAGAGGGTGGCATGCTTCTTTATGGGATATCAGGAAAACCACCCAGAAATACTTCCACAGACATTTAATTAGAGATGTACTACTGACCAACTGGAAGAAGGTAAAGAAAAAACATTATTTAAAGATACCAATCTGAATTTCAACAATGGAAGCGATGATCCACCCAAACAATTTAGACATTACAAAGATGATTAAATATAAGGATTTATTGGATGCGCAAGGAAATCTGAAATTATGGCAAGACCTTCAAGATCAGGGAGTACAAATTGATAGATAGGCATATCTTCAAGTTCAGAGTAGATACAAACAGGATAAGAAAGAATTTGGAATTAATAATAAACTTCAGCAACTAGACAAAATCCTATTAGGCCCAGATTAAAAAAAATGGAACAAAATTTTATAATTATTTATTAGAGGCAGAATAAGAGAAAGAAATAGTCAAAGGGAATATGATAGCCTGGAGCACGAATATAGGACGTAGCATCACTTTAATAGGATGGGAGAAGGTCTGGACTAGAAACAATAAAATCACAAAATTGGCAGCTTACAAGGAAAACCTATACAAGATGTTTTATAGATGGCACCTCCCTCCTGTGAGATTAGCGAAAATGTGCTCCAACATGAGTCTGAACTGCTGGAAATGTAAAAAAAAAAGGAGGGAACTTTCTTTCACATGTGGTGGATGTGCACAACAGCTCAAACATACTGGTACATGATGTTTCTAAGAAGAGATTGGACAACCATTTGTCTGAAATGGTATAGGGTTTCCTGCCTAAGACGGGGGTTGGACTAGAAGACCTCCAAGGTCCCTTCCAACTCTGTTATTCTAAACTTATTTTCCAAAGCAGCTGAATACAGAACATGAAACAATGGATGGAATCTGAACAAGAAGACAATCAACCTGGAAATAAGGAGAAATTTTCTGACAGTGAGAACAATCAACCCATGGAACAGAAGTTGCCTTCGGAATTTTATTTATTTATTTATTTATTTATTTATTTATTTATTTATTTATTTATTTATTTGTTATTTATATACCGCCCTTCTCCCGAAGGACTCAGGGCGGTGCACAGCCAACCACAAACCCCATTACAATATACAAAAGTTAAAAATAGATTAAATAATTTAGGCTGTCTAAAATTATACCCTCCCCCAATAAAATAAGTAGAACCCAAATATTAAAAAACTAATTAAAACGCAAATACTAAATTAAAAATCCTATGTCAGCCTAGGCCGGCCTGCTCAAAGAGCCAGGTTTTTAATGCACATCTGAAAGCTCTCAGATCCGTATTAGTGCGTATTTCTGGAGGCAGACCATTCCAGAGGGCGGGGCCCCCCACAGACAAGGCCCTACTCCTAGGGGCCGCCAGACAACACATAGAAGCCGACGGCACCCGGAGAAGGCCCTCCCTGTGGGAACGCACAGGTCTGTGGGAGATTACCGGCAGAACGCGGTCCTGCAAATAACCTGGTCCAATGCCATGCATCGCTTTAAAGGTCAAAACCAGAACCTTAAAGTGAACCCGGAGAACCACCAGCAACCAATGCAGTTCGCGCAGGAGAGGCATCACATGGGAGCTTCGTGACGCCCCCATAACCACCTGCGCGGCTGCATTTTGTACCAGTTGAAGTCTCCGGGTGCTCCCCGCAGGGAGCCCCATGTAGAGAGCATTACAGTAATCCAGGCGAGAGGTGACAAGGGCGTGAATGACCGTACGCAAGGTGTCCCGATCCAGAAAGGACCGCAACTGGCGCATCAGGCGAACCTGATGAAAAGCCCCCCTGGAGACGGCCGTAATATTTAATTGTGGGAACTTCATCACTGGAGGCTTCCAAGAAGAGATTGGACTGCCATTTGTCAGAAATGGTGTAGGGTCTCCTGCTTGGGTGGGGGGTTGGACTAGATGATCTACAAGGTCACTTCCAACTCTTGTTATTCTATTCTATTCTAAATAGGGAGAGAAATCTTGACTCTCTCTCTCTCTCTCTCCCTCCCCCTCCCTCCCTCTCTCTCTTATCTACTGCTTCCCCTATTACATCATCCTCGTGCTTTTGCAAATGTCTCTGATGGAAAGTCACCCTGCGTCAATGAATCCTGACGTGCTTCCTGACAGTAGAAAGTGACATGGGTGTTTGACACTTCAGGTTGCAAGGTTGCTGGGCCTGTAATCACTAGTTAAAATTGAATTTTGTACATTGCTCCCTGCCAACACAGTTCAGCTCCAGATAATTATTTGGATCATATTGAATCTGGATTTTATTTTCTCAGGAGAGAGATGGGGCAGAGGCTGGATGTACACTTCAATGCTGCATTCAGCGCAAAAGGAGGTGGTGATTCTTCTTCTTCCTCTTCTTCTTCTTCTTCTTCTTCTTCTTCCTCCTCCTCCTCCTCCTCCTCCTCCTCCTCCTCCTCCTCCTCCTCCTCCTCCTCCTCCTCCTCCTCCTCCTCCTCTTCTTCTTCTTCTTTCTTCTTTTTCTCTTCTTCTTCTTCTTCTTCTTCTTCTTCTTCTTCTTCTTCTTCTTCTTCTTCTTCTTCTTCTTCTTCTTCTTCTTCTTCTTCTGCTCCTCCTCCTCTTTCTGCTTCTCCTTCTCCTTCTCCTCCATCTCCTCCTCCTCTCCATAAACCCCACTGTGGAAGAAAAGTACTGTGGAGTCCTTGATGCTCTCTGAACTTGTTTTCTAGTAGACATTTCATTACCCAACCAGGTAACATCATCAGTGCCTATTTGGATGATGAAAAGTTTGCAAGAAAACAAGCTCAAGGGAGCACCAAGGACCCTGCAGTTCAACCCCGAGCTACAAATATCCTCTTCTATTGCCAATGCTGAACTTCTCAGTTCCAGTCCCAAATTGCTTCTCACTTCTATTTTCTCCCAAGTTCACTAAGCAAAGTTATCATCTCTCTTTTCCCCAAGGCATTTCTGGATGAAGGATCCATTCTATGCAGAGGAAAATGGATCTTTACTGCTGGCTTGATGTATGTCTGGTGCTTAAATAGTATTGACAATGACATTTAAAATACTGTATCGCTCGTCCACAGCCAACTTTACCCTGACAATTCTGCCTTAGGAAATTCTTGCAGCTAACTTTGAAAGGGCTGTAAACTTTTTAATCCCCTGTTTGCTTCCTGGGGTACATAAATACAGAAAGAAATGGTATCTTGATACAGCAGCTTCCTTCTCACTTCTCCGTAAAGCCATTGTTATGACTGATGAATAGGGGAAACCATACAGAAATGTAGAAGTCTGACCTTTTAAAGCATAGATAAATCTGGGTCACCATCAACAGATGAGCTAGAGACAGTGCAAATGTCCATGGTACTTTTGTCCCCAGTAAGAAAAAGGCAGAGGTGCTGATCAAAATAAGGAAGCAAGACAGAGAAGGAGAGAAAGGTAAAATATCTTGAAGTCAATGTCCCAATGAGTCAATTAATTCAGTTTCCTTTTAAAAGAAGAATATGACTGGGAGGGAAGGAAAAAAAAGGAAAATAAGGGAAAGGAAGAGGAAGGGAAAGGGAGAGGAAGGGAAAGTGGAAAAGGGAAAGAATGGAAAGGAAAGAAGTAAAGAAAAGGGGAAAAGAAAGAAAGGAAAGGAAAGGAAAGGAAAGGAAAGGAAAGGAAAGGAAAGGAAAGGAAAGGAAAGGAAGAGAGAGGAAGGGGGTGGACAATGGTGGGTTATGGGTGGAGAATGGATGAAGAAGGTAGGAAGTTAGGAAAAAGTAGGAAGACAGGAACATATGGAAGGGGGGAGGAAGGAAGGATTTCTTGAGCAGACCAAAGATTTACCACACTATATCCTAGGA
Source organism: Bungarus multicinctus (assembly GCA_023653725.1). Lineage (NCBI taxonomy): Eukaryota > Metazoa > Chordata > Lepidosauria > Squamata > Elapidae > Bungarus > Bungarus multicinctus. Next base: position 272,809,612 of record CM042834.1, on the reverse strand, counting down.
TGACCAAACAGATGCTTTTAAATGCAAAGGCTGTTACAAGAACAATCTCCATGTGTGCTCTGTCAGAGACAGAAGTGTGAGCATCATTTTTCATTTTTAAATGGACCACCGTATGCACATGCTCAAAGATACACATTCAAAAAAACAATAACAGCCTACTCACCAGAATGCTTTAGGTGCAACATAGGCATCAAATATATCCGAATGAAAGATATACAGTATCTTGTGTACATACCAAGGAGATAGCAGACTAGAAAAACAGAATAACAAATATTGGAAGGGACCTTGAAGGTCTACTAGTCCAATCCCCTGCTCAAATGGGAAACCCTATAAAATTTCAGAACAATCATTGTCCAAACTCTTCTTGAAAACCTTCAGTGATGGAGCATGCAGAATTTCTGGAGGCAAGCCGTTCCACTGATTAATTATTCTAACAATTGGAAAATTGGGTGGTATCAGCCCTGAGTCAGCATATGCCATAGTAAGAGGGTTCAACTAGGACCAATCAAATGAGACTCTACACTTTGAACAAGTAGGATTGGAAGAAGATGAATAAAATGGTTTCCAGTGTCTCCCTTGAATAGTTTCCATTTAAGATCTTTGCTCAAATCCATGTGCATGTATTTCATGCAAGTGCATGAAATCTCCATGGAATATCTTCATTCTGGACCAGGAAATTGGAAATCCTCAATTGGGATGAGGTTGGGAGAAGAGAGCAGAGAAAGCAAGAAGTTAGAACATAGAGTAACAGAGTTAGAAGGGTGTAGTTTTTCCCTCTCAACTATCATTCAATCAGAATAGAGCTGGAAGGGACCTTGGAGGTCTTCTAGTCCATCCCCATGCTCGAGCAGGAGACCCTGTAACTTTCAAATAGTTATCCAGTCTGTTTTTGAAAGACAAATTCTGAAGGCAAGCTATTCCAGTGGTTAATTGTCCACACTGTTAGGAAATTTCTCCTTAATTTCAGGTTGCTCCTCTCCTTGATTAGTTTCCATCCATTGTCTCTTGTCTTGCCTTCTGGTGCTTTGGAAAACAAGTTGACTCCCCCTCTTCTTTGTGGCAGCCCCTCAAAAATAGCAATACTGCTACCATGTCCCCCCTAGACCTTGTTCTCTCTAGACTAGCCAAACCCAAATCTTGCAACTATTCTTCACATGTTTTAGTCTCCAGGCCTTTAATCATCTAAGTTACTCTAAGTTACTGTTCCATTGGTTGATTGCTCTCCTTAATTTCTCTTTAATTCTAAGTTGCTTTTCTCCTTGGTTAGTTTCCATCCATTGTTTCTCATCTTGCCTTCAGATGCTTTGGGAAATAGTTTGACCCCACCGCTCCCTCATCTTTGTAGGAGCCCCTCAAATATTGGAACACTGCTTTCATGTCTCCCCTAGTCCTCCTTTTCCTTAGAGTAGACATAGTCCATTCCCAATACCCAACTTTGCCAACGCTTGGGTAAAATGCTAACGTTTACCTTAGTAGATTTCAATATAATTTCTTCTACCTACCCTTAAGCTTTTTTTGCATTTGGAAAGGATTTGTGCAATAACTGTGAATAACACCCGTCTGTTTAGCTCATGAATATAAGAAAGAAAATCAAGAGAGCTTTGTTTCTTTATTTTATTTCAATATTTGAACATTACATTGTGTTTGGAAGACATCAAGGCCACCACTTGACCACCGATGTTCCTGCTACCAGAAGTGGGATTCAGGGGTGGGATTCTACCAGTTCACACCTATTTTGTAGAATTGGTTGTTAACATTCTAAGCAGTTCAGAGAGCCGGTTTTTAGAAGAAATTACTGCCTAATCCTATAAGGAAGGTAGGAAGGAAACATTCTGGTGTTGCTTACAGAAACTGTCTCTCCGTTAACCCTTATTACATTCTTGGCAGGACTAGACTTCCTGTCTCTGGAACTTCTCTGGAGTTTTTTTCCCCCTCCTTTGCTGGTACTTTGCTTGTGTGGAGTGACCATTCAAAGTTGCAATGGCACTGAAAAAAGTGACTTATGACCATTTTTCACATTTACGACTGTTGCAGCATCCCCACAGTCATGAGAGGCCAGGCAAGGAGATGCGTGCCTCGATGTGAGTGATATTGAGTTGGCCATGCCCAACCAATAACATGACCACCAGGCCACACCCACCAACTAAGCCACACTCACAGAACCAATTGTTAAAAAATTTGAATCCCACCCCTGGTGGTATGCAGCAGGTTCTGACCAGTTCTGGAGAACTGATAGCAGAAATTTTGAGTAGTTCAGAGAACCAATGAATGAACCTGCTGCCCAGTCAATACAAAATTCATTTGAGCATTGAGCTGGAGTGGACCTTGGAGGTCTTCCAGTCCAACCCCTGACTCAAGCAAAAGACCTTATACCATTTCAGACAAGTGGCTGTCTAGTCTCTTTTGAAAAACCCTCTGCAATGAAGTCAAATTTGGAATATGTTTGTGCTTACACACAAAAACACACATGCATACCTACAGGGCAGGGATTTTAGTCATGGGACGCTTCTAATAATATACTTGCCAATCCAAATAGGGTTTAATAATACAGAGTTGAAAAATAACAGTCCAATTCTCACCCTTTGGCCCTGCATCTGTCTTAAAATATAAAACAGACAACAGTTGGCCCGACCTGGTTCTTCTTTTTCCCATGTTTGGAGAGAAAAGCTTCCTTTCTCCAGCCTGTTCCATTTAAGTTCCTTTTGAGTTATTTGCAAGTTCGCCATCTCCCATTCACAAAGCGTTGCCATGGTAAATAATTATATCATAGATGAATTGTGCGTGATCCATCTTCCTAGCTGCAGGAACAGACATTGTAAACGAAAAGTAGGAGAATGAGAGAAGGGGGTGAAAGGGAGGGGGGAGTGAATATTGGAAGAAACTTTTAGAAGAAGAAGAAAAACACAGCACACCTCCCAATCTTTCAAAATTGCAGAAGAGGCGGTTGAGAAATGATTGCTTCCTTGTTAACATAATTAGCTCCATGAATTATAAATTGGTATTAGAACTTGCTCTTTCTGACAAAAGGAGTAATTATATTTACTCATGCAAAATTAAACAATACTGAGGAAGGGGGTGCGGGGGAAGAATTAACGGTGCCCAAAGCTTCCTTGAAGACAAGCAGAGGGGAGGAATTGAAAATAATCCAGATGTTGACACCATTCGGAGTACAAGGTGGCTCTCTGGATTTGCAAAATGTGAAGTTGGTTAAGAAAGTCCCAAAGGTGCTTTTTTTTTTCAGGAGGCAACTGCACTTTCTGTTTTTTTTTCTTTCAGATGTTTCACTTCTCACCCAAGAAGCTTCTTCAGCTCTGAGTGGATGGTGGGGAATGGAAAGATTTATCTTCCTTGCAGAAAGCTGGTCATTTGCATTCTTTTTAGAGAGTTGTTGAGGCTGCTTGGAGGTTTATCTGTGTCCTCAGGGTCACCCAAGTGATGCAAATGGGTGTGGAGACTTCTTGGAACTGTTGAAAGGACTGTGTTGTATATTGGAGAAAGATAAGGTTGTATCCCTCCCTCTTTGTTGAGAGAGGGCTGTTCAATTTTGATGTAGATGGCCTCCTTGACCCAGCTTTCAAACCAGAGCTCCTCTTTGTCCAAAATCTGGACTACGCTGTCTTGAAAAGAGTGGCCTCTGTCTTTTAAATGGACTACTGAATGTAGTCCTGGTGTGTTTATTTTGTTCCCTACCATCCAGTCAGAGCTGAATAAGCTTCCTGGATGAAAAGCAAAACATCTTCAAAGAAAAACCAGAAAGTCCAATTTCCTCAAAAAAAAAAACCTGTCATATCCCTGGTGGAGACTGACTCTGAGGGAGGGGAAGAACAGCCAATAGGGAATGGAGTGTGGCTCTGGAGGTTGAGGAGGAGGCTGGGAAAGGGAAGAGGCTGGCTGAGCAGTCAGAGGAGGATCCAGGCCCATCCCCTCTCCATCCTAGGGCACGCAGGGAGGAGTGGATAAGGGAGAGACGTGATCTACTGTGGAGGAGAGGACCTTGATCCTCTTCATGGGCTGCAGGTGTGACAACTGAATAAGAGTTTGGACCTGCGTACTGGCAAAATGCTGGAAACAAAGCGTGTTTTATTTTGGTCTGAAGTTATCTTGGTTGGGGTCCTTCCAACAGACTGTGCCTTGTTATCTCCTTGAATCTGGTAAATACTTCTCCTGTTCCATTGTGGAAATTTCATCATTGTCGTTTGTTTGGTTTTTTTATTTCACCTCTATCTGCTCATTAAGTTCGGACTGTATTGCTTTCTTTTGAAGACTATTCTTTAGTACGTTTTATCTCCAACTCAGTATTATTGAACAGTGGGGCCAGGTTGGAGGCATTAAAGAACATTTAGTTACGTTTTGGGTTTGTTGTGTTTGTGTTACACTCTGGGTCATCACACCACCTTTGGGACAACCATGACTTGGATGACTGAGAATCTCCATAGACATTGGTTAGGAAAGGTGCCCATGTTGGTTGAAGTAACAAGATGGATTGGATGGTGGCTTTATTTTGATCCACATGCTGCCTTCCCTAGAAAGTAGCAGCAATAAATACCAGTGGAACTCACTGACACCAGATCTTGTAATGGTTTTTCTCTTGGTTATCTTTAAAATGAACTAAATTCATAAAAGATATGACCATCAAGTGATATTTGACTTGAAAGCCAAAATATAAAGGAATTTAGAGATGACCCTAACAGAACAATAGTTGGAAGGGACCTTGGAGATCTTCTAGTCCAACCCTCTGCTCAGGCAGGAAACCCAATACTATTCCAGACAAATGGTTGTCTAATCTCCTCTTAAAAACTTCCAGTGTTGAAGCACCCATAACTCCTGGAGGCAAATCGTTCCTCTGGTTAATTGTTCTGTCAGGAAATTTCTTCTTAGTTTCAGGTTGCTTCTCTCCTTGATTAGTTTTCATCATTTGCTTCTTGTCCTGCCTTAAGGTGCTTTGGAGAGTGGCTTGACTCCCTCTTCTTTGTGGCAGCCCCTTAGATCTTCGAATACTAATAAAATTTAAAAAAAGAAGAAGAAGTAGGTTGAGGAGTACCTGCAATTAAAAATGAGATGTATGACAACTTAATTTCACCTTACCCTGCTAGAGAAGTCTACATGGATAAGGAATCATACCCAAGGAAGACTGGCCATCAGTGAATCAGAGACTGGTATACCAGAAAGATAAAGTAAAGGTTCTCCTTTCACATACTTGCTAGTCATTTCTGGCTCTAGGGGGCGGTGCTCATCCCGTTACAAAGCCAAAGAGCCAGCACTGTCCGAAGATGTCTTCGTGGTCATGTGGCCAGCATGACTAAACGCCAAAGGCACATGGAACACTGTTACTTTCCCATCAAAGTGGTCCCTATTTTTCTACTTGCATTTTTACATGCTTTCAAACTGCTAGGTTGGCAGAAGCTTGGACAAGTAATGGGAGCTCACTCTGTTACGCAGCGCTAGGGATTCGAACCGCCAAACAGCCGACCTTTCTGATTGACAATCTCAGCATCTTAGCCATTGAGCCACTGCATCCCTTCTAGGTACACTACAAGGCTGTCACATTAAACACACGTCCTATCCAAAATGGAGTGTATGACCAAAGAACTCCAACCACCATGCAAGACATTAGAGAAAATATAGCCCTCATTTTGCTTGTTCTTGCTGTTATGGCTGGTTTTCATCTTCTTGCCTTAGCAGAGATTGGGCAGAGTCTAGGCTGATTCATAAATATTGTAAATAAAAATAGAAGCCTTGCCCGGTTCTTAATTGCATCAGTTATTTCTTGCCAACTATAACTACTTTTTCTAACTTATTTTGCAAACTTTTAACAGGATGCAAAGATGCCCCTTTTTACAGGTTCAGGAATTTCAGAACAGAACAGAATAATAGAATTGGAAGGGACCTTAGAGATCTTCTAGTCCAACCCCCTGCTTAGGCAGGAAACCCTATACCATTTCAGACAAATGGTTCTCCAATCTCTTCTTAAAAACTTCCAGTGTTGGAGCATTCACAGCTTCTGGAGGCAAGCTGTTCCATTGATTAATTTTTTCTCTCCTTGTGTCTCAGTAGGCATTTTTTATTTTAGACACATCATTTCTTTTATCTCTATGCTAAATTTGAGCTCTTTTTCTCTCTACCCAGTAAAATAAAATTATTATTTTTGTGTGTGTGTATGTGTCACTTCTGTACATTCTCACACTTTTACCACTTGGAATGCTACTGAAGAACACAACATCTCTTAATATAACCTACCAAGGGGTTAAACCATACACCATCAGGAAGATATGTCCATTTTGAAATAAAATAGAAACAAACCCCATACTCTCAATTGTATTTGGAATGGGATGAAGCATTAAGCACCCACAATTCCTGGAGGCAAATCGTTCCTCTGGTTAATTTTTCTGTCAGGAAATTTCTTCTTAGTTCTAGGTTGCTTCTCTCCTTGATTAGTTTCCATCTGTTGCTTCTTGTCCTGCCCTCAGGTGCTTTGGAGAATAGCTTGACTGCCTCTTCTTTGGGGCAACCCCTGAGATATCAGAACACTGCTATCATGTCCTTCTCCTAGTCCTTCTCTAAACTAGACACACCCAATTCCAGCAACTGTTCTTTATAAGTTTTAAGTCGCCAGGAGAGTCCATCAACTATTCTATGAGAGATGAATTAAACTTTCTTTGAGATTTTTCTCAGAAGAATAGCATCTAGAAAATGGAAGGACATTCCCAGAAAATGTCCAGGAATGGGGGAAAAAAAACCACATTTCTAGTTTCTTTGCCAAGAAAATTACATGGATGCATCTGTGATCTGGACCAACCTTGTTTCATCTGGATTGATGTTGTTTTGATGGAGTCTTTGTATTAAGCTTTAGTATTCATCACAGAACCAATGTTATGTTTTACATTTTATGTTGTAAGGATACAACAAAGATCCAGAGACACTCTGAACAAATGGGGCTATCTGGTTGCTTCTACTCTCTGTGATTATGGTGACATTCAGACAACCAAAAGGATACCTGCCTTTTGTGTCCTGTTCAATGCGCACTTGTGGATGTCATGGCAATACAACAAAACCAATTAACATTGCTAGTTTCTGGGGAAAAACTGTTTAATTTATAAAGATTTTAATCTCATATTTAAATGTTTATGTCATATAGCATACCTTATTTTAATCGTGATGCTTCCGACATGAATAAACAAATGAACCAACTTTATTTCTTGCTCTGAAGAAATAATGGGGTTTTTAATCATTTTTTTTGGGGGGGGGGTCAGCACCAGGTGAGATGTATGGCATAGAACAATAGAACAACATAATTGAATAACAGAGTTGGAAGGGACCTTGGAGGTCTTCTAGTCTAACCCCCTACTCAAGCTATACCCTTCCAGACAAATGGTTATCCAGTCTCTTCTTAAAAACCTCCAGTGATGGAGCACCCTCAACATCTGGAGTCAAGTTGTTCCACTGATTAATTGTTCTAACTGTTAGGAAATTTCTCCTTAGTTTCAGGTTGGTTCTCTCCTTGATTAGTTTCCATCCATTGCTTCTTATCCTGCCTTCAGGTGCTTTGAAGAATAGCTTGACTCCCTCTTCTTTGTGGCAGCCTCTAAGATACTGCAACACTGCTATCATGTTTCCCCTAATCCTTCTTTTTCATTAAACATAGAAGAGGAATGGATGGATGGATGGATGGATGGATGGATGGATGGATGGATGGATGGATGGATAGGCAGGCAGGCAGACAGGTAAATGGACCCTCCATTGAGAAAGCTGTAAGTAGAGAGGACGGGATATGACAAAAGATGTTGAGACTCTAGAAAAAGTGCAGAGAAGAGCAAGCAGGATGATTAGGGGACTGGAGGCTAAAACATACAATGAACGGTTGCAGGAACTGGGCTTGGCTAGTCTAGTAAAGAGAAGGACCAGGGGAGACATGATAGCGGTCTTCCAATATTTGAGGGGCTGCCACAGAGAGGAAGAGGTCAAGCTGTTTTCTAAAAAACAGGCCAGACAAGGAACAATGGATGAAATTGAACAAGGAGAGATTTAACTTGGAAAGGGGACCTTATGTGGTGCTACCAGCCAGGCCAGCTGGACCAAGGTTTTTAAAGGAGGTATTACTCCTCCGGCACTCCTCCTCATTCCAGGATGCCCAGCTTGGCTCGATTATTTATTTATTTATTTATTTATTTATTTATTTATTTATTTATTTATTTATTTATTTAAACTTATATACCGCTCCCTCTCCCTGCGGGACTCGGGGCGGTGTACAGCCAAATTAAAACTCGACAACAATACAACAATTTAAAACAGTTAAAAAGATTAAATATAATGGATGAAAATTAGAAAGGACAGACAAAGGATTAAAAAGAGACTAAAACCAGGTAAAAACCGAATTAAAACCCAGAAAAACCCCTAGGCCAGACCGGCTTGATGGAATAAATGAGTTTTCAACCCATTAGCAGTGTGACATCACCTATCTCCTGTTTATAACACAGTAAGAGCACTAACGGCCAGATGACTGCATGGAACATTAACCTCCATGCCCCACCATTCAGTCAGAACTGAAGATGCTCCCTGGATGAGAAATGAAGCATCTTCAAGGAAAACCAAGGCAAAAGTCCACCTGCCTCTTGAAAAAGCACCTTTGGGGACAAACGCTGACCGAGAATCTCCATGGACATTGACTTGGAGGGAATTCATTCCCAACTTCCAAACCCCAAAAACTTTAACCTTAGACCATCTACTACTGACCTCACCCCCTTCCTAAGGAAGGAAGGAGTGTGTGCATAAGCGCACCAATCGTGCCTACCGTCCCTGTCCTACTGTTTCTTTTATTCTTCTTATATGTACCCATTTCATGTATTCAAAACTATGTTTATTCTTATACCTGTATCTTGCAAGTGATTGATAAATCAAATCAAATCAAATCAAATCAAATCAATAAATAAATAAGAAAGAGGAAGAAGGGAACCCAGGAAGGCTAGCAGCCTTTGCTGATGAATTTCTGGGTTGTTGTTGTTGTTGTTGTGATTATTGTTGTTGTTTTTCGTCCAACGACACAGCAAACAACAGCACTGCAGGAAAGCAAATGTATTCCACCGCGAAGGGAAGAATATCTCTCCAAACGAAATGTCTTGCGAGCTCATAAAGATGAAGGCCATTGGCCAGAAGCACAGCAGTGTCCCGTTGCCTCGCGAGCCCTCCGCTGCTTTAGGATAATCACTCAAAGTCCCCCTCAATCCAGTCGGAATTTAAATGCGCTCGGCAGTTTCTTTCACAAAGATTCCATTAGGAAAGAAGGCGGCCGCGGCCGGGTGGGGAGAAAAAGGAGAAGAAAACGGAAAGGGGGCAAAGAAAGAATATATATATATATATATACATATATAAACACACCAGATGATTAGCCCATTAAACAGAGCACAGGAAGGGGGAAGGGAGGGCGAGCACACCAGTAGGATACCAATGGGCTTTAATATTTTTCAATTAAGATGTAGTGGCACCAATAAAAGCAGCTTACATTTCCATTTTATGGTCACCTATGGAGAGCATTAGGATACAAATGACTGGGAGCAAGGTAATCATTTCAGAAATATACTGCGGCAAAGGGCAGTAAACAGAGCTGCGGCTTAGTGGGGAAGAGGATGGGGTGAAAAGGGGAAAGTGGTTCCCCAGGCTGGCTGGATCCTGGGGGGCTGGCTGGAGATTCGTGGGCTTTGCTCATTAGCTCTTCTTTCTTCCTGCCTTTGGTTTTTCCCTTTCTTTCTTTCTTTCTTTCTTTCTTTCTTTCTTTCTTTCTTTCTTTCTTTCTTTCTTTCTTTCTTTCTTTCTTTCTTTCTTTCTTTCTTTCTCCCTCACTCTTCCTTCCCTTCCTTCCTTCCTTCCTTCCTTCCTTCCTTCCTTCCTTCCTTCCTTCTTTCCTTCCTTCCTTCCTTCCTTCCTATTTTTCTTTCTTTTCTTCCTTTCTTTTTCTTTCTTTCCTTCCTTTCCTTCCTTCCTTTCTTTCTTTTTTCTTCTCCTTCCCTCCTTCTTTTTTTCTTTCTTTCTTTCTTTCTTTCTTTCTTTCTTTCTTTCTTTCTTTCTTTCTTTCTTTCTTTCTTTCTTTCTCCCTCACTCTTCTTTCCCTTCCTTCCTTCCTTCCTTCCTTCTTTCCTTCCTTCCTTCCTATTTTTCTTTCTTTTCTTCCTTTCTTTTTCTTTCTTTCCTTCCTTTCCTTCCTTCCTTTCTTTCTTTTTTCTTCTACCTTCCCTCCCTCCTCTTTCTTTCTTTCTTTCTTTCTTTCTTTCTTTCTTTCTTTCTTTCTTTCTTTCTTTCTTTCTTTCTTTCTTCTTTCTTTCTTTCTTTCTTTCCTCCTTCTTCTTTCCTTCCTTCCTTCCTTCCTTTCCTTCCTTTCCTTCCTTCCTATTTTTCTTTCTTTTCTTCCTTTCTTTTTCTTTCTTCCTTCCTTTCCTTCCTTCCTTTCTTTCTTTTTTCTTCTCTTTCTTCTCTTCTTTCTTCTTTCTTTCTTTCTTTCTTTCTTTCTTTCTTTCTTTCTTTCTTTCTTTCTTCTTTCTTTCTTTCTTTCTTTCTTTCTTTCTTTCTTTCTTTCTTTCTTTCTTTCTTTCTTTCTTTCCCTTCCCTCCCTCTTTCTATTTCTTTCCTTCTCCACCTTCCTTCCCTCCTTCTCTTTCTTTCTTTCTTTCTTTCTTTCTTTCTTTCTTTCTTTCTTTCTTTCTTTCTTTCTTTCTTTCTTTCTTTCTTTCTTTCTTTCTTTCTTTCTTTCTTCTTTTCTTTACCCTCCCTCCCTCCTCCTCCCCCCCCCATAAAATACACTCCTAATGCATAATAATATGTCTAAATAGCCTGATTGACACACGTGGCATATTCAGGCGGTAAGAAGCCCCCTGCTCCAACAGGAGACCTACACCATTTCAGACAAATGCCAGTCCAGTCTCTATCCAGTAAGAACACACCTGGAATACTAGATCCATTTTTGGTCATCACATTACAAAACAAGAAGATGTTGAGACTTTGGAAAAAATGCAAAGAAGAATAATTAAGATAATTAAAGGCCTGGAAACTAAGACGTATGAAGAACAGTTGCAGAATTTGGATTTGTCTAGTCTAGAGAAAAGAAGGACTAAGGGGGACATGACAGCATGCTTTCAGTAGTTACGGAGCTGCCCCAAAGAAGAGGGGGTCAACTAATTTTCCAAAGCACCGGAGAGCAGAACAAGAAACAATGGATGGAAACTAATCAAGGAGAGAAGCAATGTGGAATTAAGGAGAACCTTACTAATAGTGAAGACAACTAACTAATGGAACAGCTTGCCTTCAGAAGTTGTGGGTGCTTCATCACTGGATTTTTTAAAGAAGCGATTGGACAGTCACTTGTCTGAAATGGCATAGGACCATGATGGTGAACTTATGGCACGTGTGCCACAGATGGCATACACAGCCATTTGTGCCAGCACACGAGCTGCAGGCAAACCTATTTCACTGCGCATGTGCATGCCTCACAGCTGATTTTCGGCCAGTTTGTGGCCTTTTTCGACCTCCCAAAGGCTTGAGGAAGGCTTCTGCAGGCTTCTGCAAGCTTTGTAGGATGAAAACTAGCCCCGTTTCGTCATTTCCAGTAGTTTTGGCAAAACAGGAAGTGATTAAATGGACCTAGTTTTCGACCTGCAAAGCTTGCAGAAGCCTGCAGAAGCCTTTTTTCAAGCCTTTTGGAGGCCGAAAAAGGCCTCAAACTGGCCGAAAATCAGCTGTGAGGTACAGTATAGGTAAGGGGACAGTGGGGGGTGGGGGGTGATTGCATGCACATGCAGAGGGAGCATGGGGAAGCGTGCATTGCCTCCTGGTGCTGACACGCAAGTGTGAGCGTACAAGCATTCACACACAATTTTTGGCACAGGAGCCCAAAAAGGTTAGCCACCACTGGTATAGGATCTCCTGCTTGAGCAGGGGGGTGGACTAGAAGTCCTCCAAGGTCCCTTCCAGCTCTATTCTGATTCTTTTTGAAAAGCTCTAGTGATGGAGCACCCACAGTTTCTGAAGCAAGCCATCCCATTGATTAATTGTTCTCACTGTTAGGAAATTTCTTCTTAGTTCTCGATTGGTACTTTCCTTGATTAGTTTCCATCCATTGCTTCTTGTCCTGACGTCAGATGCTTTGGAGAATAAGTTGATCCCCTCTTCTCTGTGGCAGCCCCTCAAATACTGGAAGACTGTCATCATACGACCTCTAGTCCTTCTTTTGTTAGACTAGACATACCTGGTTCCTTCCTTCATAATATGGTTCAACCTCCAGACCCTTATCTAGTTTAGTCTGGCGTGATACTATTAAAGGTGGAAAAATAAAGACATCTTGATGTTTAGCTTGCTTCTCCTTACTTTTGGGAATATTTTTTTTCTTGGTCACAGTGTGGAAATATTTTTCTATTGCTTCTTTCTGAGATTTTTTATTTTTATTTTTAATCTTAACGTCTAACCTACAGTCTTGGGATTTTCTGAGGGACTCTCATCCAAGAATTAAATCGTTCCAATCCTGTTTTTTTTTTTTTTTCTATTTTGGAGCTTCACTACAGCCCCCTGTCTATTGGGAGAATATCGCTGTAATGTGATAATGAATTAAGCCAAGTATTAACTCTCCAGCCAAGGTTTCTTGATCTGAAATATGCAAATGTTGTGGTTTGGAAACGGTCACCTGGGAAGGAGAGAGAAGACTTAAGTCACTCCCCCCCCCTTGGTTCGTGCTCGCATCACAGCCATTAGCAGAATGTTAATGTCTTTGGTCAAGACGGAAGAGCTCTGAAGCCCAAAGTAGCAGTGTCAAAATCATTTACTCATCAAGGATACAACTCAGAAGGAAGCCTTAGGTATAATTACTCAGAGACATATGCTCTGTATCAATATATGCAATGAAAAAAAAGGAGGTCATTAATCAGAATGATAATCAGTAAATGATGCACTAATGACCATTTCCTTAGACTTTTTTTTTTACAATCTCATGTCCAGGAAAAGATCCAGGGAGGAACTTGGGTTTTGTGGTTTTTTGCACAGATCAGATCCTGAAAAATGAGATAATGAGTCATGTTTGGCACTTGGTTCCCATTTGATTGTCCTGTACTGAAAAGATAGAAAATTAATAAAGGGATAGTCAATCTTGATATACTTACCACATCTAGGCGGTCAGGAAGGAACAAGCATCTCAAGAAAAGTTTGTCAGTTGTACGATAGCAATAGAAATAGTGTTTAGATTTATATACAGCTTCATAGTGTTTTGCAGCCCTCTCTAAGTGGTTTTACAGAGTCAGCATCACAAGGTGGCCTCAACAACTCTCTAAAACAATACAAATGACCAGCTGTCTGAAAGGAAGATAAATCCTTCCATTTCCCCCATCAAGTCAAGAGCTGAAGAAGCTTCTTGGATGAGAAGCAAAATATCTTCAAAGGAAAACCAGAAAGTCCAGTTGCCTTTTGGGGAAAAAAAGCTATCTTTGAGTACTCTCTTTTAAATTACCAGAGAACAGAATACAGTTAAATATTAGGAGAAAAAAATCTTAACAGCTTAAGCAGGTTGATTAAGTAAGAATAGAATAGAATAGAATAGAATAGAATAGAATAGAATAGAATAGAATGGAATGGAATGGAATGGAATGGAATGGAATGGAATGGAATGGAATGGAATAACAGAGTTGGAAGGGACCTTGGTGGTCTTCTAATCCAACCTCCTATTTAGGGAGGAAACTCTATACCATTTGAGACAAATGGTTATCCAATCTCTTCTTTAAAACTTTCCAATGTTGGAGCATTCACAATTTCTGGAGTCAAGTTGTTCTCACTGTCAGCAAATTTCTACTTAGTTCCAGGTTGCTTCTCTCTTTGATTAGTTTCTACTCATTGCTCCTTGTCCTGCCTTCAAGTGCTTTGGAGAATAGCTTGACTCCCTCTTTCTTTGTGGCAGCCCCTGAGATACTGGAACGCTGCTATCTTGTCACTCCTAGTCCTTCTTTTCATTAAACTAGACATACCCAATTCCAGTAAGTGTTCTTTATATGTTTAAGACTAGAAGATCTCCAAGGTCCCTTCGTGCCCCATGAGTCTATTATTGCAAATCAAATGGAAGATTTATTTGCACTGGACGAGTCCAAGAAGATGCTGAATAGACATAGCTCAAGGATGTTTTAATTTGGACTCTGGCACTGAGCAGGGGTAGAATGTGATCACCTTAATGTTTCCTTAGAACTTTAAAATACTATCTGAAGTTGCAAAAAAAGGGTTTTAGCACCAGAGATATAGATCCTGGGAAGTAGGTCTATGGAGTTTCTCCCAGTGGTGGGATTCAATTTTTTTTTTACTACCGGTTCTGTGGGCATGGCTTGGTGGGCATGGCGGGGAAAGGATATATTTAAAATCTCCATTCCCTCCCCACCCCACTAACCTGCTTTCCAGTTCCATTCTCCTATGCAGGGCAACAAAAGAAGTCCCAGCCGATCAGCTGGGACTCAATGAGAGGCAGAGAATAGATGGAGGTGGGGCCAGTCAGGGATGGTATTCTGAATTACTCAAAATTTCCACTTCCGGTTCTCCAGAATTTGTCAGAACCTGATGAAGACCACCTCTGGTTTTCCATCATCCAGGTCATGGTTGTCCCAAAGGTACTTTTTCCAAAAGACAACTGGACTGTCTTGAGTTTTTTTTTTCCTTTGATAATGATTTGCTTGTCATCCAAGAAGCTTGTTCAGTTCTGAAGAAGATTCTTGGATGAGAAGTGAAACATTTTCAAAGAAAAAACAACAAGAAAGTCCAGTTGGCTTTTGAAAAAGGCACTTTTGGGATATCTTTCATTTCTTGCTCAGATCTCAGTTCAAACTCCACATTTTAGGGAAGGGTTTTGATATCCTGGTACAGTTCAGAGAAGAGCAGTGGAGACCTTAAAACTGTGAAGAGAGTTGGAAAGTTTGACCACGTAAAGCCTAGAGAGGAAAAATGACTCAAGATAGCTAAATGTTTATGGAGATTCCCAGTCATCCAGGTTTTGGTTGTCCCAAAGGTGTATTTTCAAAAGGCAACTAGACTTCATTGGTGTCAGCATTCCAACTAACCAACTCCAAGCAATCAAACTCCGAGACAATCAATTCCTCAAAGTTCCATTTTATTAGAGTTGTCGTATTGGCACATCTGGGAAAACCCGAATCTGAGACTTCCGGGTTTTCCCTTCTCAAAAGAACCAAAGATCCATCCCCTGCAACCACCAGCCCAATCAAATCTTCATCCCAACTAGAGACATCGGCTCAGTCACTCCTCTCCAGATGCAGGGCAACATGTCCTTGACTCTCTGAGAAAAGAATGTTGTTGTGTCTAATCTTCTACCTCTCTATGACATTCCCCCCTCCCAAATTCCCAGGTACTGAATGTGGCAGCCTCGAAGCTCCCAAGAGAAAAATGGCTTCCAAGGCTGACAATTGGGTTTTTCTCCTTGAAAACTGAAGAGGAGAACTGAAGAAACACCTTAGATGGGAACCAAAACATTTTCAAGGGAAACACAACAATAGGAAAATCCAGTTTGTCTTTTGAAAAGTACCATTGGGACATTCACAGGGGTGGGATTCTACTGGTTTGGCCCGGTTAGGGTGAAACAGTAGCTCCAAAGATCAGTTGGGAGTGAACTGGTTCATTCTGAAGATCAAGGTATTTCCTTTTTTTCCCCCACCGATCGGCTGTTTTCTGAAGATCAGCTGTGCCACGCAATTGAGATTAGCTAGAAAGCAGGAAATCATTAGAAAAATGATTTCTAATGGAAATCATGCAGCACAGCTGATCCCTCCACCCTCGCTTGTATTGCTTCGCCGAGGAGTCTTTTCTGAGGTCCAGGAGGCAAAAATATTTTTTAAAATTTATTTAGCTTTTGCCTACTGGGCCTCAGGGAATCCTCTGAGAGCAAATACAGGGTGAACTCTGTTTTTACTCCCAGGAGGCTTCCCTGAGGCCCAGTAAGCAAACAATAAAAAATGATGCCCACCTAGTCACATGACCACCTAGCCATGCCCGCAAAACCAGTAGTTAAAAAATTTGCACCCCGCACCTAGACATTCATGATAGAATTCTGAAATGAAGAATGGACTTGTCTGTCCACTCTTGCTTCAGAATAATGGATTTAAGTTACAGGAAGCAAATTCTGGTTAAACATTGGAAAAGAGAAGCAAATTTAAAAAAAAAAAGTATTATAAGAGATCAACAGTGGAACCAATGACTTGGAGATGTGGTAGGCTCCCTTCACTGGTTGTGTTGAAGTAAAATTTCAATTGTTGTACAGCCAGGCTGCTTTCAATCAGTTTCCAGCAATGAGCAGAGGTGGGTGGAATTAAGATGGCCTCAATGATCCATTTCTTCTTCTAGGAGTCTGTGAGTTTATTCTCCTTGGAACATTAATCATGATTAGTTTTATATTTATGCTGGTCTTATACCTAAAGATCACCACTAGTCAGTGATTCAGCTTTTAAATTGGAGAATGAGATTCCTTTTTATAATTATGATTCAGAATTGCATTTCAATGTAATTATGGTTAATGCATGATTGTGAACTGATGGAAATCTTCCCATCTTAGAGTAGGCCTGTAAATGGAGATAATGCATGACTAGAAATACCAACCTCTCAGACTCCTTTCGGTCTACCAAACACAAATACAGGCAGTCCTCAAGTTATGACTACAATTTAGCCCAAAATTTATGTTGCTAATAGCAAGAGCACTTAGACTTAGATACTGGTTTACAATGCTTTCACAGCCCATTCTAAGTGGTTTAAAGAGACAGCATATTGCCCCCAACAATCTGGAGTCCTCATTTTACTGATCTCAGGAGGATGGAAGACTGAGTCAACCTTGAGCCTGGTGAGATTCGAACTGCCAAGTCAGCCGGCAGTCAGTAGAAGCGGCTTGCAGTACTGCGTTCTAATCACTGCACTACCACCCCATAGAATAGAATAGAATAGAATAGAAGAGTTGGAAGGGACCTTGGAGGTCCTCTAGTCCAACCCCCTGAATAGGCAGGAAACCTTATACCAATTCAGACAAATGGCTGTCCAATGTCTTCTTAAAAGCTTCCAGTGTTGGAGCATTCACAACTTCTGGAGGCAGGTCATTCACTGATTAATTGTTCTGACAGTCAGGAAATATCTAGATTTGTTATCTTCTTGATTAGTTTCCCTTCATTGCTTCTTGTCTTGCCCTCAAATGCTTTGAAGAATAGGTTGACCACCATTTTCTTTGTGATAGACCCTCAGATATTGGAAGATGCTATCAGTCCTTCCTTTCATCAAACTAGACATATCCAGTTCCTGCAACCATTGTTCATATGTCTTATCCTCCAGTCTCCTAATCATCTTTGTTGCTCTTCTCTGCACTCTTTCTACAGTCTCAACATCTTGCTTACATCGTGGTGACCAAAGCTGAATGCAGTATTCCAAGTATGGCATTACCAAGGCATTATAACGTGGTGTTAACACTTCACATGATCTTGAGCCCATCTCCTTGATTTATAGATCCAAACTTAATTTCCCTGCAGATGCTTTTTATTTATTTATTTGTCAATTGCTTACAAGATAATAAGTATAAGTAAAAACATAGTTATGAATACATGGATACATATAAGAAAAATTATATATATATATATATATATATATATATATATATATATATATATATATATATATATATATATATATATATATATATATATATATATGTGTGTGTGTAAGGTTTTTAAGCTGATAATTTTAAATAAAAACCTTACACACATGTAAACAAAAGGCAACGAAACAAATAGCTTTCTGTCAGTATGGTCTCTGGTGATGAGCCGAAAGACAGAAAAGAAAGCAGTATGCTTTCTCCCTTAATTGGGGCTTAACAGGGTGTTGTAATACAAAGTATATATATATATATATATATATATATATATATATATATATATATATATATATATAAGAAACAACAGGACAAGGACGGTAGGCATGTTGGTGCACTTATGTATGCCCCCTACAGAGCTCTTAGGAAAGGGGTGAGGTCAATAATAGACAGTTTAACGTTAAAGTTTTTGGAGTTTGGGGAAGAAACCATAGAGTCAGGTAGAGTATTCCAGATATTGACCACTCTGTTGCTGAAATTGTATTTCCTGCAATCAAGTTTGGTGCGATTAACCTTGAGTTTGTATCTATTGTGTGCTCTTGTGTTGTTATGGTTGAAGCTGAAGTATTCATTGACAGGTAGGACATTGCAATGTATGATTTTATATACTATACTTAGATCGGACCGAAGGTGGCGTAGTTCTAGGTTTTCTAGGTCTAGAATTTCAAGTCTGGTGGTATAAGGTATTCTACAATGAGTAGAGGAATGGAGAATTCTTCTTGTGAAATATTTCTGGACTTTCTCAACTGTATTAATATTAGATATGTAAAGTGGGTTCCAGACTGATGAGCTGTATTTGAGTATTGGTCTAGCAAATGTTTTGTATGCTCTAGTTATTAGTGTAATATTACCAGAGAAAAAGCTATGTATGATTAGGTTAACAACTCTTAATGCCTTTTTGGCTATGTAGTTACAGTGGCTCTAGCACTTAAATCATTAGAGATGAGTACTCCAAGGTCCTTGACAAGGTTTGGATCATCAACTAAGGTCTTGACTATTCAGCCTGTATTTTATTTTCTGATTTTTTTGCCAATATGTAAGACATATGCTTTGTTCCCTTTTGAGATGGGTGCAAGTGTACTTTTTTGTTTTGAAATAAATCTGAAGCTGTGCATCTAATTTCCTGCAATCCTGAAACCAGTTTCCTAGCTGTGAACCTTTGAAAGTGGAAGCAGGATGTCTAGTTTGTCAGGCTTTTAAATACCTGGTAGAACAAAACTAACTAACTGTGCATTAGCATCTCCGAATTGCTCACCTATTTAAAGATGTTGACTAGGCACCAATTTGCTCATCCTAACAAGGGTGAAAACCGCTCCTTTCGTGCGGGCTTGACATCCTGGGTTCTGAAGGAATGAGCATTTAAACCCCAGGAAGTTCAAGTTAGATCCAGATGTTTTAATCGAGACATCCACCGCCAGTCTCTCAGCCTTGTCTAACTACCTGTAGTTTAACGACATTGAGATCCCTACTGCTTTATGAAGGGCAATCAGGATTCCGCTGGAATTTGGTGATGGGCAAGAAATGGGAAGAAAGAATGGCTGGTTTGTATTTATTTTATTTTTTATTAAATTTGGATGCCACTCGTCTCACTATCGAGCAACTCTGGGTGGCATACGATGCCATATTTAATAGTCCAAAACAATGAAAAAGCTAAAAAACATGAAAACGTTGTTGTCAATCATGAAAAATTATGACCACACATTTAATTCCAGTTAAGCTGATTTATACCTCGTGCCTGAAAACAAGAATCTAGTCAAACTATCTATCTGGGAGTCCTAGAGGACAATCATTTAAATAGGAGCCAGCTGTGAGCTGCAACTGCCAAAAAAGCCAACAGAGTTCTAGGCTACATAAACAGAGGAGAGAGAATCAAGATCAGGTGAAGTGTTAATACCACTTTATAAGGCCTTGCTAAGGCCACATTGGGATACTGCATCCTGTTTTGGTTGTCACGATGTAAAAAAGATGTTGAGACTCTGGAAAGAGGGCAGAGGAGATCAACAAAGATGGGGACTGGAGGCTAAAACATGTAAAGAATGGTTGCTGGAACTGGGCATGTCTCCTTCGATGAAAAGAAGGACTAGAGGTGATATAACAGATAACAGATAATCAGAGTTGGAAGGGACCTTGTAGGTCATCTAGTCCAACCCCCCACCCAAGCGGGAGACCCTACACCATTTCTGACAAATGGCAGTCCAATCTCTTCTTGAAGGTCTCAAGTGATGGCGCTCCCACAACTTCCGAGGGCAACTTCTGCTCCATTGGTTGATTGTTCTCACTGTCAGAAAGTTTCCTCCTCATTTCCAGGTTGAATCTCTCCTTGTTCAGTTTCCATCCATTATTCCTTGTCTGGCCTATAGGTGCTTTAGAAAATAGCTTGATCCCTTCCTCCCTGTGGCAGCTCCTCAAATATTGGAAGACTGCTCTCCTGCCCTTCTCTTTACTAGACTAGCCAAGCCCAGTTCCTGCAACCATTCGTTGTATGTTTTAGCCTCCAGTCCCCTAATCATCCTGGTTGCTCTTCTCTGTACTTTTTCTAGAGTCTGAAGTTCTCAACATCTTTTTTATAATGTGGTGAACAAAACTGGATGCAGTACTCTAGGTGTGGTCTTACTAAGGCTTTATAGAGTAGTATTAGTACTTTCCTTGATCTTGATTGTATCCCTCTGTTAATACAACTTAGGATTGCATTAGCTTTTTTGGCTGGTGCTGCTGCACACTGCTGGCTCCTATTTAGCTGGTTGTCCACTAAGACTCCAAGATCCCTCTCACAGTTATTGCTATTGAGCCTGGTTTCACCCAGTCTATATGTGTACTTCTGGTTTTTCTTGCCTAAGTGTAGGAGGATATGATAGCAGTGTTCCGATATCTCAGAGGCTACCACAAAGAAGAGGGAGTCAAGCTATTCTCCAAAGCCCCTGAAGGCAGGACAAAAAGCAACGGATGGAAACTAATCAAGGAGAGAAGCAACTTTCCTGACAGTTAGAACAATTAATCAGTGGAACAACCTGCCTCCAGAAGTTGTAACTGCTCCAACACTGGAAGTTTTTAGGAAGAGATTGGATAGCCATTTGTCTGAAGTGGTGTAGGGTTTCCTGCCTAACCTAAGCAGGGGGTTGGACTAGAAGACCTCCAAGGTCCCTTCCAACTCTGTTATTCTATTCTATTCTATTCTATTCTATTCTATTCTATTCTATTCTATTCTTAGTTCTGTTCTGTCCTGTTCTATTCTTGGTCAGCACTAAATTGCTACTCAATAAGAATCAATGGAATTTCAAGGAAGGATGAAGTTGGACTGTTTGTGGGAGCATAAGGATTCCAGGCTGATAACTCTCTCGAGTCCAGACCAAAACTCTTCCTGCCTTTTTACATCCAGGAATTAAAAATCAAAACACTGACATCGACAACAAAGTGGATAAAAAGGGCCATTGCATAGAGAGGGTGGAGGTGGGATCTTCTCCTTATCTACAAGCTTCCTTGTTTTGCCTTTTGGTACTTTGGAGAATAGGTTGACCCCCTCTTCTTTGTGGGGGTCAATATT
Source organism: Bungarus multicinctus (assembly GCA_023653725.1). Taxonomy (NCBI): domain Eukaryota; kingdom Metazoa; phylum Chordata; class Lepidosauria; order Squamata; family Elapidae; genus Bungarus; species Bungarus multicinctus. Next base: position 272,788,433 of record CM042834.1, on the reverse strand, counting down.
GGAAGACTGCTATCATGTCACCATTAGTCCTTCTTTTCAACAGACTAGACATCCCAACTCTTGCAACCACTCTTCATAATACGATGTTGATGTCTATGGAGATTCTCAATCATCCAGGTCTCAGTTGTCCCAAAGGTGCTTTCTCTAAAAAGCAAATGGACTTTCTTGGGTTTTTTTTTTTCTTTGAAAATGTTTTGCTTCTCCTCCAAGAAGCTTCTTCAGTTCTGTAGAACAGAACTGAAGAAGCTTCATGGATAAGAAGCAAAACATTTTTAAAGGAAAAGAAAAAAAAACCAAGGAAGTCCAGTTGCCTTTTGGAAAAAAAAATTAAATTTGGGGTAATTTCTCAGGTTCTACTAGAGGGAGAAACAAATTATCCACCTTTTCTCCTTCCCCTCTTCCATGAACGTATTTCTTCTATTGTCGGATGATACAATGATATACAGAAATTAATATACCAAGTCACATTGTACATAGTCATTTAAATAATAAGAAAGTTAAATATATGTGTTTGACCATGATGCAATATTTCCCAGACTAAAACCCAGAGGATTCAATATCTAATTTAAAAAAGGACAGGATTGACAAGTTGATTGTGACTAAAAACATCTGAAAGAACCCGTATTCATATTCTGCACCAAAGATCTGCAATTTTTATGACATTTCAACTTGATACAATGACAAACATTTAAATAAGTGCATCTGTCAGCTCTCCAAGCCTACAAGAATCATTCTCAGAAGTTAATAAAGAACGTTTTGCAGCTTAAAAGTTATGGATTCACTCTACATTTTTATTATTGCTTTCCTTTCTTTTTTCTCTTCCTCCTTCCCTTCCTTTCCCTTCCCTTCCCTTTCCTTTCCTTCCTGTCTTCATAAGTTTTCTTTCTCTTTCCCTTTTCCCTTCCTCCTTCCCTTGCCTTTCCTTTCCTTCCTCATCCTCATCCTTATCCTTCCCTTCTTCATGCTTTCCTCTCCTTTCTCTTTCCCTTTTCCTTTCCTCTTTCCCTTCCCTTCTCTTCCTCATTCTTTTCTTTCTTTTTTTCTTTCCTTTCCTTCCCTTCCTTCCTCATTCTTTCCTTTCCTTCTGTTGATGCAACCTAGGACTGTTTAGTTTAAACCTGCTTGTTGTCAAGGAAACAAACACAGTAAATAAACCCTGCTTAATGGTCTAAGTGGAGGAACATACATCCATAAGATTGAGATGTTCATAAAACGGCAAATGGCATTTTACACATAGATAAAAACAGGGAACAGATTGTGTCCATTGCGTCCAAACCTGCAAAACCAAGGGCCATTTAATTGTGGGTTTACTTTGTTGCATTCCATAAAATCAGGAGAGCAAATAAAAGAGATAATTTTATCCAGAAGACTTTCTGATCATTGAACCAGGATTCCGCTACTTTAAAAAATTGTCTTGGTTTTATAAAGTAGTCAAGTAATCCTCAACAAAACAGTTTATTTGGTGACTGTTCAAAGTTACCACAACACTGAAAAAAAAGGGACATACATATGATGATTTCCTACACTTATGGCCATGGTCATGTGATCAAAATTCAGACCCTTGGCAAGTGACTCCTATTTATGACTGGTTGCAGTGTCCCAATGTCATGTGATCCCGTTTTGTAACCTTCTGACAAGCAAAAATCAATGGGGAAGCCAGATCCCCTTAACAACTGAGTTACTAACTTTAACAACTGCAGTGATTCACTTGCCAACTGCGGCAAGAAAGATTGTAAAATGGGGCAAAGCTCACTTAACAAACGTCTCACTTAACAACATAAATTTTGGATTCAATTATGGCCGTAAGTTGAGAACTACCTATATATGTCTATGGAGATTCCCTGTCATCCTGGTCATGGTTGAATCTCTCCTTGATCAGTTTCCATCCATTGTCCCTTGTCTGGCCTTTGGGTGCCTTGTAAAATAGCTTGACCCCTTCCTCTCTGTGGCAGCCCCTCAAATATTGGAAGACTGCTATCCTGTCTCCCCTGGTACTTCTTTCCCTAGACTTGCCAAGGCCCAGTTCCTGCAACCATTCTTCATATGTTTTAGTCTCCAGTCCCCTCATTATCCTGGTTGCTCTTCTCTGTATTTTTTCTAGAGTCTCTACATCCATAACTTCATTCTACAAAATCCCGCAGAAGATACCAGAAAGGCACTTTTCTCACTGTTTTTTTTTTAAAAAACCATTCTCATGTGACTACTAAAAAACAACCTTATCTGACATAAATTTTGTCCTGCTCTACTTCACTTCTTTGTCATAGTTCCACCTAATTTTAAAAGTGTGTATGCCACTTAAGAGGGATGCAGTGGCTCAGTGGCTAAGACGCTGAGCTTGTCGATCAGTAAGGTCGGCAGTTCGGAGGTTCGAATCCCTAGCGCCACATAACGCAGTGAGCTCCCGTAACTTGTCCCAGAAGCTTCTGCCAACATAGCAGTTTCGAAAGCATGTAAAAAATGCAAGTAGAAAAATAGGGACCACTTTGGTGGGAAGGTAGCAGTGTTCTGTGCGCCTTTGGCATCTAGTCATGCTGACCACAAGATCATGGAGATGTCTTCAGACAGCACTGGCTCTTCAGCTTTGAAACGGAGATGAGCACCGCCCCCTAGAGCCGGAAATAACTAGCACGTATGTGCGAGGGGAACCTTTACTTTTTATGCCATTTAAATGCCAAGTAAAACTCTGACAACTCCCCTCCCAAAATTTGCACCTGGGATTTTCCATTCCTATCAGCCAGGGTCAATCAAAATATACAGGGTCTTTTAATTCCTCAGAATCTCTGGGTTAAGAAATCATTGTTCATTGTGATGCAAATAGGACAACTGCCTTAGCAAGAAAATCCAGTTGCCGCTTGAAAAAGCATCTTTGGGATGGCTATCTGTATATATAATTCAAACTAGGCAACCATTACTAGCAACTACTAATCTAGTTTTTGGCTTTACCGTCGTTTACTGAATAGATCTGGAATATTGTTCCATCGTTACCTGCTGTGTTGCACATTTGGCAACATGTCAAAATTGTAAATAAGAATTCAGATTTTTTTTAAAAAAATAATGTATTTATTTTTAACACCCTCTCCAATCCCTCCCGTGTGCCTGCTGTTTCTCAAGCCCTAAAGGGAGGAATCCAACAGAAAAAAAATACATTAGTAAACTGGGACTGAAGCTGTCTTGGCTAATCTGGGAGCAGTTTCCCCCAAAGTCCCTGGTTGATGTTGCAAGAAGCATATGTCTTTCCTCAAAGATTAATCCATGCATGTCTAAATACACACGCGGACACTAATTGATACTGCATTATATTCAGAGTTTTGCAGTGTTAATTCAGCACCAGAAAAAGAAACACAGATGGCCGATGCTTCATTTAATGTCTTTATAAACATAATAAGTAGATTTTACAAACCAGTTGTAGATTTCCCCAACATGGAGCAAACTCAGACAGAAATATGTTGCAAGTAACTTCAGCAGCAACTCAGGAGCTCAGAAACAGACAAGCAGGCAAGCAGAGGAGAGAAGCAGTTTCATTTTCAATAGACAGACTCAGAGCTCAACGTAGCTTCAGAGCTGCCAAGCTTAATATAGAACCACACTTAGGCTACTTCTAGTTTCAGTTTCCAGCCTAGGCTACTTCTAGTTTCAGTTTCCAAACAGTTCTCATTGGTTGACTTAGATGCTATGCCCATTGATTGGCTGACCTTGTTACCATGCTCTATTCTAGTTCATGAATATACTCTGACACATTAGCCATACATGTTTCCTTTTCTGGATAGATAGATCCTCTCTTCTCGGGCAGAACTTCAGGAATTGTGTTTGAGTTCATTAGACTTTGATTCAGGTTTCAAGGTGAGTACATGCAGCAATAAGCTTTTAAGAATAATTTTTTTTTTGTATTGTTGGTGTCAGGATTCCAGCAGTTATCCCAATTAAATAATGAGTTTCGAGCCAAACTTCCAAAACTTCAAAAGGATTTATTGGGAGTTAACATGTCCGGCACTGCTTGGATGCAGCCAACTCTGAGACACATCATTCATTGTCACCCTTGACCCTGGTTTTCCCTCCACCCCCTGGGTGTATCATAATTCATATTCTCCAATGGGACACATCCACAGCCAAGAGTCATTAATCATGCTCTCCAATTAGAATTTTGCACTGCATAAACTTTGGTCAGCTAGTTACTATCTTTGAAAACTATTTATGGAATGTGCTTTCAGTTTGCAAGCTGCTGCACTGCTCTTTCAGACCCCTTTCCCCTCTTCCTTTTTTGTTGACAACTCTAAAAAGACCATAGAAATATTTTATGAGATGATAGAAGGAAGACAGCCAGGAAGGAAGGAAGGAAGGAAGGAAGGAAGGAAGGAAGGAAGGAAGGAAGGAAGGAAGGAAGGAAGGAAGGAAGATGAGAGAGGGAGGGAGAGAGTTGGCTTAAGCAGGGAGTTGGAGTAGAAGACCTCCAAGATTCCTTCCAACTCTATTATTCTATGTTCTATGGTATGTGTCTGGATTCCAGCAGTTACCCTAATTAAATCATGAGTCTCGAGCCAAACTTCTAAAACTTCAAAAGGATTTATTGGGAGTTAACACGTCCGGCACTGCCTGGGTGTAGCCGACTCTGAGACACATCATTCATTGTCACCCTTGACCCTGGTTTTCCCTCCACCCCCTGGATGTATCATAATTCATATTCTCCAATGGGACACATCATAGCCCAGAGTCATCAATCATGTTCTCCAGTTAGATATTTGCATGGCAGAAACTTCAGTCATCTAGTTACTATTTTTGAAAAACTATGTATGGAATGCACTTTCAATTTCCAAGCTGCCGCACTGCTCCCCCCTCCCTTTCTGTTGGCAACTCTAAAAAGACAATAGAAATATTTTAGTTTATTAGTTGACAGTTGTAAGTTAAAACCCATCCCCCTCCTAGAAAAATGAAATATTTTAGGATATGTTAAAAAGGCAGACTATTTCCCTTAAAAGAGAAGTAGAAACTCAGAGAGGGAGAAACTCAGCCTGCCCCATCCCTTTGTTAATGGGACATTAAGGCCTAGGCCAGTCTATTTTGCAAAACAAAGATCTACCTCCTTCAGGCAGAGCCATAATAGGAATTGCCCAAAGCCCTTTCATTACATCACCACCCAAGCAAGAGGCAACCAAGCCTGGGACTCAAAAGACAACCTAGAAAGTTGCCCCTGCATGGCCCCATGAGAGTCTGACAACCAATCAGAACACAAGCTTGAATTCAAAGCCCAACAGAGGGCATAAAACCCAGGGACTCTCAGCATCTCTTCCCTTTGTCTGCCCAGGAACCCATCCTGTCCACCATTAAACCATCTTTCCAAACAGCCTCCAACAGCCACACTTGGAACTGAACGCAGAAGGATATTTCTTCCAACAGGATGACCCAGGTCTGGAGGAACAGAAAGAGTGCTTGTTCCTCTGCAGACAATTTCACCTCTGGAATATTTGGGGGGGGGGAAAAAGGATCATTCTTCTGTAGAGCTCCATCTCAAATCTAAAATTGAGAGAGGAAGAATTTTAGTCCCACCACTAGCGTGTGGTCAACTCGGTGACCTTGAGCCAAGCACAGACTCTCTCTCCTAGAGAGGAGACAAAACTTCAAGCCGCTTCTGAAATCTACCCAAGCAAAATGTCTATGGAGATTCTCAGTCATCCAGGTCATGGTTGTCCCAAAGATGCTTTTTTCAATAGGCAACTGGACTTTCTTGTTTTAATTTGAAAATGTTTCGCTTCTCATCCAAGAAGCTTCTTCAGCTCTGACTGGATGGTGGGGAAGGGAAGGATTTATATTCCTTACGGATAGCTGGTCATTTGCATCCTTTTAGAGAGTCCTTGAGGTGACTTGGAGGTTTCTCTATGTCATCATGGTCGCCTGAGTGGGGAAATGGAGCTTTCTTGGAACTGTTGAAAGGACTGTGTGTTGTAGATTGGAGATAGATGATGACCTCTCTGTCCAAAATATGGATATTTTGGACAGAGAGGACTGCTAGTGTGAAAGAAGGGTCAAAGAGCCATCTGTCAAAATTGAACGGCACTCCCTCAACAAAGGGGGAGGGATACAACACCACCCATCTCCAGTCTACAACACGGTCCTTTCAACAGTTCCAAGAAGGCTCCAAACCCATTTGCACCACTCAGGTGACCCTGAGGACACAGATAAACCTCCAAGTGGCCTCAACAACTCTCTAAAAAATGCAAATGACCAGCTGCCTGCAAGGAGTATAAATCCTTCCATCGCCTACCATCCAGTCAGAGCTGAAGAAGTTTCTTGGATGAGAAGTGAAACATCTTCAAAACAAAAACAGAAAGTCCAGTTGCCACTTGAAAAAACACCATTGGGATAGCCAAGCAAAACTTCACGGATTAGTCCAGGCATTGACCAGGAGTCAAGGCTGATTGAAAGACACAATGACAACAACAACAGGAATTTGTAGTCTGGGGTGGCAAAGCAGACACACTTTGTATATGGTACAGGATCTCCTGCTTGAGCAGGGGGTTGGACTAGAAGACCTCCAAGGTTCCTTCCAGCTTTATTCTGATTGACTGATTGATCTGAAACCTTGAGAACATTTTCAACCCACCCGCAACTAGCCAAATCGTAGTCTAACGCTGAACATTTGCAACAGAATCCTCCTCCTGGTGAACGGATGATCAAATCCCAACTCAAATGCAGTCCTAAAAGTTCACAACATCGAAATGGCAAAGGCCTTTTCTCAAACACTTTGGCATAATGTTTGTGTTGTGGAATTGGGGATGAAAAGATAGTGGAGCTTGAAGTTTATTGCATTGCCTTATGGCTGCAACTAGCCAACTGTTGCGTCATTTTCCAATCAATGAACACTTGAGTGCTAACAGATTGCCTGAAGGTTGAGTGCACAAAATACTGTAGTTTTCTGTGGTTCAGTGAAGGAAATGTATCAGGGAGAAGGTAAAACTAGAAATAAGAAATACAGAGGGGGAGTAACCTTACTTAGGTCTGGCTGATAGGCTATCGTTAGAACCGGTTACGGTACACAAATAAACAGACTTCTGAAAGTCCCAAGTTTGATTATCTGTGAAGGACTTGACATATTATTCCTCTTGCACAGAAGTTTCCAGAAAATTAAAAAGAAGACAGTAAAAAAATAATTTAACTGTCTGTGGGATCAAATTCTGAATCTATGGATCAAAAATCTATTCTAACTTTTTAGATTTAACAGGGAGCTGACTGCTGAACTTTTTTCAGATTGGTTCATGGAAGATGTTGGCTTTATAAATATTCATCCATCCATCCATCCATCCATTCATAAACAAATATCTTCTGTTTCCTATCACTTTCCTTAATGTGCCTCTTGTAAGCATGTAAGGAGGTGGTGGGTGGGAGTTGCCTTTCTTTCTCTCTTACGTTCTTGTGGACCACTTTGTGAGACAACAGCAGTAGTACTTACACTTATCTACCATTTCATAATTCTTCTCAGCCCACTCTAAGCAGTTTACAATGTCAGCATCTTGCCCCCAACAATCTGGGTCCTCATTTTACTTTCAGAAAGATGGAAGGTTGAACCAACCTTGAACTCCATCAGGATCAAACTCCTAGCAGTAGGCAGAATTGGCCTGCAATACTACATTCTAACCACTGCACCACCATGGCAATAAGTCCGAGCAATGAGAACAAATGTGCAACTAAACAAATAATCATGAATAAATGAACAACAATGAAAGGTACTAAGTGAATAAATCCATTCATAGTTTACTTAGGTACTGTTGCAAAAAATGTACACCTGGTTCAGTTCCAAGTGGGAGAAAGACACTGGAAACATGGGGGGGGTGATTGGAAAGATGGTTTAAAGGTGAACAGGACCACATGAGTTTTAGGTCCTGGTGCAGCTGACCACATGGAGTTGAGAGAGAGAAATATTGATACTCTTTCTTGGGCCTTGCCCTTGAGCTTCCTGTTCCTGTGCAAGAAATCTATTCTATTGGTTGTTGTCAGACTCCCAGGGGGCTCATAGGGGTCATAGCTAACTGTCTATGTTCCAGGCTTGATTGAAGCTTGCTGATACAATGAAGGGGCTGAGGGCTAATCCTGCCTTTGTTCAGACCTTGTTGCTGGGAATAATGGATTACCAAATCTACATTTCTAGAGGCCGGCCTCAGTTTAGTATCTGTTTGAGGGCAGGGAGCTGAGGTTCTGAGTTTCTGTCTTTAGAAACATGTTTCTCCTTTAGGGAGAATATTTTGCCTTTTTAAAAAATATTTCTCAAAATACTTCATTCTTCTAGGAAGGTGGGTGCTAACTTTCTACGGTACCTTTATTGGATTATCTCCTTATACAACTGTAATAAGAGGACCTTGGTGCTCTCTGAGCTTAGTTGTTTTATTTAACTATTTAATTAATTTGTTTGTCAAACATGTACACGATAACAAGTATAGGTATGAACATAAACATGAACAAAGGGAGTAAACACAGATAAATGGGGACAGTAAGACAGGGACAGTAGACACACTGGTGCACTTATGCATGGCCCCTTTAAGGACCTCTTAGGAAGGGGTGAGGTCCACGGAAGACAGTGTGAGGTTGAAGCTGTGAGGGGTTGAGGCTGTAACAACGGAGTCAGATAGGGTGTTCCAGGCCTTGACCACTCTGTTGCTGAAGTCATATTTTCTGCAATCGAGTTTGGAGCAGTTTAACTTGAGTTTGTATTGATTGTTTGCCCGTGTGTTATTGTGGTTGAAGCTGAAGAAGTTGTTGACAGGCAAGACATTGTAGCAGACAATTTTGTGTACTATGCTTAGATTGGACTGCAGGTGGTGCAGTTCCAGATTGTCCAAGCACAACATTTCAAGCCTGGAGGCATAGGGAATACTATTGTGAGTAGAGGTGTGGAGTAATCTTCTCGAGAAATACCTCTGAACCTGCTCAATTGTGTTTAATGTGCGGGTTCCAGGTGGACGAGCTGTATTCAAGAATTGGTCTGGCAAAGGTTTTGTTTTCCTGCAGTTGTTTCATTGCCCAAACTAGGTAACATCCTCAGAGTTAGTGAGCAGTGGGATTTGCTCATTTCCATTCATGATTTGCCTATGGCGAAGTATCTCCTGTAATCTCAACTGTAATCTCTTCAACTCTTCTCTGTTTAAGCTGGTTTCTAGCAGAGCTCCTGGCTCTATTGCACTGATCCTTAGGCAGTTGTTGGCCTGACTGGTTGAGGCTTGAGGCCCTCACCTCTGCTTCAGATCGAGTTTTGACCCGATGTTGCCTGACATCTCAGAGCACCGCCGTGACTAATCTCTTTCTCTTTGATCTTCTCTGCCATTTCCACAATGGCCCTCAACTTCATTGATAGCGGCAGACAAGAATTGCTTGCAAGTTCAGCCTTCTTTGTGCTCACTCATTCTCTCCGGGACCGAGCTTGGGACACAGAAAGTAGTGACTAATATCAAAGCTACGCGCGCTGTGATGTTTTATTCATGAACCCTCCGTCCCTCCAGTGTAAATTAAAAGCAAAGCTAAGGGTCAGATCTCTCAGCCTTCTTTCCCAGAGCCTGTAAACCAATAAAGGGCTTTATATTAGCTATCGATATCTATCTCTGACTTGGCTTAATAACATCTTATTCCCTGTTTTTCACCAACCATCAATAATATTTCTGCCTACCTGCTCACGACCCCATCTCGCCGTGCAATTGCATTATAAAGGTCTATCAGACCAATTTGCTTCACATGCCTATTTTTTTTTAAAAGAAAAGAAAAGAAAAAAAGCTGTCCAGCTTTTGAAATGAGAGCAGCTGGCCGAGAAATTTTGACAGAATTCGGGGAGCCCATCTGGTTTATCAGCAGCATTCGATATCTCGCCAGCCGAAACTCTCCAACCAACTGATAAGTTTCAGCAGAGAGACAAGGAGAAATTCTAATCTACGGTATGATTTCTCATTAAGGAGAGGCCCATCTCTTCTAGACTCTCATATCCTGTGTATTGCTGGTAGGGGAGGACACTGCTTTTCCCTTGTTTTCAATTTCTCTCTTCCCTCCCCCAAAAGATTAAAAAAAAAAAAAACACAAGTCACCTTGGTGTCTTTGTTAAAGGTGTTGGGAAGAAACCAGAATAGACTAGGAATTCTAGTTCTCCCTTAAGCAGAGAGGCAAACTAAGAAAACTCAAACTGCCCAAGGAGCTGCTGATCCAGTTCTACAAAGGAATCATTGAGTCTGTCATCTGCACCTCTATAACTGTCTGGTTCGGTTCTGCAACCCAACAGGACAGACACAGACTTCAGAGAATAATTAGGACTGCAGAAAAAACAATTGCTACCCACCTGCCTTCAATCGAGGACCTGTATACTGCACGAGTCAAAAAGAGGGCTGTGAAAAGTATTCACAGACCCCTCACATCCCGGACATAAACTGTTTCAACTCCTTCCCTCAAAACGATGCTATAGAGCACTGCATACCAGAACAGCTAGACACAAGGACAGTTTTTTCCCAAAAGCCATCACTCTGCTAAACAAATAATTCCCTCAATACTGTTCAACTATTACAAAGTCTGCACTACTATTACTGCTAATCTTCTCATCACCCCTTATCATCCATCCCCTCCCATTTGTGATTGTAGGACTGTAACTTTGTCCCTTGTATCCTTACAATTTATATTAACTGTTTCCTAGTATGATTTGATTGCTTATTGTACCCTGTGACTATTATTAAGTGTTGTACCTTATGATTCTTGACTCTTGACAAATGTATCTTTTCTTTTATGTACACTGAGAGCATTTGCACCCAGACAAATTCCTTGTATGTCCAATCACACTTGGCCAATAAAGCTATTCTATTCTATTCTATTCTATTCTATTCTATTCTATTCTATTCTATTCTATTCTATTCTATTCTATTCTATTTTATTCTATTCTATGTTTTGATTGGATATTGTACCCTATGACTATCATTAAGTGTTGTACCTTGTGATTCTCGACTCTTGACGAATATATCTTTTCTTTTATGTATACTGAGAGTATTTACACCAAGACAAATTCCTTGTGTGTCCAACCACACTTGGCCAATAAAGAATTCTATCTATAGCTGGGTGACTTTGGGCCTCTTGCAACCTTAGAAGACAGTAAGGAGAAACTTCTTCCAAATATTTGTGGCAAGAAAGGTCATGAAATGGAGCAAAATTAACTTAACAACTTAACAGTGGAAATTTAGAAATTTACAACTGTGGTTGTAAGTCAACTGTAGAATTAAGGCCTGTCATATATTGGGTGGGGAGGAAGAGATAATTCCAGAGCTACCAAAAATACTACTCCATACATCCCATGCAATGATAATGCTAACAGAGGGAACCTGCAGCATGCCATCCCCATAAAGATATGTAGGTCTGAGATGTGTCCTTGGAAGAAGGTGGCCTTGCAAATCACTCAATAGGATGCTATACAAGTTGAAACCTGTTGGAACATCTATGGAGATTCTCAATCATCCAGGTCATGGTTGTCCCAAAGGTGCTTTTTTTCAAGAGGCAACTGGACTTCCTGGTTTTTCTTTGAAGATGTTTTGCTTCTCATCCAAGAAGCTTCTGTAGCTTGGAACATGGGTGCAATGAGCTGTTTCAAGCTTCTGGGTGGCTGTTAAAGACAGCCCTATCTAGAGTACATGTCAGCAGGAGGTAACTAAGGTCCAAGTAACCATGAGAAGGACATCATGGTCCAGGATTGGAGCAACTGGGATACAAGATTCAAAAGGTTGTTGGCTTCAGCTGCCATTTGCTCTTCAAGGGTCTCCTATGAGCGGAAGGTTAGACTAGAACATGGGTCCCCAAACTTGCAACTTAAGAGTTATAGATTTCCATGCCCAGAATTCCTCAGCCAGCAAAGCTCTGGACTAGAAGACCACCAAGGTCCCTTGCAATGTTGCTGTTGTTGTTGTTATCATTGTTGTTGTTGTTATTGTTGTAAGGCAGACTAGAACTTCCTAGAGTAGCAGCTCCCAACCTTTTGAGCATCAAGGACTGGTTCTCTGTGTGTGGGGGGGTGGAATCCACAGATTGGGCAGGATATAGTTTGCATGCTACCTAGATCTCACTCATGTCCAGATGAAGTTTATCTCGCTTGCTCGGCCTGTGTTGTGGTTAGCAGATGTGGATGGCTGAGGAGAGTGATGACTCATATGAGGGGCCAGGGCCATTAGGAAGTGGACTGCTGCCTTCAGAGATTGTGGGGGCTGGCAGCAGCGATGAGGAGGTTCCTGAGGAGCCTGTGCCAAGTGGGTATGTATACAGGATTGCTCACAGGAAAGAACAGCTACAACAGCACAGGCAACTTGGGAAAAAGGCTGCAAGGTAATGGCCCCTCTGTCAAGAAGATAAAAGGCAGCTGTGCAGTGAACATTCTTTGTAGGAAGCAAAGACGTTTTGAAACTCAGCCTTGTGGACATTACAGTTGGTATTTGAAGACTCTTGTGTTGTTAACTATTTCTTATCTGGCAGCCTTGTAAAAACTTGGCAAGGCTCTTTCTTGTCGGAGCTAATTAGTTGGAAGCAGCCTTTTATCCGTGAAGAAACAGAATTCATAGATGAAACATTAAAAGTTTGTGCTGCTGCCTTTGTCTTGTGTTTCCTTTCTTAGAACCAGGGTTGGGACAGAACAGCCTGGTTTTTAAGGGGCTTGGGAATACCTGTCCTATAATTTAGAAGGTCTTAAATGACATACCAGATCTGAATCATGCAGTACGCCCCATCAAGAACAAAACATGGAAATATCTACCATGAGTGCAGAGAAGAGCAACAAAATAATCAGGAGACTGGAAAACATACGATGAATGGTTGCAAGAATTGGGTATGTCTAGACTCTAGTTTAATGAAAAGAAGGACCAGGGATGACTGGAATACAGCTATACGCAGCATTCCAATATTTGAGAGGCTGCCACAGCAAAGAGAGGGTCAACCTATTCTTCAAAGCACCCAAAAGCAAGATAAGAATCAATGGATGGAAACTAACCAAGGAGAAAACGAACCTAGAACTAAGGGTAAATTTCCTGACAATGAAAACAATTACCCAGTGGAATGACTTGTCTCCAGATGTTATGTGTGCTCCAACACTAGAGATTTCTAGAGTTTCTGTAAGCAACACCAGAATGTTTCCTTCCTGCCTTCCTTACAGGATTAGACCAGTAATTTCTTCTAACAACCGGTTCTCCAAACTATTTAGAATGTTAACAACCGGTTCTAGTGAGTAGGTGCGAACTGGTAGAATCCCAACCCTGGATTGGACTAGAAGACCTCCAAAGTCCCTTCTAATTCCTATTATTCTGTTCTGAGTAAGTAAAGGTAAAGGTTCCCCTTGCACATTCGTGCTAGTCGTTTCCAGCTCTAGGGGGTGGTGCTCATCTCTGTTACAAAACCGAAGAGCCAAGTGCTGTCCGAAGATGTCTCCATGGTTATGTGGCTGGCATGACTAAACACTGAAGGCACAGAGAACGCTGTTTCCTTCCCACCAAAATGGTCCCCTATTTTTCTACTTGCATTTTTACATGCTTTCGAAACTGCTAGGTTCGAACCGCTGAACTGCCGACCTTTCTGATTGACAAGCTCAGCGTCTTAGCCACTGAGCCACGATGTCCTGGATTCTGAATAGAGCAACCCACAAAACTCAACTGCTTCTCTCCTACAAGCAGCCACTGGAACCAGCCTCAGAGTCAGTTAATTTAAATGTCAATTCAATAAAATGCAGTTTGGTTTTATCCTGGACATGCATATTTATGGGTCTATGTACCCTCAAAGGCCAACGAAGTTGTGTTCAGGGCAGAGTTGGTTTTCTAGGCAACAGTATCTCCATAATTATGTCTTCCCTACTCCTCCACAACCCAAAAGTCAGACTAATATAAAACGCTTGCAGGCTGTTCTTTGTCCTGATCTGTATAAAATAAAGCCTTGAACACAAAGGGAGCAGAATGAAAGATATTATACACGTTCAGGTCAGATTTCTAGATTTCAGGTTGCAATAAAGATTCATTCACTACATCCACTGTCAAAGCCAGAGGTCTTAAACAAGTAATATTTGCCTTTTAAAATATGAGAGATGAATGTGAAAATTGCTGTGGACAGTCATTGTACAATTCTTCATTTCAAATTGCAATTCTATCTTAACTCCTTTATCATTTTTAATAGAGGATAATATCTGGGATATTCTCCCTCCTATTGTCTTGCTTTCTTTTTTCTTTTTGAGTGTACTGTATCTCCTTCTCCTTCTGTTCTCCATCTCCTTCTCTTATCCTTTTCCTTTTGTTCTCCTTCTGTTTTCCTTTTTTCTCCTCCTTCTCCTTGTTTTTCTCTTCTCCTTGTCCTTCCCTTCTCCTTTTGTTCTCCTTTTCTTTTTGTTCTCCTTCTATTCTCCTTCTCCTGTTTTCCTTCTTCTGTTCTTCTTCTTCTGTTCTCCTCCTTCTCCTGTTCTCCTTTTTCTTCTATTCTCCTTCTCCTCCTGGACTCCTCCTTCTCCTTCCTTTGAACAGCAGCTTTGGGACAACCATGACCTGGATAATTAAGAACCTCCATAGACTTTCACCCCTCTTAAGCTCAACAGCAAAGCAACAAAAATTCAGTCCTCGCCTACACAACCAGTTGTCTATCTTTGTCCTACATTTTAACAGCAGCCCAAGACAGGTGGCATATTGTTTCAGAGTCTTCTGGAATAAACTGTGGACCTCCACAACTGTTTGCATAATTTGTGTGTAATTCCAGGAGCAGGGAAGCATCAGTTCATTCAAAGCCCAGCTCACTAACTCATTAGAAATCTGTTGCTTAACTACTTGGCTCTGTTTGGATCTTATTTCCCTTCTCTGCCCTCTTGTGATTTCCCTTCTCTTGCATTACAGCCAGTGGAATTGAGTTTATGAGAGATGGCCAAAGGTCATTCAGCTGTAAGCATCTTCTCTCCCTTCCCCAAGCGTTCAATTCTTCGTGGTACCTTTTGTCTGCTTCCCCAAAAGGAGGGAATGATGATCCAAGGCCACTATTAGCTTAGGCCAGCCTTTTGTCAAGGGGGTGATATTTCCTCACCTTCTCTTGATCTTCCTGCTGGTAAAATTGCTTTTCACCTCTTCTCTTTCACAGTTTTACTGGCTGCCCTAGAATTCTGTGTCCTAAAAAGACAGCAAGAAGGGGTAGCTATTCAGAAAAAAATAATATTCCACCTAGAAGGTCAGCAGATTGGCATGGCTGATGAGTTTATCAGGATTTTTTTTTTTCATTTGTTCCTCTTTCTTTCTTTCTTTCTTTCTTTCTTTCTTTCTTTCTTTCTTTCTTTCTTTCTTTCTTTCTTTCTTTCTTTCTTTCTTTCTTTCTTTCTTTCTTTTTCTCTTTCTCTCTCTTTCTCCTCCTCCTCCCCTTCCTTTTCTTCTTCTCTTCATGTTTTCTTTCTTTCTTTCTTTCTTTCTTTCTTTCTTTCTTTCTTTCTTTCTTTCTTTCTTTCTTTCTTTCTTTCTTTCTTTCTTTCTTTCTTTCTTTCTTTCTTTCTTTCTTTCTTTCCCTACCATCTCTCTTCCTTCCTTCCTGTGTTTCCTCCTCCTCCTCTTTTTGTTCTTTCTTTCTCTCCTTTTCTTTCTTTCTTTTTTCTTCCTCCCTTTCTTCCTCCTCCTCCTCCTCTCTTTTTTTTTCTTTCATCTATATATATTAATTAACAAATGAAAAGAAAGAAAAAAATGATGCAGACATATAGCACTAAAAATGTAGACCAAATTCAACATACACTGAACAAAAAGTTATTGAGCTTATATAGTTAATGTGGGAGGTATTCCCCAAATAGATCTTACAATTCTTTCTTGGTTTTTTTTTCTTCCTGAAGGGAACTCATATTGTTGAAAGCTAGAATTTTCTCATCAAATTTCAACAACGTAGCCCTATGATGAAAGTGATTAAGGAATCTTTTGTCTTCTATCATATGTTGGAGAGATAGTTTTTTTTTTTCTTTTATAGTTGTTCATAAAACGTCTTTCCTTCCCTTTCTTTGCTGTACGGAAGCCAGCTGACATTTTCAGAAAGAGAATACAGGTACTTGTTGACTTAGGACCACAATTTGAGCCCAAAATTTCTTTTGCTAAGTGAAATATTTGTTAAGTGAATTTTGCTCCATTTTACGACCTTGCTTGCCACCGTTGTTAAGTGAATCACTACAGCTGTTAAGTTAGTGACACCATGGTTAAGGAAATCTGGCTTCTCATTGACTTTGCTTGTCAGAAGGTTGCCAAAGGGTATCCCATGACCCCTGGACACTGCAACCATCATAAATACAAATCAGTTGTCAAGTGTCATATTTTTAAAAAAATGTATATATTGTTTTTCTTTAAAACACATAGGTGCTTAATAAACAGTGTATTGTTTGGATCAATTTACTTATATAATGTACTTCTGAATCAATTTATTCATATAATAATAATAATAATAATAATACTGATAATACTAATAATAATACTAATACTAATAATAATAATGCTAATACTAATACTAATAATGATAATAATACTAATAATACCAATAATACTAATAACAACAACAATAACAATAATATATTGGCTGAGTTTCATGTTTAATGAATAAAAGTTTATAATAACAACTGTAATAATAATATTAACATTTACTTAGGTGTAATACAATTCTTGCATCCTTTACTTATACATATCAATAATCTTTCATGTTATAATTTCTACCTCTTTTATCTAACCATAGATAAGACAAATCCCACATTGAGAAATGTTCTGTTTCTTCCTTATCAAGTGTCAAATTTTGATGGGGATGCTGCAATGGTTGTAAGTGCGAAAAATGGACACTTTTTTTGTTGTTGCAACATTGAACAGCCATTTAATGAATTGCATTGGGCTTCTATGGAGACCCAAATCAAATAGCTGTGGGAGAAAATGACATTCTAGAGCTTATTGATAAACTCAGGTGGACCCAGATGGTATTCACTTGTGAATACTTTCAACATTACAGCTCGTCTGCCTGGAATATATCGTACAATAGATATACATATTGTATATCGGATATTAATACGATTGAGTGGGTTCAGAGGTATTTCTCGAGAAGAGTTCTCCACTCCTCCACTCACCCTATGCCTCCAGGCTTGAAATTTTGGGCCTGGACAATCTGGAACTGCACCGCCTGAGGTCCGATCTAAGCATAGTACACAAAATTGTCTGCTACAAAGCCTTGCTTGTCGATGGACTTCTTCAGCTTCAAACACAATAATACCCGGGCAAACAGTTGATACAAACTCAAGGTAAACGGCTTCAAACTCGATTGCAGAAAATACGACTTCAGCCACAGAGTGGTCAAGGCCTGGAACGCCCTACCTGACTCTATTGTTATAGCCTCAACCCCTCACAGCTTCAACCTCAACACTATCTTCCATGGACCTCACCCCATTCCTAAGAGGTCCTTAAAGGGGCCGTGCATAAGCGCACCAGCGTGTCTACTGTCCCTGTCTTACTGTCCCCATTTATCTGTATTCATTTCCTATGTTTCTGTTTATGTTCATACCTATACCTGTTATCGTGTACATGTTTGACAAACAAACAAACAAATAAACAGTACTTTTTGAGTATATAGTAAAAATAAATAGCTAACATATCCCTAAGATTAGCCTTTATACCAGATACTGGGAAGACAGCCAAATTTATGCTGGTATTTTTGTTTTTTCTTATCTTTTAATTTTTTTCTTTCTGTAAAAGGACCTGTGGGAATCTGGAAAAGTTACAGGGTGGTTAACATCACATCTTACAGTTACTACAAACCTGCCTTCCTGCAAACCTGCCTTTCATGGAGGACCTGTATCCTGCACGTATCAAAAAGAGGGCTGTGAAAATATTTACAGACCCCTCACATCCCGGACATAAACTGTTTTAATTCCTTCCCTCAAAACGACGTTATAGGGCATTGCACACCAGAACAACTAGACACAAGGACAGTTTTTTTCCTGAAAGCTATCACTCTGCTAAACAAATAATTCCTGCAACATTGTCCAACTATTTACAAAGTCTCCATAATTATTAATTATTAATATAATTATTATTATTAATCTTCTAATCACTCCTTATTCCCCATCTCCTCCACTTGTATACTGTTGACTGTATGACTGTAACTTTGTCGCTTGTATCCTTATGGTTTATATTGACTGTTTCCTAGTATGATTTGATGGCTTATTGTACCTTATGACTATCATTAAGTGTTGTACCTGATGATTCTTGACTCTTGATGAATTTATTTTTTCTTTTATGTACACTGAGAGTGTTTGCACCAAGACAAATTCCTTGCGTGTCCAATCACACTTGGCCAATGGAGAATTCTATCTTCTATATATCTGTTAATGATTTCATTGATGAGAAAATGTTGTCAAAGATGATACTATCAAGTACAGGTGGTACCCAACTTACGACCTCAATTGAGCCCAAAATTTAAGTTGCTGGGCGAGGCAGTCATTAAGTGAATTTTGCCCCATTTTGCAACCTCTCTTGCCATGGTCGTTAAGTGAATCCTTGCAGTTGTTAAGTTAGTCACACGGTTGTTAAATGAATCTGGCTTCCCCACTGACTTTGCTCGTCTGAAGGTCGCAAAAGGGGATCAAGTAACTCCAGGACACTGCAACCATCATAAATAATGGGTCAATTGCCAAGCATTTGAATTTTGTTTGTGTGGCCGTGGCAATGCTGCAATGGTCATAAGTATGAAAAATGATCATAAGTCACTTTTTCCAATGATGTTGTAATTTTGATCGATTTCTTCACAAATGGTTGGAGATTGGGGATTACCAATATTTGTCTACATTGGTGTTTCTCATTTTCAGCATCTTTGGGATGATGGACTTCAACTCAAAGCCATTGTAACTTTGAACGACCACTAAATAAACTGTTTTAAGTCGAGGACTGCCTATCTACAGCAATGTTAGTCTTGCTGAAGAGGAATCAAAGTGTCCTTTTGCACAAGTGCAGTGTGACTTATCTTTCAGAGTTATACTCGAATACAACTCATCTGTCTGGAATCCACACTATATATCAGACGTTAATACAATTGAGCGAATCTGGAAGTATTTCATGAGAAGAATACTACACTCTTCTGCTCACAGCAGAATACCCCATATCACCAGGCTTGAGATTTTGGGTTTGAACAACCTTGAATTACACTGGCTAAGATTGGACTTAAGCGTAGTACACAAAATTATCTGCTACAATATCCTACCAGTCAATGACTACTTCAGCTTCAAGCACAACAATACAAGAGCACACAACAGATTCAAACTCAATGTTAACCGCTCCAAACTCGATTACAGAAAGTACGACTTCAGCAACAGAGTGGTCACTGCCTGGAATACACTACCTGACTCTATTGTCATATCCTCTAACACCCACTCCTTTAACCTCAAACTTACCACTATTGACCTCACCCCATTCCTAAGAGGTCTGTAAGGGGTGTGCATAAGCGCACCATCATGCCTACTGTCCCTGTCCTATTGTCCCATTTATTCGTACCTATTTCCTGTATTCTTACTCATGTTTATACTTATACTTATTATCTTGTAAGTGATTGACAAATCAAATAAATAAATAAATGTGTGTTTGTGTGTAAACAGTATGTTGATGCCTGACTTTTTTTTTTGAACTAGGTTTCTGTTGGGAAGACAATTCTGAGAGTGGTTTTCTTTAATTGACTCTTCCGTTGCTGGTTTTCAGAGAAAATGTTTTTTAATGCTTTCTTTTTTTCAAATTGCTCCTGTTCTTTTGAGACATTCTTGGCTTCTGAATCAGATTAAATTTGCCAAGTAGATTCAGTCTATTATTCACCACTTTAAAAACTCTATATAAAAATGACCTGAAATAAAACTGAGGCAAGGTACTCTCTTTTAAAGAATAAAACAAAAATTGAGTTATGAAGTATTGCCAGATATTGCATCTCAACTAAAACATGAAATAAAGTATATGGCTCTTTTTGGAAATAAATAAATACAATCTTCATCAATAGAACCATAACGTAAAGTGAAATCTCCTCAGAGAGACTGCCTGTTTTTTTTAGGAATGGAATACCACAGGTTTTTTCCCTCTCTTCTTCTCAGAAACCATCGATCTTGAACACCAACAAACACAGTTCAGATATTTTGAGGTACATAATAGACATATCTTCAGAGGGTAAAAGAATTGTGAAGACTTTTTGTCAAGGAATTGCATACCAACTGTCCAGATGACGTCAGAAACACTGACACAAACTCATAGTTTTGAAATAATAGAAAATACTTGGGTTTTAGATTTTGGCACTAGTTTGATCTCCAAGCTTGTTTTCAATGTAATTTCTGAATGTTTCATTACCAGACTAGGTAATGTAAGGTAGGATCTTGTCCTATTCTCCTTAGCTTATACATGTCTTGTGTGTCAATATGGTCAGTTGGTCATGTGATTGGTTGTTCCTTTGGACATTTAAATTTATACTTAAAATCTGAGTTGCTGATTACTTGTAGTCTTTTATATCTATATATCTATATCTTGTCTGCCTGCCTGCCTGCCCTGCCTGCCTACCTACCTACCTACCTACCTACCTTTCTATCTATCTATCTATCTATCTATCTATCTATCTATCTATCTATCTATCTATCTATCTATCTATCTATCTATCTATCTATCTTTCTTTCTTTCTTTCTTTCTATCTATCTATCTATCTATCTATCTATCTATCTATCTATCTATCTATCTATCTATCTATCTATCTATTCTGATATTTCATCATTATCTATCTACATAATTTATCTATCTACCTACTTATCTATAGTATCTCAATCTCTATTTCCATATTCAAATTTATAGAAGTCTTTGTCAGAAAGGGAAAAAAACATAAGATAGTCAGGAACACAAGAACATCATGAGGTAAATTAAACAATATACAGAACACACAGACAAAAAAAGGGCGGGGAAAAAGGAACACGCCCGCTTCCTCCTTACAGCAACCAATCATGGCGTAGATTGCCTCACGCATGAGTCAGGACTCTCTAACTGATCAACTACAACTATTATGTCCTGACCTATGCACATTTATCATTCCTGCTTCTAAATTCAATATCCCAACACTTCTTTTTTTTCCCCTAGTGGCTATATAAAAATAAGAAATATATTCAGTATATTTTTGAAGAATATGAGACTCATTCGGGGGAGGGATGTTGAGAAAGAATGCAAAGAAGATCAACAAAGATGATGGAAGGCAGAAAAGAGCAACAAAGAAGATAAGGGGTGTGAAGGCTAAATCATACGGTGAGGATTGAGAGAATTAGGTATATCTAGTCTAACAAAGAGAAAGACTAAGGATGACATGATAGCACCATTTCAGTATTTGAAGGGCTGTAACAGAGAAAAGGGGATCGATCTGTCCCGCAAAGCACCTGAAGGCAGGACCAGAAGTGACTGGTGGAATATCATTAAAGAGAGATCCAATTTAGACCTAAGGAGAAATGTCTTGATAATGAGAACAATTAACCAGTGGAACAGCTTGCCTCCAGAAGTTGTGGATGCTCCATCACGAGAGGCTTTCAGGGAGAGACTGGAGAGCCATTTCTCCAAAATTATTGATCAGGAGTTGGACTAGAAAACCTACCAATGTCCCTTCCAACCCTGTGATTCTATGTTCTAAAAATATTGGAAATATTTTTTTCTTTGAAGTAATTTGCTTCAAATTTTGAAAACAATGTGACATCATAGTAGAAAATTCTTCCACCAGTTTTTTTTTTTTCCAGATTGAACCAGAGTTGTATTAAAGTGAAGATAAATGCATAAGGGGAAAGAATCAGATCATCAGTGGTATCTTCTATCAGTTCCGACATTAAAGACAGCACCCTCACTAGAATCACCAAGATAATTATGAAGGAAATTCTCATATCCCTGGAGCGACTTCCTTGTGAGGAAATTAGCACTTTGTTTTTAAAAGGAATATTCCAGGTAATTATGAACAACAGAGTAGAAAATATTTACTTCATTAAAACAAGAAACTAAAAAGAAGAACTTTAGGTGGCTGGAAAGAGAATGTCTGAGCTGAAAAATTCTAAAGGATCACTAGGTGGCAATAAGCAGTAGCCCTCTGGTGCTCTCTAGTGGTCATTTTAGATTTTGCAGCCAGATCTTTTGGCCCTCAATTGGGAATTTATTAACCCCAAAGCAGCCTTAGGCTGGAAAAGAAAAGATTTGTAAAATATTCTTGACCTCAAGACCTGCTAGATTTGATGGTTAATTTGTTCGTTCATAAAACTTGGGTGTTCTCTTTTGGTTTTCCAAGTAAAAATTAGGAACAGATTTTTTTAATATATTTCTTAAAAGTTTCTGTTTTCATTGGTGAAGAAAGAAAAAGATGGAAATGAACAAAACAAAGAGCTTGCTCACTGGTATAACAGAATAACAGGGTTAGAAGAGACCTTGGAGGTCTTCTAGTCCAACCCCTTGCTCAATCAGGAGACCCTATACCATTTCAGGCAAATGGTTGTCCAATCTCTTCTTGAAAACCTCCAGTGTTTGGAGCACCCACAACTTCTGAAGCCAAGCTGTTCCATTGATTATTTGTTCTCTCTATCAGGAAAGCTCTGTTTAATTCTAGGTTGCTTCTCTCCTTGATTAGTTTCCATCCATTGCTTCTTGTTCTGCCTTCAGGTGCTTTGGAGAATAGCTTGACTCCCTCTTCTTTGGGTCAGCCCTTCACATATTAGAGCACTGTCATCATGTCACCCCTAGTCCTTGTTTTCACTAGACTAGATAAAGCACAGTTCCTGCAACTGTCCTAATTTAACAATAGAGTATCAGGAAATGTCATCTCTACTCCTTCTTTTCATTAAACTAGACATACCCAATTCCTGCAACCGTTTTTCATATTTTTTAGCCCCCAGTCTCCTAATCATCTTTGTTGCTCTTCTCTGCACTCTTTCTAGAGTCTCAACATCTTTTTCATATTGTGGTGACCAAAACTGGAGGCAATATTCCAAGTGTGGTCTTACCAAGGCAGTAGTGGGATCCTACCTGTTCAGTGATTGTGCGTGCACATGCATGCACCTAACACATGCACACCTAATGTGCAAGCAGCTTTCCAAACACCAGCTGAGGCCTGCAGCACTAATCAGCTGAGAGGAGATAAAGAACAGAAAAGTGCAGAGGTGGGTGGGAGGGCCAATCCTGTGCTTTTCTCTTCTCTGTCCTCTCAGCTGATCATCGGAGGCTTCTTTTTAATACCGGTTCAGGCGAACTGGTAGCAATTTTTGCTACCGGTTCGGGTGAACCGAGCCGAACCGGTAGCATTCCACCACTGAATCAAGGCATTATAATGTGATATTCACACTTCATGTGATCCTCACCAACAGAAAAGAAGCCAATTCCCACCCAACTGTTGAAAAACTGAAGATCAATTGTGTTCTTTTTTTTTTTCCTTCAAGCTTTTTCCTTAAAAGGTATTCATAACACATTAAAATGAGCAGCTACTCCTGGAAGTAATTTCTCTTTCCCTAAGTACGAAATTTCACTGCTTACATTTAGCATTTAAAGGAAACCATCCAGATAATTAAAATTCCTATAAATGAAATGTCAGAGTTAAATGTTCCTCCCCCCCCCTCCATTTTTTTAATCCAGCGCGAAACCTTTCTTCTAAAATAACATGTTTTAAATACCTGATATCTTTCCGAGAGAGGGGAATAATTAAAGTTCACTAAATAAAATGGGAGCTATTGGTGCTCTTCTTTCCTCAGTGAGTAACCTTTTTACGGAATTATTTCTGTCCCCCTTTAAATTATTTCTCCCTTTTTTATAATGTGGTGATTATTTCTAACAGCAAAAATATAGTTTAGGGAGTGCAGAGAGAAGAAATTATGTGTGTATATATTAAAAAATGGAGGAAAATAATCATATATATATATATAAATGTTCTTGCTCCTGGGCTTCTTTTCATATGGTCTTTTATTTTCATTGATATGCATGTGATTAGGGGACTGGAGGATAAAACATATGAAGAATGGTGGCAGGAATTGGATGCATCTGGTTTAATAAAAAGGGCTAGGGGAGACAAGATAGCAGTGTTCCAGCATCTAAGCGGCTGACCCAAAGAAGAGGGAGTCAAGCTATTCTCCATAGCACCTGAAGGCAGGGCAAGAAGCAATGAGTCGAAAACAACCAAGGAGAGAAGCAACCTAGAACTAAGGAGAAATTTCCTGACAGTGAGAACAATTAATCAGTGGAACAGCTTGCCTCCAAAAGTTGTGAATGCTCCAACACTGGAAGTTTTTAAGACGAGACTGGATAACCATTTGTCTGGAGTAGTGTTGGGTTTCCTGCCTGAGCAGCGGGGTGGACTAGAAGACCCCCAAGGTTCCTTCCAATTCTGTTATTCTATTCTATTCTATTCTATTCTAGTATTATAATTATATTATAATATAATTATATTATATTAATGACTTGCTTAATCAACCTGCTTAAGCTAAAGTTCTCCTAATGTTTAACCAGATTCTGCCTTCTGGTAATTTAAAAGAGAGTACCCAAATATGAAGGAAGAGGAAGAGAGGATCATCCTATTCTCAAAGGCACCTGAAGGCAGGACAAGAAACAATGGATGGAAACTAATTAAGGAGAGAATCAACTTGGAATTAAGGAGAGATTTCCTGACAGTGAGGACAATTAACCAGTGGAACAACTTGCCTCCAGAAGTTGTAAATGCTCCAACACTGGAAGTTTTTAAAAAGATGTTGGATAACCATTTGTCTGAAATGATAGAGGGTTTCTTGCTTAAGCAGAGGGTTAGAGCTCTTTAATGTTCCTTTCAAGTCTGTTGTTCTTTTATTATGAAATTTTATTATGAAATGGATGGAGAGGCAGTCAGCGATTTCAATGGATAATGTAAATGGTAAAAATACCAGGTTTTCTGATAAAGTGGACAAAAGAGTGAACCGAAATCTCAGCCATGAATTTGCTTGAAAATCTTGCAAAGTCAACATTCTTTCAGCCTTAGTCACATCAAAAGGAGGGGGAAAACATCTAGAGCCAAGAAGAAAAGGATTGGAAGGGACCTTGGAGGTCTTCTAGTCCAACCCTGTACTATTTCAGATAAATGGCTGTCCAGTCTCTTCTTGAAAAATTCTAGTGTTGGAGAACCCACAACTTAATCGAACCAAGTAGACATAAAGTGACCAAAATAGTCATTAAGTGAACACAGCAGTTGTTAATTGAACATGACTGTCATTGAAGTGAACATTGAAGGCATTAAATGAATCCATTGTCTGCAATGGAAATAGATGCCGGTTTCCAGCAAATAATCTCATAAATTATGATCACATGACCATGGAATGCTACAAACAGCCATCAATACTAGATGGTTGCCAAACATTTAAAATGCAATCAGGTGATCATGGTTGGAGCAGCCATTGGAAATTCAAACCTAGATCCTTGGTTTAGTCCATTGTAACTTCAAACAGTTGCTAAGTAAACAGTGTTAAGTCGAGGATTATCTCTATTACAGAGGCTCCCATCTCTGATCCTTGAGATGACCTGTTTCTAGATAGATTTCCTAATAGCAGTAACTGTGATAGGGATCTCAGAGTGTTAGTGGACAGCCAACTAAATATGAGCCAACAGTGTGAGGCAGCAGACAAAAAAGCCAATGCAATCCTAAATTGCATTAACAGAGGGATTCAATCAAGTTCAAGGTTGATTAATACCAGACTAATACTAAAAAGCTTCAGTAAGACCAAACCTAAAGTACTGCATCCAGTTTTGGTCACTACACTATAAAGAAGATGTTGAGACTCTAGAAAGAGTGCACAGAAAAGAAACCAGGATGATTAGGGAACTGAAGATTAAAATATATGAAGAACAGTTACAGGAATTGGGCATGGCTAATTTAGTGAAGAGAAGGACCAGGGGAGACATGATAGCAGTGTTCCAATATTTGAGCGGCTGCCACAGAGAGGAAGGGGTCAAGCTATTTTCCAAGGCACCTGAAGGCCAGACAAGGAATAATGGATGGAAACTGATCAAGGATAATTCAACCTAGGAATAAGGAGAAATTTTCTAACAGTGAGAACAATCAACCAATGGAACAGAAGTTATCTTTGGAAGTTGTGGGAGCTTCATCACTAGAGGCTTTCAAGAAGAGATTGGACTGCTCCCTGCCACAAATGGTTGGATTAGATGACCTGCAAGTTCCCTTCCAACTCTGTTAATCTGTAAATAGATGTCCAGCTGCCAACTTCTCTGAGGCTAAGAAGCATCAGGCTAGAAACTGGGAGATTATGGGTTTTAATCCCACCTAAACCATGAAAGCCAGTTGGATGACTTTGGGCCAATCACCAGGAGACAGTGAGTTCTAGTCACACCTAAGTTGGGTGCCTTTGGATCAATCACTGGGAAACTGTGAGTTCTAGCCCTGCCCTGGGCATGAAAGCTAATTAGGTGACTTGGGCCTATCACCAGGAGACCGTGAGTGCAAGTTCCACATAAACCATGCAAGCCAGTTGGATGATTTTGGGCCTATCACTAGGAGACAATGATTTCTAGTTCCACTTTAGGCATGAAAGCCAGTTGAGTGATCTTGGACCAGTTACCTGGAGATTGTGAGTTCTAGTGTTGCCTTAGGAATGAAAAACAGCTGGATGACTTTGGGAGACAATGACTTTGAGAGACAGGAGACAGTGAGTTCTAGTCCCACCTTAGCCATGAAAGCTGGCTAGATGACTTTGGGCCAGTCTTTCTCTCTCAGCCAAACCAAAGCCACAGGTTTTGTTGTTCTGGGAAAAATAGGACAACGGTGTATTCTCCACCTTAAGTTATTTGTAAAAATAACAAAGGAAATAAATAAATAAAAAGTAAAATAAATAAGGGAGTTACAGAGTTGTTATTTTTCTCCACCCCCAGAAAAAAAATATAATGTCTAATTTTTACTGTCCAATTTCTTTCCCAGGAAGCTCAGTCATGAGAAAAGGGAGGAAATATATAAAAAAAGGGGTATTGTTGAACATTTTATTTCTCCCCTCAACAAACTGAGATTTCACTTTATTTTAATTTCATTTTATTTACTTTTTATTTTTCACAGACCCTTGTGTGTGTCTCTCTCCCTGAATATTTGGCAAGAATAACCCCCACCCCCCAAAAAAAACCCTTTAATTTGGGAAATTGTCAACAAGCTCTTAATGCTGACAGCTAACAAACTGGGGGAGTGCTGGAAAGAATGGGAGAGAGTCCTAATGTTATAGATTTTTAACATAATTATCAATGTATTCCTTTCAGCTATTATGCCATTTTAATTGCGCCGAGGTGATTTCTCTGGGTTGTTGTTGTTTTTTTTTAATATGAGGCTACAGCCACATGGGGAAAATGAAAGCACCAAATTGAAAATGAAAGAATTATGCTAAGAGTTCCGGCGCACAACATTTCCTACTTTATACATGATTCATTTTGAGGCTCCGCTTTCATGTCACCAGGAATCGGTGAGCGAGAATGCTGCCGTCTGTTTCCTTTGTTTGCAAACACAGGGCCAGGCTGAATGCTTCCCTCTCCAGGGGACGAGAGTCCTTGTGAGTTTGGGTTTTTTTTTTTCCCTTCCTTTGACCCTGCAACTACATGTATCATTTTATGGAGGTTTGAATGGCTACAATCTGTTCCGAAATGAAGCCTCCTTGTTCCCGATAATTACTACAAGCCCTCTGTCCTTGAAAAACAGCACAGAATAGAAGATGGAATTCTGCGGTCCTTGCAGCTCTCTGAAATTGGTTGCTTTTTTGCAGATATTTCATGACCTGAGTGGTTATCAACATCAGTGCTAGAAGGAGGTGGGAGATGTGAACAGGAAGAGAAGGAGGAGGAGGAGGAGGAGGAGGAGGAGGAGGAGGATGGAGGAGGAGGAGGAGGAGGAGGAGGAGGAGGAGGAGGAAAACTGTGGGGTCCTTGGCGGTCTCTGAGCTTGGTTGTTTGTTTGCAGATGTTTCATGACTCAACTAGCTAACATCATCAGGGCTAGAAGGGAGTGGGGCTTGTGAAAAGGAGGAGGAGGAAAACTGTGGGGTCCTTGGTTTGTTTGGTTACAGATGTTTGTTTGCAGATGTTTCATGACCCAACTAGGTAACATCATCAGGGCTAGAAGAGAGTGGGGATTATGGAAAGGAGGAGGAGGAGGAGGAGGAAGATAACTTTGGTCTTTGGTGCTTTCTGAGCTTGGTTGCTTTCTTGCAGACATTTCAGGACTCAGCTAGGTAACCTCAACGTCTGTCAACTTCCAATTAAAGAAACCCCTTAAAGATGAAAAGGAAACAGAATATTACTCAACATGGGACATATTGTACAAATGGTTAAATAACAGGTGCAGAGATTAATAACTTAATAACCAAAGAAAATTAACAAAACAAATAAATACAGGTATATAGATATATGTAAGAATATATATTGTAAGCAATATCACTATCGGACCGTACATGGCTATAGTTTAAAACATATTGAGTGATAAATGTATAAAGTGTTATGGTACAACTATGAAAACAGTAGTTATAATTATGACGTACTTAAAAGAGACTACACCGTATGACGATGAGACCGATGGTTATAACCAAGGTGTATAATATGATGTGTATCTAAAAAGGACTTGATATAGCCAGTACACTGATGTTGCAAAACTGGAAATGTGATTGTCATGCCCCAGTGGAGATTGACTCTGAGGAAGAGGAGAAACAGGCAACAGGGAGTGGGAGAGTTGCTCTAGAGGTGGTGGAGGAGGCTGGGGAAGGGCAGAAGCTGGCTGGGCAGTCAGAGGAGGATCCAAGCCCATCTCCTATCCATCCTGGGGCACGCAGGGAGGAGAGGATCAAGGAAAAGGGAGGTCTACTCAGGAGGAGATTGCCATGATCCTCCTCGTGGCTTGCAGCTGGAAACTATGTATATAAGTTTGTAACTGCACAGTCAGAATTGCTGGAGTCAAAGCTTAGTGTTTCCTTTGAAAGAGGTTTATCTTTGTTGGCGTTCTTCCCATGGACTCTCCTCGGTTATCTTCCTGGAATGTATGATTAATTATCTTGGCTTGCTTTGGAACTCTCGTCAATGCGGTTTGTTTTTGGTTTCCTTTTGCCACATTATTTACTTTTGTGACTTTAAACTGTGCCTAATAAAATAGTGAAGTTAAGTTGAAGGCATTACCGGACTTTAATGTAAGTTTTGGATTTTGGGTTATTTTGAGAGACTACGGGTCATCACAGTGATGTATAATAAAGGAAAATGTACAATATATATATATATTTTAAAAAAAGGAGAGAGACCCCTTTCATCTTTGAGATTCTATAGATTGCAATGTCAGGATTCTGGCAGTTACTCTAATTAAATCATGAGCCTTGAGCCGCACTTCCAACACTTGTTTTGATTTATTAGAAGTTAACATGATGGTATTTTGCCTGGGCGTAGACCACTCCGAGATACGTAATTCACTGTCACCCTTGACCCTGCTTTCCCCCACTCTGGGTGTAATCATCCAATGAAACACGTCCATAGCCAAGAGTCATCAGTCATGCTCTCCAATTAGATTTTTGCCCGGCAGAAGCTTCAGTCATCTAATCAGTCTCTGAAGAAAATATGAATGGAATGTACTTTCGATTCCACACTGCTGCCTGCTCTTTGAAACTTCCCCCCTCCTTTCTGTTGACAATTTTGTGTATACAATATGTTTTATGAGTTGACATGCAGCAGTAGAACAATAACAGAATAACAGAGTTGGAAGGGACCTTGGAGGTCTTCTAGTCCAACTCCCTGCTCAAACTAGGTCATTTTGGACATATGGCCAGTCCGTCCTTAAAAACTTCCAGCGATGGAATACCCACAACTTCTGGAGGTAAGTTATTCCACTGATTGATTGTTTTCACTGTTAGGAAATTTCTCCTTAGTTCTAGGTTGCTTCTCTCTATGGTTAGTTTCCACCCATTATTTATTGTGCTTTAGAACAGGGGTTGCCAACCTTTTGGACCTTAGGGACCACCAAACTCATAATTTTAGATCCCAGGGACCACTAATCTGTTTTGTGGGCATGGCCTAATTTGTGGGTGTGGCTTGGTGGTCATGTGACTGGCTGGGCATGGCTTGTATGTAAATATTATAAATATTTATATAAATATTGATTTTTTTACAAAAAAAGAGCAACTTTTACCCAAAATCAGGCAAAGCAGGCAGATTGAGTTGCTCACAGAATCATTCAGTGATCTATCTATCTGCCATCGGCTAGCTCAGTCTCTCAAATTTGCTTGCCACGAGTTTGAACTGAATTTGCTTACAAGCAAACCTTCAGTCCTAAGGGAGGTTGGGCTGTGCTGAGCCGAAGATCTAAAGACTAGCTAGAAAGCAAGAAATCCAACCATTTCCTGCTTCCTAACTAATCTAAATCTCCCGGCACAGCAGAACAGATGATGGTCGGAAGAAGGAAAAATAGCAATTTAGCAGGCAAGTTTACTGGGTAAGGAGTGAGTGGGCGGGGAGGGTTCCTGCGGGACATGTGGGCGGTGCAGCCTTGTGTTTCTGTGCAGCCTGGATTAATTGCTTTGTGGGGGTGCTCTGGGAGTGAGATTTCCCTGCAGCCCACCAAAATTTTCTCATGGCCCACCAGCCGGGGCCAACTGGTTGGCAATTGCTGCTTTAGAAAATAGGTTGAATCCTCCTTTGTGGCAGCTACTTAGATATAAGAACACTGCAATAATGCCACCCCTAGTTCTTTTCTTTAGACTAATAATTACTAATCATCCTCTTTTAATGACCCCATAATCCCTTGCGGGTTGGAGTCTGGGCAACTGAATGGAGCTGAGTATTTACTGGCCGGATGCCCTTCCTGTCACCAATGTGGAGCTTTTTGCAGTAGATATATTCTCATTGTTCCCAGAGAGAAAAATATCTGCCTCTGACTAGGATCAAAATCACAGCCTCCTGATTGTGAGGCGAGAGCTCCAACTCTAAGACCCTGCACCACTCACGACTAATAATTAGTAATCAATAATAATTATGAATAATTTATCCTAGTAATGATTAATAATAGTAATAATGATTAACACTAATTATGGTTGAACATTTGGGTTCTTGGTGTTCTCTAAATTTGGCTGCTTTCTTGCAGACATTTAATTACCAAGCTAGATAACATCATCAGTGCATAAGAGGGTGGAATCGATTGGTTATATAATAGCTTCCTTGGGGTGGGTCTTTTTATTACGATATTGTTCATTCCCTAATTCTTCCTTCTTCACTACTTTCCATCATAGCAAGGTAGCCTGCTTTCCATTTTTACCTTTGTGATTTCCACAAGAGATTTGCATCCACATTTTTCCTTTCTTCCTTTTCTGAAAAATTTACTGCTTGTCCCAACCTCACACACATAAGAAATGAACAAGGAATGAAAAATAGAAGACAGCACTTCCAATAATTCACTCCGTGTATTTCCTGTCCATAGTTCCTACCACCTTGTGACCAAATTACAAAAAAAAAAACAAGGCAAAACCCCCTTTCAAATTAATTATTTATCCTCAAATAAATATTTTAGAAGCCTCTCTCTGTGTGTCTCTCTGTCTCTGTCTCTCTCTTTGTCTCTCTCGCTCTGCCTCTCTCTCTCTCTGTGTTTCTGTCTGTCTCTCTGTCACTCTCTCTTCTGTCTCTCTCTCTCTCTCTTTCTCTGTGTAACCATAGAAAAATCAACTTGTTTGAACTGTAAACAAGCTTGTTGTGATTTTTGTCTCCATTGGTTTCTGAATGAGGCATGATTCCCTTTAATTTGGTCAACCACATATAATAGAATAACGAAGTTGGAAGGGACCTTGGAGGTCTTCTAGTCCAACCCCTGCTTGAGCAGGAGACCCAATACCATTTCAGACAAATGGTTGTCAATCTCTTTTTAAAAACCTTCATGGATGGATCACTCACAATTTCTGAAGGCCAGCCTGGTTAATTGTTTTTACTGTTAGGAAATTTGTCCTTAGTTCTAGATTATTTTTCTCCTTGATTCGTTTCCATCCATTGTTTCCTTTCTTGCCATCTGGTGCTCTGGAGAATTGGATGGCCCCATCTTCTTTGTGGCAACCCCTTAAGATATTGGAACACCAGATTCTGTTTAGATTCTGTTTACAAACAAGTCTTGTTAAATTTAAACATATTTTTTTGTTGTCCTGTCCCTAAGTCATGTATGACTCTTTGTCAACCCAAAGACCATAGCATGCCAGACCATACACCCTGCACTGTCTCTCAAGCTTGTCCCAATCCATGCTGATTGTGTCAATTACATTACCTAACCAGCTCATTCTTTGCCTTCCCCTTCTCCTTTTGCTTTTGATGGAAGAAATACCCATCCGGTTCAGTTCCAAGCTGGGAGAAAGACACTGGAAACATGGGGGATGATTGGAAAGTGGGTTTAATGGTGGACAGGACCACATGGGTTTGAGATACTAGCAGCTGACCACATGGAGTTGAGAGAGTGAGGTATTTATATTCTCTCTTGGGCCTTGCCCTTGAGCTTCCTGTTCCTGTGCAAGAAGTCTATTCTATTGGTTTTTGTAAGACTGCCCGGGAGCTATGCAGGGATCATAGCTAACTGTCTGTGTCCCAGGCTTGGTTGAACCACCAGTGTTTATGGTTCTGGTGCAGCTGACAAAAATGGAGTTGAGAGAGTGTCTGTGGGTATTTATACCTTCTTTGGGCTTTGCATTTGAGTTTCCTGTGCAAGAACATATCCTTTAATATTCTATTGGCTGTTGTCAGATTCCTATGGGGTCATATAGAGGTCATAGCTGGCTGTACAGGCAAAAGAGAAAATGCAAATGCTAGGTGCTTGTCTGAGTTAATCTGGTCAACTTCTGGCTTATTGTTTATCTGAGCTCCTAGGTGAAGTTTGGACTGCTGTGGGAATGATGCAATGAAAGGGCTTGTGTTCTGAAAAAGACTTGGGCAATTCCTATTGTGTCTAATGGCTTTTGTCCTGTGTTGGATCTTGGGTGAGGGGCTGCTTCTAATTCTATCACTCTACCTTTGTTCAGATTTTGCTGCAGGGATTTTCAAAATATCGTGTCTTGAATGGATTTCTGTCTGCAGTGTTTGCTTTGCTTATGAACAGAGCTATCTACATACTTGTCTTCCTCTTTCAGTAAGCTCTCAAGTGTTGACATCTGCCATAGGCTATTAAGGAAAGTGGGGGTTGCTTTCTGCCTCTAAAAAGCATATTTCTCCATTGCTCATTTAGGGAAATATAATCTGCTTTTTTAATATTCTTCAAAATATTTCATTCTTCTAGGGGGTGGGAGGGGCTTCCAACATCTTCAATATTTCCCAATATCAGGGTCTTTTCCAATGACTAATTAATCAATCAATCAGATTTATTCCTTGGCGAAGGTCTATCAGATTGCAACCTGAAAGTATTTCCTTATTCACTGCTCTTGTGACATAAACATAGGAATAGAATAGAATAGAATAGAATAGAATAGAATAGAATAGAATAGAATAGAATAGAATAGAATAGAATAGAATAGAATAGAATAGAATAGAATAGAATTCTTTATTGGCCAAGTGTGATTGGACACACAAGGAATTTGTCTTGGTGCAAATGCCTCAGTACATACATAAAAGAAAAGATACATTCTCAAGAGTCAAGAATCATAAGTTACAACACTTAATGATAGTCATAGGGTACAATAAGCAATCAAATCATATTAGGAAACAGTATAAATCATTAGGATGCAAGCAATAAGGTTACAGTCATAGAATCACAAGTGGAGGGGATGGGAGATAAGGAGTGATGGGAAGATTAATAGTAGTGCAGATTTTGTAAATAGTTGGACAGTGTTGAGGGAATTATTTGTTTAACAGAGTGATGACACTCGGGGAAAAAAACTCTCCTTGTGTCTAGTTGTTCTGGTGTGCAGTGCTCTATAGCATTGTTTTGAGGGAAGGAGTTGAAACAGTTTATGTCCAGGATATGAGGGGTCTGTAGATATTTTCTTTTTGATTTGTGCAGTATACAGATCCTCAATGGAAGGCAGGTTGGCAGCAATTGTTTTTTCTGCAGTCCTAATTACTCTCTGAAGTCTGTGTCTGTCCTGTTGGGTTGCAGAACCAAACCAGACAATTATAGAGGTGCAGATGACAGACTCAATCATTCCTCTGTAGAACTGCATCAGCAGCTCCTTAAACATAGTTAAGATTAAACATAGTTGAACGTAGAGGGATAACAAAAAAGATCGAGAAGAATCCATCGTTCACTCTCCATTTCCCATCCTTTTTTACCATGTCTTCAGCTCCAACTTGTTTCCAAATGAATACAGACAACTTGGTTTGTGGTTATTGTTTTCTGTCTAGGCTCCTGGTATCAAGAAAACTTTGAAATGAAATGGTACACACTTAAAAAAAAAACCAGTGCAAAAAGAGTTCTTTTGACTGAACCAGACAGCTAATTGTCCAGAAAGGTATAGGGTCTTCTGCTTGGGCAGAGGGTTGGACTAGAAGATCTCCAGAGTCCTTTCCAACCAGTGGTGGGATTCAATTTTTTTTACTACTGGTTCTGTGCGTGTGACTTGGTAGGCGTGGCCATGTGACTGGGTGGATGGGGCTTTTTTTGCTTTTTTGCAGCCACTCCCACCCATTTTTTTTGGCCTTTTGGGCCTCAGAGGAGCCTTTTGGGGGGGGGTCGTTTTTGCTCCCACCAGGCTCCTCTGGGGCTCAGGAAGGCAAAAAATGGAGGGTGGGCTGAGCCCCTCCCTCCATTTTTTGCCTTCCTCAGCAAGAGAAATTCCGGCACAGCTGATCATATGAACAGCTGATTGTCAGAAGGGAAAAAAGAGAAAGAAATACCTTAAGGGGCAAAGCATCAGGTGGGTGAGGTGAGTGAGCATTGGGTGGGCGGGACAAGCAAGCCAGCGGTGACCAGGTCAGGGGTATGGCTAGCCAGAACTTATTACTGGTTCGGCAATCCACACTAAATCCTTGCTACCGGTTTGCCCGATCTGGTGTGAACCGCCTGAATACCACCACTGCTTTCCAATTCTTTTATTCTGTCTATGGAGATTTTCAACCATCCAGGCCATGGTTGTCCCAAAGGTGCTTTTCTAAAAGGCAACTGGTCTTTGTTTCCCCTTGTAGACATTTCTCTGCTCCTCCAATAAGCTTTGTCAGTTCTGATTGGACCATTCTCTAATTCTGTATTTTGTAATAGTCTGGAAGGGAAGGATAGAAACCTGAATAAATATTTATGCCCTGATTTTGGCCTTCTTCACTTTCCTGGGAGTTCAAAGAAGAATAGATGAGAATTTGCTAACAATCTTATCTCCAACAACCCGGTCTTGTTAGTTGGATGGAAGATAGAGACCCAAAGAGATGAGGAAAAAAAATATGATTTTTTGGCCTAATTGACCATTTGTCCATGTTTTTGTGTGTGTTAAAAATGAGCTCGGGAGCCAGATCTGAGAAGGAAGACCGGGTTGCCCTTCACCATTCGTTCTTTTGGTTCTTTTCTCAAAAGCAACCAGGCTTTCTTGCTCATCTGAAGGTCCAACCCCATCCAACTTCCTTTCCCAGGAAATTCAACATGATTAATGGGCTTGCAAAGACTGCCAAAGGAATTAATAATAATTAGCGGCTTATTACTAAGTGTGGCCAAGAAGACAGGGAAAACCACCTGCTTTTCATTTCAGAACTGATCCCTTTCCTTCGCTTAATCATACCATGAAAAGGAAGAGGTTCTATTTTCGGCTAGCATCTTGTGAAAATAGGCAGGTTTCGCCAGGATTCCAGAAATGGACACGTAGTAGTTGTTGTATGAAAGAAATATATATATGCCCAGGGGTGGGATTCAACCAGTATAACAACTGGTTTGGTGAGCGTCCACAGTGTTTGAAAACTTAGCATTTCAGCTCTAATGCTTACTTCTACTGCAGTTCCTGTGAGTAAAACAGCTGAGGCGCGGCAAAACTGCTCTAATACATGAATCAGCTGAGTTGCAAAACATGGAAATAAAGGACAGACTAATGCAGGGACAGGTGGACGGGGCCAAATGATCACCACAACTACCGGTTCAACCAAACCGGTCTGAACCAGCTGAATCCCACCCCTGCATATACCTACATATGTATTTACAATATTTAATTAACTTATATCCCATATTTATTAGTATTTATATGAACCACTCAAGGGAGAACATATCTAATATGACTTCTTATTTCCTCCACAACAAGAAATCTGTGAGGTAGATTGGGTTGAGAGAGAGTGACTGGCTTTCCTGACTAAGGTGGGACTTGAACTTACTATCACCTGGCGATTGCCCCAAAGCCAACCAGCTGGCTTTCCTACCTAGGGCAGAACTAGAACTCTCAGTCTTCAGATGATTGATCCAAAGAGCCAACTGGCTTTCATGCCTAAGGTGGGACTAGAATTCACTGCCTCCTGGTGACTGGTGCAAGATCACCTAGCCACCATTCACGGCTAAGATAGTTGTCTTTAATATCTCTGGGCATATGATCCATTTCTTCTTCTTCTCTTCCTTTTCTTGCTCCTTTCTCATCTCTTCCTCTTCCTCTTTCTCCTCCTCCTCTTTTTTCTCCTCTTTCTACTTCTCCCCTTTCTACTCCTCTTTCTTCTCCTTTCTCCTCTTTTTCCTTCTCTTCTTCTTCCTCTTTCTCCTCTTCCTCTTCCTCTTTTTCGTCCTCCTCTTCCACCACCACCTCCTCTTCCTCCTCCATTGGACAGAAGCTCTTAGTTTCACACATGGTCAAATGAAGACAATACCTTTTTGCTTTCACCTAGAATTTCCATGTAGATCTCTCATTTTGACAATGAACTATTAGTATGTCTACACTAGACTGAAACACTATTGTTATTTTCCAACTGTACGTCATCCAGCCTCCAGCCTCCCCCTGTGTACACATCGAAGAAATATACTGCATGTGTAGAAGTGTGTAGGGGTAAAGGTAGATAACAGATAACAGATAATCAGAGTTGGAAGGGAGCTCATAGGTCATCTAGTCCAACCCCCCACCCAAGCGGGAGACCCTACACCATTTCTGACAAATGGCAGTCCAATCTCTTCTTGAAAGTCTCAAGTGATGGCGCTCCCGTAACATATAGATACAGATGACACAAAGCCTGCCAGCCATTCTATAGAAGAAAAATAGGAGAGAAGCCAATATCTTGAAGATAAAGAGTTTCTTTTTCTTTTCTTTTTCTCTATTTATTTTTCTGCATCTGGCGGTAAGCTTCATCTCTGAAACGTCTCTCCCCCCTCCACTCTACCTATTATCTTTCTTGTACCTGGAGCTACACAGACAGAACAGTGGTTGAGTTTGACCTTTTGGAAATCTTAAGCAATTCTTTCTCTTTGTCACGATGATAATGGAATGGATCAGATCCTTCCTGAAGACATTATAATAGAGTTCAACTGTCTACATTGTATGCTAAGGACAAATGCTAAAAATCCATTGCTTCCTTACCGCTGGCTCAGGTAGAACACAAGGAGGAAGTCATAGGCAAGTGGGATGGTGCAATGTTTCTCACGATGCTTATGGAAGCCAGGTAATGTTCATGTTGGCATCAACCCATTTCATAAATCTTGCAGGTCACTCAGCTGGGGACAAATAGGAAGCTATTCCAGATGAAAGAGTCTTTCATATTCACTAACAGGGATGAATACTGCATCCAGTTTTGGGTGCAACAGTATTAAAAAAAAATGTTGAGACCCTAGAAAGAGTGCAGAAAGGAGCAACAAAAATGATTAGGGGGGTCTGAAGGTTGAAACAACCCTTTCTTTCTTTCTTTCTTTCTTTCTTTCTTTCTTTCTTTCTTTCTTTCTTTCTTTCTTTCTTTCTTTCTTTCTTTCTTCCCTTCCCTTCCCTTCCCTTCTCTTCTTCTTCTTCTTCTTCTTCTTCTTCTTCTTCTTCTTCTTCTTCTTCTTCTTCTTCTTCTTCTTCTTCTTCTTCTTCTTCTTCTTCCTCCTCCACCTCCTCCTCCTCTTCTTCTCCTCCTCCTCCTCCTCCTGCTCCTCTATTTCTTCATTTCCTTTCCTTTCCTCTTTTGCTTCTTCCCTCTTTCTCCTTCCGTCTCTCTCCTCCCCTCTCCCCTCCCATTTTCCTTTCCTACCCTTTCCCCTTCCCTTCCCTTTTCCCTTCCCCTTTGCTTCTCCTTCCCCCTTTTGTTCTTCCCTTTTTCTCCTTCCCTCTCTCTCCTCTCCTCTCCTCTGCCCTCTCCTCTCCAACTTTCCTTTCCTTTCCTTTCCTTTCCTTTCCTTTCCTTTCCTTTCCTTTCCTTTCCTTTCTTTTCCTTTCCTTTCCTTTCCTTTCCTTTCCTTTCCATTTCCATTTCCACTTCCCTTTCCCTTTCCTTTCCATTTCCATTTCCACTTCCCTTTCCCTTTCCTTTCCCCTTTTGGTTCTTCCCACTTTCTTCTTCCCTCTCTCTTCTCCCCTCTCCCCTCTCACATTCCTTTTCTTTCTCCTTTTCTTCCCCTTCCCTTTCCCCTTCCCTTTCTCCTTCCTCTTTCCTTTCTTTTCCCCCTTCCCCTTTTGCTTTTTCCCTCTCTCTCTTTCCCTCTCTCTCCTCTCTTTTCCCCTCTCCCCTCCCACTTTCTTTTCCTTCCACTTCCACTTCCACTTCCACTTCTACTTCCCTTACCCTTTTCTTTTTCTTTTTCTTTCTCTTTCTCTTTCTCTTTCTCTTTCCCTTTCCCTTTCCCTTTCCCTTTC
Organism: Bungarus multicinctus; assembly: GCA_023653725.1. Classification (NCBI taxonomy): domain Eukaryota; kingdom Metazoa; phylum Chordata; class Lepidosauria; order Squamata; family Elapidae; genus Bungarus; species Bungarus multicinctus. The sequence continues at coordinate 272,749,750 of CM042834.1, read as the reverse complement.
CCCTTCCCCTTCCCCTTCTCTTTCCTTCCTTCCTTCCTTCCTTCCTTCCTTCCTTCCTTCCTTCCTTTCTATTCTGGGGAGCATTTTGAAACATCTTTATGACACCACTGGCCGGAAATCAAACTGCTGTTTAGAAAATAGGCATTTTGAAAACAGTTGGGGAAAGGGAAGAGGGATTAAACCTTCCACGATCGTATTACGCCATTCAGCCTGGAATTAATCAGGCGATGGCAGGAAAGGGACTCCAGAAGGAGCTGTTTGTGTCGCTTCGTTCCCTTAATCCTCAACACAAACCCATTCTGGTAAATAATTTACATAGGTTTGCATTAGCTCAATTTGCAAAAATTGAACAAACAGCACCGTTTCCTGCAATCCCAACACTATGCAATGAAAAAGAGGGGGGAAAAAAACCCCATCAAGCTGGCAACAGGGGAGTGACATGGAACAAGGAAGCATAAAAAACTTCCATTTGAATGGAAGAATGGAGTCCATAGAAACAGAGAAGGTTCGGCCAGAATGGGAGAATAAAGCCTTAATTTTGCTGGCAGCTTTTAGCAAGCTCAAACAATGAGGTGCTGTTAATGTTGTTGTCGTTTTTTTTTTGCTTCAATGACAGATTTTTGAAGTCTATGAAAATAGGCATTTGTTTCAGATTAGCATGGTTTGGATGTAACGCTAGACCTTAATTTAGAATTATTTGAATGAACAGCCTGAAGTTTTGAGTTTCCATTTATTGTACTAGAGTTCCTCCTCTCATTGTGTGGATAAGAGAAAAACTGCATTTCCTACACTTTAGGTTAATCAAACTTCTCATTCATTCAGTCACTGACTCACTCAATTTGTATAGCTGCCCATCTCAAAGAAAAATCTCTGAGACAAAAGAAAATTTGTATTTTCTATATTTTATTTTATTTTTATTGTGCTTTTTTCACATTTACATAACTCATTCTCATCTTTAACAATACTGTGGCATCATTGTTATATATACAGATCTCCATATATTTATATTCATTTATATACATTTCTATATATGCCTTACGCACGGTCACTCATGCCCTGGTCACCGCCCGATTGGACTACTGTAACGCCCTCTACATGGGGCTCCCGAATGGGAGCATCCGGAGGCTTCAACTGGTACAGAATGCGGCCGCGCGGGTGGTTATGGGGGCATCAAGGTTCTCTCATGTGACGCCCCTCCTGCGCAGACTGCATTGGTTGCCAGTGGCCTCTCGGGTGTGCTTTAAAATTTTGGTGTTAACTTTTAAAGAACTCCATGGCATTGAACCAGGATATTTACAAGACCGCATTCTGCCATTTTCCTCTCACCGTTCGGTGCGCTCCCACAGGGAGGGTCTCCTGCGGGTCCCGTCGACATCTATGTGCCGCCTGGTGACCCCGAGGAGTAGGGCCTTCTCTGTGGGGGCGTCTGCCCTCTGGAATGGGTTGCCCCCGGAGTTACATACAGCCACGGACCTGGGGACCTTTAGGCGTGCTTTGAAAACCTGGCTTTTTGACCAGGCCAGCTTGGGCTGATTTTAGATTTGGGTATTTTAATTTTTATATCAAATTTTAGGGTTTAAGGGAGGGGTTTTTAATTGTTTTCAGCCAGGGCTTTTAATTTAATTTAGTTTTAACTTTTATATATTTAATGTTTTAATTGTATGGCTGTGCACCACTCCGAGTTCTTTGGGAGAGGAGCGGTATATTATTATTATTATTATTATTATTATTATTATTATTATTATTATTATTATTATTATTATTATTATTATTATTATTATTATTATTATTAATAATAATAATAATAATAATAATAATAATAATAATAATAATAATAATAAATATTTTTCTTATTTCTACTATTCTTATTCCTACTATTCAACCATTCAACTATTCCTACTATTCAACCACAAGGCTGCACCACCCATATCCCACACTGCATGGATAATTGCAGGGATATTTGGTATGAATGGTTGAACAGTAGGAATACTACTCTGACTCTTCTTTGCCTTTTAGCTCTAGAGTAAGTTCATCCATTTCAGCACATTCTAATACCTTTTGGATTATTAATTCTTCCGAGTCGGTATACTATCTTGCTTCCAACATTGTGTGAATACAATCCTCACTGCTGTTGTTATGTGTAGTATCATATATTTAGTCTTTTTACTACATTTCCCCTTAATTATCCCTAAAAGGAACAATTCAGGTTTAAACTCTATTTCAGTGGTCGCCAACCGGTGGGCCGTGGCCCACTGGTGGGCCGTGAGAAAATTTTGGTGGGCCGCAGAGAAATCTCACCTGCAGAGCAAACCCCCCCAAAGCAATTAATCCAGGCTGCGCAGAAACACAAGGCTGCACCACCCATAAGGCCCGCAGGAACCCTCCTTGCCTATTCACTACTTACCCGGTAAACTTGCCTGCTAAATTGCTATTTTTCCTTTTTCCAACCATCATCTGTTCTGCTGTGCCAGGAGATTTAGATTAGCTAGGAAGCAGGAAATGGTTGGATTTCTTGCTTTCTAGCTAGTTTTTAGATCTTCAGCTCTGCTTTTAAACACAGCTGAACCTCCCTTAGGACTGAAGGTTCTATTATTCAGTGCAGACTCACAGCAAGCAAATTTGAGAGACTGAGCTAGCCGATGACAGATAAATAGATCATTGAATGATTCTGTGAGCAACTCAATCTGCCTGCCTGCTTTGCCTGATTTTGGGTAAAAGTTGCTCTTTTTTATTAAAAAGTCAATATTTATATAAATATTTATAATATTTACATACAAGCCATGCCCAGCCAGTCACATGACCACCAAGCCACACCTACAAATTAGGTCATGCCCACAGAATCAGTTAGTGGTCCCTGGGATTTAAAATTATGAGTTTGGTGGTCCCTGAGGACCAAAAGGTTGGTAACCCCTGCTGTATTTGACATTTTGTTATTTCGTGCAACCAATTCCGTATTTTGACCCAGCATTTTTTGGCTTCAGGGCATAGCCACCACATGTGGAAGAAGGTACCCTGACTCTGTTTATATTTCCAACATCTTGGATTTATATTGGGATACATCTTTGCCAATCTCAGGTATGGCCACCAATCTATATTTATTCCTTGGGTTTTCCTTCCTTCCTTCCTTCCTTCCTTCCTTCCTTCCTTCCTTCCTTCCTTCCTTCCTTCCTTCCTTCCTTCCTTCCTTCCTTCCTTCCTTCCTTCCTTCCTTTCTTCCTTCCTTCATCTATCTATCTATCTATCTATCTATCTATCTATCTATCTATCTATCTATCTATCTATCTATCTATCTATCTCTATCAACTCTATCTCTACCTCTATCTCTATATAACTATATCCACATCGATGTCTGAACTTCAGACATTTTTTTCACACTTTCAAAGAGAATACTAAAATTCAATCCGTAGCTCTTTGGCACTTCCAACCTCTGTGAAATTCACTTACTTTGGAAAGTGGAATTTTTTCTTTTTGAACTTGCCTACCTGCCTGCTTTCCTTCTCTTCCAGCTTTTCATACTTTTCTTCCTTCTTACAATGAAATCTCTTACACAGCTCATTCATATATGCAAATCATTAACCTTGAATTTTTATGCATGAATAATGCAGAAAGACTTCCTTCTTCGCTTTCACTTCCTTCTTCTCTTCCTCCTCCCCTTTCTTCTTCTTCTTCTTCTTCTTCTTCTTCTTCTTCTTCTTCTTCTTCTTCTTCTTCTTCTTCTTCTTCTTCTTCTTCTTCTCTTCTTCTTCTTCTTCTTCTTCTTCTTCTTCTCCTTCTCCTTCTCCTCCTCCTCCTCCTCCTCCTCCTCCTCCTCCTGCTGTCAAAGATGCAGACCAGCTACACTCATAAAATAAGCTTAACCAGGTCAATTCAAAATATAATTAAGGCATTCCCATAATACTAACAATCCTGGCTAATTTTGTATGGCTTAGCGCGTGGGTGTATCCAAAATTTCTAATTAGTTTACATTTTTATATATTGTATGAACTCCAGAAAGCAAATTCATCCAGCAAACAGGTGAGATGTATGTACACATCCTGTTTGCAGTCTACACATTTTTCAATGAACCTTCCAAGAGAACTTTCAGTATAAAATTGAAATAAAATTGGCAATGAATTGTAATGTTCAATATGAAGAGGAATAATTAATCCAATTATTTTGGGGACTTGCTTTCTTCCTTTCTCAAGACTTTGTTTGATTCTCAAATTATGTTCTTCCAAATTACTCAAGACCAAAACACAGCCTTTCTTAGAAGATGATTGATCATTTGTTGGATAAATTTATGACCTGTTAAGGGGGGGGTGAATTCCTTATTTCTGGTCATCTAGCTTGGGAAAGAAGAGAAAATGTAGTTTATCACCCCTGTAGGACACCAGATAGTTTTTTCCCCCTTGGTTTACATGAGCCAGCCATCACTCCTACAAAAGAAAGTAAGACCTGATTGGGTCTGTTTCATTGTACTTTCTTAATTATCCCATGTCATGTACCAACACAGTATAAAATGATAGGCTGTAACACTCTGTGACATGTGATAACTATGATAAATTACAATAGCAAAGAAAGCCTTCTTTGGAAAGAGAGAAGGAAGAAAGTGCAGAAGTATTTCACAGATGCCATGGATATATCTTGGATTAATGGATAATTCCTTGTTTTGTGTTTAGTGGTAAGATTACCAGCATGCTAGCAAGGGATCATTTACTAACAGTCTCTTCTTTCTTTCTTTCTTTCTTTCTTTCTTTCTTTCTTTCTTTCTTTCTTTCTTTCTTTCTTTCTTTCTTTCTTTCTTTCTTTCTTTCTTTCTTTCTTTCTTTCTTTCTTTCTTCCTTCCTTCCTTCCTTCCTCTCCTCCTCCTCCTTCTCCTTCTTCCTCTTCTTCTCCTCCTCCTCCCCCTTCCCCCTCCTCCTCCTCTCCTCTTCCTCTTCTTTTTCTTCTCCTCCTCTCCTTCCCCTTCCCCTCCTCCTTCCTTCTCCCCTCCTCCTTTTCTCCTCCTCCTCTTTTTCTCCTCCTCCTCCCCCTCCCCCCCACTTTGATATGAAAACCATAAACTCCAACCAATACTCTTCTTTCCCCCTATTTAATTTTTGTCTGTTTGTTTAGAACAATCACTTTAAGAGATGGCCTTCAAGCAGGAATGCAGGAAACGTTGTTGTTGTTTTGTTTTTTTTGGGGGGGGTGGGGGGGGCGCGGAGGTGCAGGTACCTTTTTTGGAAGAAAAACTAATCAAGTTTCTTCAGAATGGTGGCTGTCCTATGGAGGATTTTGGGCCCTTTGAAGGAGAAGTTTCTCAGAAAGGTTTATTTTCCAAAATAAACTGACTGGTTGATGAAGATCCTTGGTCCATTTCCTGCTGTAGCAATTTATGTGTGCCTAAAGGCTCAGAGTCTTTGTTGGCTCCTGTGTCAATTTCATACCCATAAAACAGAGTGAAACAATCAGCCTGCAGAAATGGCTTAATATAAAGCTTGGAACACAAACTGTTTCTTTCAGAAGTTTGATCTGCCTTTCAAAGATAGATCTGAATTCAAAATGGACTCATTCCTCTTCTGCTCTGTACAACTATTTACTAACTTTGTGGAAATGAAAACAAACCAGAAATTTCCGTTGCTCTACTCCCCTTATCATTTGTGAGGGTTCTTTAATTTTTGAAAGCAGCTGATTCAGAACAGCCTGATGTTCCCATACTTTTGGTTTTGATGCACGGAAGACATGGTGAGTAGAAAAGCAGACTATCTAGGGGAATTTCTTAAAGCCTTCCTCTTCTGGAAGATTTATTTCTAGAATTCCCAAATAGTACATTCCATAAGAAAAAAAAATGGTGGATTTCTCATTCTCCATTGCTAGGGTTACAGAACCCTAGCAACTACATACATAGATCTTCTCCATGGTTATCTGTACTAACCTGTATTTTCAAGTCTTCTTGGAAGGAATGGAAAAAGGGCACTAGATTGTGAGGATAACTTGCTATAGAACAGAGAGTATTGGACATGTTTCTTAACTGTCTACCTATATAGAGGGCGTGCATAAGTGCACCAACGTTCCTACCGTCCCTGTCTTATTGTTTCTTTTATTTTTTTTTATTTTTCTTATATGTATCCATGTATTCATAGCTATGTTTTTACTTATACCTATTATCTTGTAAACAATTGACAAACCAAATAAGTAAAAATAAAATAAATATTTGAGAGAGAATGAAATGCAATGAAGAGGAGTGGAGTGGAATGGAATGGAATGGAGTGGAGAATAGAATAGGATGGGATGGGATGGGATGGGATGGGATGGGATGGAATGGAACGGAACGGAACGGAACGGAACCGAACCGAACGGAACGGAACGGAACGGAACGGAACAGAACAGAATAGAAATTGGAATGAAGAGTAGGAATGGCATGGCATGGAATGGAATGGAATAGAATAGAGAATAGAATAGGATAATAGAATAGAATAGAATAGAATAGAATAGAATAGAATAGAATAGAATAGAATAGAATAGACCTTGCAGGTCTTCTAATTGTTTTGTCTGGAAATTTCTCCACTCCATTGCATTCTATTCCATTCTATTGTCTAGTCCAGGGGTAGAGAAACTTGGCTCTTTTATCACTTATGGACTTCAACTCCCAGAATCCCTGAGTGAGCCATAAAAGGTTCCCCATCCCTGGCCTACTGGTTTTTCAGTTGTGGGGGAAATCAATTTTTGACTGGAATGGGACTGTTTAATATACAAATGTAGGACATATTCTTTATATATTCTTTATATGTCCTACATTTGTATATCAAACAATCCCATTCCAGTCAAAAATTGATTTCCCTGAAAAACCAGTAGGCCAGGGATGGGGAACCTTTTATGGCTCACTCAGGAATTCTGGGAGTTAAAGTCTATAAGTGATAAAAGAACCAAGGTTCCCTACCCCTGGTCTATTCCATTCCATTCCATTCTCTCTCAGTTAGGTAGCCCATTAAGAAACATGTCCTATGCACTCTGTTCTGCAGTCACGTATCCCCACAGTCTAGTATCCCCTTTCTCTGTTCCTTCCAAGAAGACTTAAAAATACAGCTTAGTGTGGATCCGTGATGGCGAACCTATAACACATGTGCCAGAAGTGTCATGCAGAGCCATTTCTGCTGGCACGTGAAAGGCCACCCGGAAAAGCCCCACTGCGCATGCATATGTGCATGCATGCCCCGCCCTGCCAGCCAGCTGATTGTGGGGTATCTGCCACGCATGCATGTGGGGAGACACGCGCGCATATGCAGAAGCACGTTGCATGGGGGGATCGCATGCACAGAGGCATGCGGTGCGCACACCGGGAGTCATGGGCACATGCGCAGTGGGCGAGGGGATCGCACATGCATTGCATCATGGGTACAGGCATGCGAGGGCACACATACAAACTTTCGGCACACGATGTGGAAAAGGTTAGCCATCACTAGTATAGATCACCATGGAGAAGACCCAAAGGTGGGATTCTACTGCTTTGGACCAGTTCTATCGACCCGGTTGTTTTGATTCTATGCAGTTCGGAGAACCGGCAAATCGTGTCCCTAGCTGGCCCCACCCCACTCCACCCACCCTCCCCTCCCCACCCAGTCTCTCTTTATCGCGCATGTGCAACTTCACTTGCATGCCTGACATCACTGACTGTGTTTTTCAGATAGAGTAAGGTAGAGTATTCCAGACATTGACCACTCTGTGGCTGAAGTCGTATTTCCTGCAATCAAGTTTGGTGCGGTTAACCTTGAGTTTGTATCTATTGTTTGCTCTTGTGTTGTTATGGTTGAAGCTGAAGTATTCATTGACAGGTAGGACATTGCAATGTATGGTTTTATATACTATACTTAGATCGGACCAAAGGCAATGTAGTTCTAGGTTTTCTAGGTCTAGAATTTCAAGTCTGGTGGAATAAGGTATTCTACGAGTAGAGGAGTGGAGAACTCTTCTTGTGAAATATTTCTGGACTTTCTCAACTGTGCTAATATCAGATACGTAATGTGGGTTCCAGACTGATGAGCTGTATTCGAGTATTGGTCTAGCAAATGTTTTGTATGCTCTAGTTATTAGTGTAATATTACCAGAGAAAAGGCTACGTAAGATTAGGTTAACAACTCTTAACGTCTTTTTGGCTATGCAGTTACAGTGGGCTCTAGCACTTAGGTCATCTGAGATGTTCCGATGATCAGCTGTGCTGGGATCCCCCTCACTGTCTTACTGCTTCACCCATGAGGCTTTCCTAAGGCCCAGGAGGCCCAGGGTGGGGGAATGCTCCACACACACTCTGCACTCCATTTTTTGCCTTCCTGGGCCCCAGGGAAGCTTCCTGGGAGCAAAAATGCTTCCCTAGGAAGCTTCCCTGAGGCCCAAGAGGCAAAAAAAAAATGTGTGTGGGGGGGTGCTGCCCCCTCAAAAAAGTCACACCCACCCATCTAGCCATGCCCACAGAACCGGTTGTTAGAAAATTTGAATCCCACCCCTGAGAAGGTCTATGTAGGTAGTTGCTATCTTCATGGCACAAAATCAATCACTCAATCAGTCAAGACTCTTTGAGTTGGATCTCTCCTTGGTCCATCCATTGCTTCTTTTCCTGCCTTCAGATGCTTTGGAGTATAGCTTGACTCTTCTCTGTGGCAGTAGCCACTTAAATATTGGAAGACCACTATCACTGAGACTAGAATTGTTTTTTATCTTCTCAATTTGGGGTTAAAATTTAAGTTGAGACCAGCTGGCCTGGCATCATTACTGATTGAGGACAGATTTAAGTCAACTTGCAAAATGTCACTGAGAGAAAAGGTCCAATTTTATTGCTTCTCATCAGGGTTTATTTTTGCATTGGGCTTTGACAGTGTTTGATGACCCATTTAACAATGGATTTGGGATTTGGATCTAGAAAGAGAGTGACACCAAATTTATACCCAGGACACTTTAAGAATAGCTTTATTCCTGCCGATGACTTCTCCAAATTACAATGGAAAAGTAATGTCAAAGCTTTCATTTTGGAGTGTTTTGACAGATCAGCTTTTCTAGTGGACAGATACCAAAATGTCCCTTTTGACCAACATTTCAACATATTTCTCATCGGTGTACACAGCCCATGTCCCAAAAAGAGCTATAGAACATTTATCTCTACTCCCACAAAGCCCTTTTGTTTAAAAAGTAATAATAATCATGTAGACATGAAAAATATACAACGTATCTTGATTTAAAATAAATAAATAAATATTAAACATCAGCAAAGAAATAATCTGGGAGGAATTAATGTGGTCCACCCCAAATAAAGGAGCTTGTGATTATTTCAGTTTGAACCTTTTTATGTAAATAGTGGCAGCAGAAGAGATAGAACATGGCTGTCAAACTCAGGGTATCACGTTGCCATCACGTGACGTTTTGCAATGTTTTTTTCCCTTCGTGGAGCTGGGGTCGGCATGGCCTGCGTAAGCGTGAGATAGAAAGGAAACCACCTGGTGATCCCTCCTCTCTTCTGCATTATGAAAGAAACAATATGGTGGGCATAGATGACATGCGTCAAGAGCCAATAAAGCTAATAAAATCCTTGGTTATATAAAAAAAAGGCATAGAATAAAATCACAAGAAATATTAGTATAACTTTATAAAACCTTAGTTAAGGCCACAAATGGAATATTGGATCCAGTTCTGGTCACCACATAGGATTCTTTATTGGCCAAGTGTGGTTGGACACACAAGGAATTTGTCTTGGTGTAAATACTCTCAGTATACATAAAAGAAAAGATACATTTATCAAGAGTCGAGAATCATAAGGTACAATACTTAATGACAGTCATAGGGTACAATAAGCAATCAAATCATACTAGCAAACTGTAACTTTGTCGCTTGTATTCTTACAATTGATAGGGACTGTTTCCTAGTATGATTTGATTGCTTATTGTACCCTATAACTATCATTAAATGTACCTTATGATTCTTGACTCTTGATTAATGTATCTTTTCTTTTATGTATACTGAGAATATTTGCACCAAGACAAATTCCTTGTGTGTCCAACCACACTTGGCCAATGAAGAATTCTACTCTATTCTATTCTAACAGTCAATATTAATCGTAAGGATACAACCGACAAAGTTGCAGTCATACAGTCACAAGTGGGAGGGGATGGGTGATAAGGAGTGATGAGAAGATTAACAATAATAGTAGTGCAGACTTTGTAATAGTTGAACAGTGTTGAAGAAATTATTTGTTTAGCAGAGTGATGGCATTTGGGGAAAAGACTGTTCTTGTGTCTAGTTGTTCTGGTGTGCAGTAATTACAAAAAAAGATGTTGAGACTTTGGAAAAAGTTCAGAGAAGAGCAACTAAGATAATTAAAGGCCTGGAGACAAAAAGATATGGAGAACGGTTGCAGGAATTGGGTTTGGCTAGTCTAGATAAAAGAAGGGCTAGGGTGACATGATAGCAGTATTCCAGTATTTGGGTGGTTTGCAAAAAGAAGAGAGGGTCAACTTGTTTTCCAAAGCACCAGAGGGCAGGACAAGAAACAATGGATGGATGCTAATCAAGGAGAAAAGGAACCTGTAATTAAGGAGAAACTTGTTTGAGGACACTTAACCAGTGGAACAGCTTGCCATCAGAAGTTGTGAGTGCTCTATCACTGGAAGCTTTTAAGAAGAGGCTGGAGAACCATTTGTTTGGAATGGTATAGGGCCTCCTTCTTGAACAGGGGTTGGACTAGACAGTCTCCAAGGTCCCTTCCAGCTCTATTCTGACTAGATATATCCAGTTTTGTGATGTGGAAAAAAATTGAGGATTTGATTCTGCAAGAATACTTGATATACCCCTATTTGGGTCATATTTCCAAATTCTGTTTTGCTTTGCCACCCTATCAATGATGGTAGCAAAATATCTAGGAAAATGCCAATTTTTGAATGAAATGCTTCCAGATATAAAGATCTTGAGACAATGCATGGTTGGATTTAGGTATCTGCAAGTTCTTATAGGAAGTGGCTCATAACTCCTGAAGTATCATGTTTGTTTAACACCATGTTTTGCACAAATCTGCCTACTGTGGTGAATTTCTCAGCAGTTTAGGCATGCAAGTATGCATTAGGAGAAAAATAAATAAACTTTTTTTTAATAAACAGAGATAAAATGCATACTTATATATTCAATATGCACATCTGAATATTCAACATTTGATGTTGAGAATATGCACCAACCATACAATTTAGGAATGGGTGGTTTCAGCCCAAGTCACCTCAAATTAACAGATTTCTTAATTCTCCTAAGTCCATTTCTGTCACTCAGTGCCTTCAAGTCAGTGTTGGCTCCTGGTGACTGTTTAGAGAAGTCTTGCAAAGTTGATTTTTCATTGTCTTCTTCTATAAGAGATAAGGACTGGCCCGAAGCCACCCAGCCAGCTTCCATATTAAGACAAGACTACAACTTACCAACTCCTGGTGACTGGCCCAGAGTCAACCAGCTAGGTTTCATGCCTAAGGTGGGACTAGAACTCACCTTTTCCTAGTGATTGGCCCAAAGTCACCTAGCCTATTTTCATATTAAGGCAAGACTACAACTTACCAAGTCACTCAGCCAGCTTTCATGTCTAAGGCAGGACTAGAACTCACCATCTCCTGGTTATTAGCCCAAAGTGCTGAAGCTGATTTTCATGCCTGAGGTGGGACTAGAACTCACCATCTCCTGGTAATTGGCCCAAAGTCATTCAACTGGCTTTCATGTCTAAGGCAAGACTAGAACTCACCATCTCCTGGTGATTGGTCCAAAGTCACCCATCTGACTTTCATTCCTAAAGCGGGACTAGAACTCACCATCGTCTGGGAGAATTGGTCTAAAGTCACCCAACTGGCTTTTGTGCCTAAAGCCAGATGAATAGCTGGAAATTACAGATCCAAAGTCACTTCAGGGTGTTGTTATAGTGCAGTTACACTGAAACAAATGACACATTTTTGAACATGCAATTTTCCTGGGGGGAATCCTTGATTGGAAGAATCGTGATCTAAATATTGGAGGAAAGGAAAATGAGCTGGGTTCTTTAAATCCCAAATGCTTTTTCCAAATGAGAATTCAGCTGCGCCGTGTTTCATTCCTTGTAGTGTTATTACAATTATAGGCAGCATAAAGCAAGGGAAAGAAATTCTGGGCTAGGACAGAAAATCTCCCCAGTCCTGATTTACAAATTTGGCAACTTTGGTGGGTCATTATAACCTACGGTGAACATTTTACCATGCTGAATTAAGAACTTGTTCATTGGTTATTAATTTCTCTCTCTCTTTCTCTCTCTCTCTCTCTCTCTCTTTTTTTATCCCATCTAAATTTCATCCATTTATTAGGAGATTTAGGGACAAAGTGAAGCTCATCTGAAACCATAGATGGGAAGAACAGTTCAGATAATCCTTGACTTATAACCACAGATGAATCCCAAATGTCTGTTGCTAAGCAAGGCAGTTGTTAAGTGAGTTTGGCCCCATTTTGCAGCCTCTCTTGCCACCGTTGCTAAGTGAATCACTACGGTTATTAACAGTAGTGGGATTCAAAAAAATTTACTACCGGTTCTGTGGGTGTGGCTTGCTGGGCATGGCAGGGGAAGGTTACTGCAAAATCCCTATTCCCTCGCCACCCCACTAACCTGCTTTCCAGCTCTGTTCTCCTGTGCAGGGCAACAAAAGAAGACCCAGCCAATCAGCTGGGACTTGGGAGGTAGAGAATAGATGGGAGCAGGGCCAGTCAGAGTGGGATTTGCCAGTTCTCCGAAGTACTCAAAATTTCTGCTACCAGTTCTGTAGAACTGGTCAGAACTGACTGAATATCACCTCTGCTGGTTAAGTTAGTCACAATATTAATTGAATCTGGATATAGGGATAGAGATAGAGATATCGACATATCGATACATCAATACATCTATATATCTCTACATCATCTATCTCTATATCTATATCATCTATATCTAGATAGAGAGATGATAATTAGATGATAGAGATAGATAGATAGATAGATAGATAGATAGATAGATAGATAGATAGATAGATAGATAGATAGATAGAGATATAGGATGTATGTATGTGTGTATGTATGTATGTATGTATGTATGTATGTATGTAGAGAGAGAGAGAGAAAAAGAGAGAAAGAGAAAGAGAGAGAGAGAATCATTTGAAGTTACAACAGATCTTCCTAGTAGGACTTGTCACCCAGATTTTTGGCGTCAAAAGCAGGCCCCTTGATTTCCCTAAGGACTATGGTGTTGGCTTAATGACTGCTACAGAAATGATCAAGTTGGTCACATGGGTGAACCAATTTATGATCATCAGAGTTATGATCATGATGACAAGCTTCCAATACAGTTGTAACTCAAGAACTTTATGGACCTTTTAAAAAAATAAAAATAAAAACTGGTAGTTATTTCAGTTAGCCCTTAAGTGAGCGTGTATGTTTGTATGTGTGTGTGTGTACATATAGATATACAACTCCAACATTGGTGACAGGAAGAGCATCCGGCCAGTAAATACTCAGCTCCATTCAGTTGTCTAGACCCCACCCAGCAAGGGATTATGGGGTCATTAAAAGGAGATGATGATACATATACATATATGTAGATAATGCAAAACCATTTATGGAGATTTCATAGGCAAAACTGCTTGCCAATTTTATTAGATTGTTTCTGTGACATTTGTTTTCTATCCTTTTAACATTTATGGCCTATAATATATTATTATTATTATTAAATTTATTACCTGCAGCAGGATTGTAACCAGTAGAAGAGGTCTTGATTGCATTGGGTGAAAAAAAAATGGAATTAATGAATGGTGGTGGATGAGCTGCATTTAAAAACATACATTTATCACCTGCTTGTTTTCTGCAAAACTTCATTAAAAAAAAAAAAAGACTTTATTCTGATCCAGAAACCGGACAAGCCTTAAGACTAGAATAATAAGAAACGGAATGAAATGGAAAGTGACAGATCATTCTATCTCCTTTAAAGTGGTAGTTACCTTATGGAAGTATCAACACAATGTAATTAAATGAACTATCCTCTCCGACCTTAGAACTTGTACGTTTTATACCTTTTTCCCCAAGCTGGTACCATTTCAGCTGCCAAAGAAGGGCAGCCTATATGATTATTTCCTCTAAATAAAAGAACAAACAGATGGAGACTTTATCCATGAATATTTTGTATACTACAAATCTGTTTGAAAACAAAAAATTTTCAGCTGACTGGTGTGAAGTGGCAAAAGAAGATGACTTTTTGACCTGTGCAAACAACCTACTGATTAATTTCTTAATAATATATAGTATAATAATATTAATCATAATAGTAATTAATAATTACTGATTATTTTCTTGGCACCTGTCTACACATTTTCCTTTGTCTCGAGAAGGTGGATGGGTGAATGGATAACAGACAGATAGATTTAGAGATGGTCACAGATCAGGACAAAATGGTTTATTTTTGGATTGGGAGAGTTTAAAGACATTTGTTGTAATGACTATTTGTTGTAGTGGTTTGGAAATCAGGAAACGGTGAGTTCTAGTCATGCCTTGGAATGAAACTGAGTCAGGTGATTTTGCACCAATCACCTGGTGCAGTTTAATAACCAGTTTCACAACTGGTTCTGTGAGAGTACAAATCAGCTGAGCCAGAAAGATGGAAATATATAGGTCAAGATAAGGCAGGGGCGAGTGGGTAGGGCCAACTGATGGTCAGAACTACCGGTTTGTTAGAAGTGGTCCGAACCAGCAGGAGCCCAACTCTGACCAGGAGGTTGTAAATTCTAGGCTCATCTTAGGCAACTTTAAGTTCTGCCTGGGTGACTTTGGGGCAATCACCAGAATAATATTTCCTCTGGAAGTATTGAATTGCTAACTAGGGAATACAAAACCTTTGCTAGACCAATACTCGAATACAGCTCATCTGTCTGGAATCCACACTGTATATCAGACATTAACACAATTGAGCAAGTCCAGAACTTTTCACGAGAAGAGTAGTACACTCCTCTGCTTGCAACAGAATACCCTATATCATCAGACTTGAGATTTATGGGCTTGGACAACCTTGAACTACGCTGCCTATGGTTAGACTTAAGCGTAGCACACCAAATTATCTGCTACAATGTCCTACCAGTCAATGACTACTTTGGCTTCAACCGCAACAATACAGGAGCACACACCAGATACAAACTCAACGTAAACAGCTTCAAACTCAATTGCAGAAAGTACGACTTCAGCCACAGAGTGTATTTCATTTATTTGATTTGTCAATCGCTTACAAGATACAGATATAAGAATAAATATAGTTTTGAATACATGAGATAGATATTTATAAGAAAAATAAAAAGAAACAATAGGACAGGGTCAATGCCTGGAATGCACTACCTGACTCTGTAGTCACATTTTCAAACCCCCACTCCTTTAACCTTAAACTATCCACTATTGACCTCACCCCATTCCTAAGAGGTCTGCAAGGAGCATGCATAAGTGCACCATTGTGCCTACCATCCCTATACTATTGTCCCCATTTATTCATACCTATTTTCTGTATTCTTACTCATGTTTATACTTATACCTATTATCTTGTATGCGATTGACAAATCAAATAAATAAATAATGGAGAGTTCTAGTCCTGCCTTAGGCAGGAAAGCTGGTGGGTGACCTTGGGCCAATCACTAGGAAATGGAGAGTTCTAGTCCCACCTTAGGCATGAAAGCCAACTAGGTGACTTTGGGACAATCATCAGGAGATGAGATGTTCTTGATGTATGACAATGTGGTTCTTTTTAGTGTTTGTGTTGGTTGTGTTGTATTGGGTTGAGTGGTCAGCGACATTTTAATAAAGTTGTGTGGGTTGTCTCTGGGATTCACCCCCTCTTTCCTGGAGATCCACCTCCCCCTTATATTCCCTCACATCATGTCCCAGAATCTTTCAGTCACCCTGTGTGGACTTCAGTTCCCAGAATTCATGGGCTACAATGTGTGATTTTCAATTCCCAAAATTCTTCAACCACCATTTGCCATTCTCAATACCAAGAATGACACACAGCAATTATTCCAAGCTGAGTTCTTTATTGTTTCACACTTATACACAAAATTACCACATTAAACACCCTGCTGTTTACATCTACTGTATACACGACATCTTCCAATATTTGAGGGCTGCTACCAAAAAGATGGGGACAACCTATTTTTTTAAAAATACCAGAAAAGAAGGCAGAAAACAATTAATGGAAACTAATCAAGGAGAGAAACATGCTTATAAAGAAGGCACAAAAGTGGCTGTATTTCCTGAGGATGCCCAGGAAAATAAATTTATCTCAGCATCTACTTGTGTCCTACTACCTCAACACCATTGAGAGTGTCCTGACATAGGGCATTCTTGCATGGTAGGGGAGCAGCTCTGTAGCAGACAAAAAAACTCTACAGAGAATCATTAAATCTGCCCAGAATATCATCGGGCTCCAGCTACCAGCCCTGGATGTCATCTTCACATCTCGCTGTTTAAGGAAGTTGCACAACATCCTCAGAGACTATTCCCATCCTGCTCACAATCTTTGTGAACTGTTACCTTCTGCCAGAAGATACAGAAAATTAAAACTTGGACCACACATTTTCTGAATAGTTTTTATCCCAGAGCTATAATTGCACTTAACAATTAACTTAAAGGCCACCATGAGTGAGCTGTTGGACAGGATTACTTGGTCTGTTGTGTGGATGCTTGTGTGTTTTTAGGAAGCGGGGAATTTTGGTGGGTGGGGAGGTGTTTGGGGATTGTCATGTGTGTGTGCATGTTGAGTCTGGTCTCTGGGTATAATGTGAATTTCGTTGTATGCATACTGTGTATATACGTACAATGACAATAAGAATTCAATTCAATTCAACAACCTAGAATCATGGAGAAATTTCCTAGCAGTGAGAACAATTAACCAGTGGAACCGCTTGCCTCCTGAAGTTGTAGGTGCTCCATCACTGGAAACCTTTAAGAGACTGGACAGCCACTTGTCTGGAATGGTCTAGGGTCTCCTGCTTGAGCAGGGGGTTGGACTGGAAGACCTCCAAGGTCCCTTCCAACTATTATTATTCTGTGTTCTGAAGTCATCCAATGAACAATCCAGCCCACTGCCATGATTAATCATGGTGTCTTAGAGATTGTCTTGTTTGCTTCCTGCTATGATTTAAGACCCATGGGCTTTTCATGTGAACCATTTTGACAGCTATTAGCTATGGATTGACTAATAGATCTTAGCAACAGACGGATGGATTAGCCGATTATGGTTTTTTGAAGTTCTACCAGAATGATGATTCTGCAGTTTGGTTTTGATATCAAGGCTTTCCAACCCACATCTCTTTCAGATTTGGTATCTTTTATTGAGAGAGAATTTGATGTAGCAGTTAAAGCATCAGGCTAGAAAACAAGAGAATGTAAGTTCAAGTTCTGCCTTAGCCACAAAAGCCAGCTGGGTGACTTTGGGCCAGTCCCTCTCTCTAAGCCCTAAGGAGGAGACAATGGCAAACCACTTTGGGGGAAAAAAAACACCTTACCAAGAAAATTGCTGGGACTTTAACAATTGGACACAACCAAATTAAAAAAAAGAGAATCTATTATTAAATATTACATCAAAAACTCTGCAAATATCCTGATATAACTTGCTAAGCCAACACCTAAAGTTAAAGCTAACCACGTTTGACATGGACTGAGGATGAATGGTGAGTCTAGTTGACTTGAATATGCTTTGAGGGAACCTTTAACAGCTTTGCAGCCCAAAAAGGGAGTTTATGATACCTGCTGCTAATGATGGGATTCCAAACTTCACGCTACCAGTTCTGCACACTTCGCGCTACACTTTAAGATCGCTTCCTATGTGTGTGCAGTATTCACAGATTGCTTCGCGTGTGCGCGCAGAACTCAAAGATCGCCCTCGGTGAGGTGAGCTGTTCTGTAGCTTAGCTGAGGCCATCCACTCTGCCGCGTGAATCAGCTGAGCTAAAAATCAATGGAATACAGGACCCCCTGTCTCTGAGCTGATATAACGCTGAGTGTGTCTCTTTTGTGTTTGTGTTTTGTGTTTGGGTTGTGTATATACATACATACATACATACATACATACATACATACATGTGGTCCCTTTATTACTAGAGCAAGATAACCCGTTTCCAATCCATCTGCCCTGATCCCGCCAGAAAAGCAAGGCAATAACAATTATCTCTCTTCTTGCATTCCTCCCGTCTCCTCGTACAGTAATGAATTGTAACAGCTCCTTCCTGCGGACTTCTCTCCCAAATAATTAATGTCCTAAGATATTCTATTTACTGGGGAAGCTGTTTGAATGAAAGAAGTGATTACTTTTGGTGTAAACAGAGCAACGAAACCACAGTTTGCAAACAAAGGCGATGGCGGTTTCCATAGAAGTCAGGATTTTTGAAAACATATTTTTTTGCATTAGGAGGGGGGAGTTCTATCTGTGCCTTTAGCGGCCTTGTTCTTTCTTAGTTTCTTTCTTTCTCTTTCTTTCTTTCTTCCTTCCTTCCTTCCCTCCTTCCTTCCTTCTTTCTCCCTTCCTTCCTTCCTTCCTCCTGCTCCCTCCCTTCTTTTCTCTTATCCCTCCCTTCTTTTCTCTCCTTCCTTCCTTCCTTCCTTCCTTCCTTCCTTCCTTCCTTCCTTCCTCCTGCTCCCTCCCTTCTTTTCTCTTATCCCTCCCTTCTTTTCTCTCCTTCCTTCCTTCCTTCCTTTCTTCCTTCCTTCCTTCCTCCTGCTCCCTCCCTTCTTTTCTCTTATCCCTCCATTCTTTTCTCTCCTTCCTTCCTTCCTTCCTTCCTTCCTTCCTTCCTTCCTTCCTTCCTTCCTTCCTTCCTTCCTTCCTTCCTTCCTTCCTTCCTCCTGTTCCCTCCCTTCTTTTCTCTTATCCCTCCCTTCTTTTCTCTCCTTCCTTCCTTCCTTTCTTCCCTCCCTCCATTCCTCCCTCCCTCTCTTTCTTTTTTCTTTTTCTATTTCTTTCTCTCTCTCTCTTTTCTTCTTTTTTCCTTCTCTTTCTCTCCCCTCCCTCCCCCCCTCTCTTTTTCTTTCTTTCTTTTTCTGTCTCTTTCTCTTTTCTTCTTTTTCCTTTTCTTTCCTCCACCCCCCCCCCTTTCTTCTTGTGACACCACTCCCTCTTGAAATGGACGGCTTGTACTGTTTCTACCAAAATGTAGGAATTTTTGCCCATTTGTTAAGACTTTACCAAACGTAGAGGAAATTTTGGTTCAGTGGTTCAGATACCAGGCCACAAACCAGGGGATAGGGAGTTCTAGTCCAACCTTAGGCACAAAACCAGGCTGGGTCACTTTGGGATATTCAGCAGGAGACAGTGAGTTCTAGTCCAGTCTAGGCATGAAAGGCAACTGGGGGCGATTAACTCTCACCCCAACCTTCTCACAGGGTTGTTGTTTTGAGGAAATGAGGATAATTAGATCTGTTTTCCACTTTGAGTTATTTATAAAAAATGTGGGAAATATCTGTCTCTGTCTGTCCGTCCATCCATCCATCCATCCATCGATCCATCCATCCATCTATCATCTATCTATCATTTATCTGTCTGTCTGTCTGTCTATCTATCTATCTATCTATCTATCTATCTATCTATCTATCCATCTAACCATCCATCTATTCATCTAACCATCCATCAATCCATCTTCTGTCTGTCTATCCATCCATCCATCCATCCATCCATCCATCCATCCATCTATCATCTATCATTTATCTGTCTGTCTATCCATCCATCCATCCATTCATCCATCCATCCATCCATCCATCCATCCATCCATCCATCCATCTAACCATCCATCCATCCATCTATCATCTATCTATCATCTGTCTGTCTGTCTGTCTCTCTCTCTCTCTCTCTCTCTGTCTGTCTGTCTATCTGTCTACCTACCTACCTACCTAGGTATCTATCTATCTATCTATCTATCTATCTATCTATCTATCTATCTATCTATCTTTTTTTTTTTTTTTGCATTTATATACCGCCCTTCTCCGGAGACCCAGGGCGGCTTACAGTCTATGGAGCACCATGCTAAGTGCTCGGCAATAGCCTTCATTCCATTGTATATGCCTGCTTATTACTAGGGCTTTTGGCCCCCCCAAGCGGCATTTTTAACAAAGTCAGCTTATTGCCCCCAACAATCTTGGGTCCTCAATTTACCTACCCCGAGAGGATGGAAGGCTGAGTCAACCTTGAGCCTGGTGGGATTCGAACCTGCACTAATTGCAGGCAATTGAGCTAAGTGCTAGATGATTAACAGCCTGCACCACCAATCTATCATTCATAATCTATCATTTATCTATCTGTCTGTCTGTCTGTCCGTCCGTCCGTCCGTCCGTCCGTCCGTCCGTCCGTCCATCCATTCATCCATCCATCCATCCATCCATCCATCCATCCATCCATCCATCCATCTATCATCTATCTACCTATTTATCTACTAAATTCTCTGTTTTCTTGAAGTGCCCAAAATAAGATGTGGCCAATTTCTTTTAACTGGTTAAAATCACCAGATATTGAATGTGGTCAGAAAAAGCCAAAAGGATTTTAAAATCCTGAGAAGAATATAGAACCTGAATTCTCCATTAAGGAGCTTAGGAATTTGACATTTATGAATCTAAATGTGAAACCTCCCGCCTCCTTGCTCTGATGAACAGATTGCCAGGCAATTATCTTTCAGATTTCACACTTTTCCAATTTTAATGTTCAGTTCAGAAAAAGAGACAAAATGTGTTTTTAGGAAACAACTGTTTAGAAAGGAGTATTATTAATAGATACTCATCTGGATATTGGTTAAGATGCCAGACTAGAAAATGGGAGATGGTGAGTTCTAGTCCTGCCTTATCCATGAAAGCTGACTGGGCCAATTGCCAAGAGACTGGGAGTTATAGTCCTGCCTTAGGCATAAAAGCCAGCTGGGTGACTTTGGACCAATCGCCAGGAGACTGGGAATTCTAGTCCTGCTTTAGGCATGAAAGCCACCTGGGTGACTTTGGGCTAATCACCAGGAGACTGGGAGTTCTAGTTGTGCCTTAGACATGAAATATAGCTGTATAACTTTGGACCAGTCCCTCTTCCTCAATCCAACCCATCCCACAAGCCTTTTTGTGGTGCGGGAAACAAGGCGAAGAACATATGTCCGCCATCTTGAGTTATTTGTAAATATAATAAAGGTGGAATATAAACAAAGCATCAAATAAATGGGTGAATTTTGGGGTTTCCAACCCAGCTCAGAGAGTAAGCAGGAGGACAAAAATATCAAAATTGTACCTCCCATTTCAGGTACATCATGAGACTGGTAAGAAGGTTGAATTTCAATTTGTATCATGATTTTTCTGATGGCATTCTAGTCTCAAAGTTGTGATTTTTATTTATTTTTAACCCTTTCCTTCCTACAGTCAACCATGATGCCAGTTGTAGAAGGTCTCAGTATTTTCATTAAGGTATTTACACCTTTCCTTAGATTCTCAATGTCTTTCAGGATTATTCTGGAATAGTGTTACCTTAGCGGGGGTGAGGGGGGGAACCCTGTCACTTTTATTCATAACAGACTCTTGTTTCCCTTTCAGCCATCGTGTAACACAGGACTAGCTCGGTGATTGGATTCATCCAGCATCACTGGCATTATACTGCTGACAGAGGAATATTGTGGACCATCAATTTTATTTTAATATTTTTTAATGCTTGAACTCTGACAATTAACAGAATAACAGACTGGAAAAAAAACCTTGGAAGTCTTCTAGTCCAATCCCCTGCTCAAGTAGCAAGCCCTATACCATTTCAGACAAACAATTGTCCAATTTCTTCTTAAAAACCTGCAGTGTTGGAAGCATCGACAACTGGGGGCAAGTCGTTTTACTGGTTTATTGTTCTCACTGGCAAGAATTTTCTCCTTAGTTCTAAGTTGCTTCCGAACTTGCTTAGTTTCCATCCATTAGATGCTTTTAGGTGCTTTGGAGAATAGGTTGACCTACATTCTCTCCCTCTCTCTCCCTCTCTCTTTCTCTCTGTCTCTCTGTCTTGTCTCTCTCTCTCTCTCTCAACTTCTATCATGTCATCCCTTGCCCTCCTCTACATTAGACTAAACACACTGTTCCTGCAACTGTTCTTCATATATTTTAGCCTCCAGTCCACTCATCATTGTTATAGCTCTTCTCACACTCTTTCCAGAGTGTCAACATCTTTTTTTTAAATATGATGACCATATTTAAATATGATGTGAGTGTGTCAAGTGAGGGTCTTGTGACAATTCTTCTGATGATTCAGCTGTGAGTCTTGTAGTGGGTCTTGTGATAAGGAGATTACCTCAGATCAGGGTTGTTGGGAGGTGAACTGCTGGTGTGTGTGAGTAGAGGGAAGTGGAATTGCATGAATTGGTTGAAGGCAGGGGTGAGATTCTACAGGTTCGCACCTATTCGCTAGAACCGGTTGTTAACATTCTAAGCAGATTGGAGAAGAAATTACTGGCCTAATCCTGTAAGGAAGGCAGGAAGGAAACATTCTGGTGTTGTTTACAGAAACTGCCTCTCCGTTAACCCTTATTACATTCTTGGCAGGACTAGACTTCCTGTCTCAGGAACTTCTCTGGAGTTTTTTTCCCCTCCTTTGCTGGTACTTTGCTTATGTGGAGTGACCATTCAAAGTTACAATGGCACTGAAAAAGTGACTTATGACCATTTTTCATATTTATGACTGTTGCAGCATCTCCACAGTCATGAGAGGCCAGGCGAGGAGATGCGTGCCTTGATGTGAGTAATCTTGAGTTGGCCACGCCCACCCAATCACATGACCACCAAGCCACGCCCACCAACTAAGCCACGCCCACAGAACCAGTTGTTAAAAATTTTGAATCCCACCCCTGGTTGAAGGTTGATGCTATCTCTAGTTGGCTGTGCGGTTGATTTGGATTCTGAGGGGTTAGTAGGCTGGTTGTAGGCAGGGGTGGGTTGCTTGGGGTTTGCAGGAGTTTGGGAGAGCCCCTAGCTAAGATTCTGTGCAGTTCAGAAAAAGCCCAAATCCCATGCCTGGCTGGCCACGCCCATCCTGCCCCACCTCTTCCAGGAGTTCCCACATGGCCCATTTGGATGCAGGTGAGTGCAAGGGTGCGTGGAGGCTCAAGAAGGGTGAAAAACAGGCCTCCCAGAAGTTCGGGAAAGCTGGAAAAGGCCTCCAGAGAGCCTCCGGAGCTCAGAGAGGCCATTTTCACCCTCCTGGAGGCTCAAAGAAATAATAATAATAATAATAATAATAATAATAATAATAATAATAATAATAATAATAATAATAATAATAATAATAATAATAATAATAATAATAATAATAATAATAATAATAATAATAAATATTTATTTATATACCGCTCCTCTCCCGAAGGACTCGGAGCGGTGCACAGCCATACAATTAAAACAATAAATATGTGAAAAGTTAAAACTAAATTAAACTAAGACCCTGGCTGTAATCAATTAAAACCCCTCCCTAAAACCCTAAAATTTAATATAAAAGTAAAACACCCAAATCTAAAATCAGCCCAAGCCGGCCTGGTTAAAGAGCCAGGTTTTCAAGGCACACCTGAAGGTCCCCAGATCTGTGGCTATACGTAACTCCGGGGGCAACCCATTCCAGTGGGCAGATGCCCCCACAGAGAAGGCCCTATTCCTCGGGGTCACCAGCCGGCACATAGATGCCGACGGGACCCACAGGAGACCCTCCGAAGCCCAAGGAGGATGAAAATGCCCCTCTCCTACTGTAGTGCAGGAGGCCAAGTAGGCCACGCCCATCATGGCCATGCCCATCAAGCAACCAGGCAGAAAACCCGTTGCTTAGATTTTTGAAACCCACCCCTGGTTGTAGGGTAATGTGTCTGTTGATGGAATGGCTTGTGGAGCGCCAGGCTTCGATGAACTCACGTGCGTGGCAGGTAGTGGCATGGATGATGAAACCAAGCTTGTGGCTTCATCGAAACCCACAACCCACAATCTCAGAGAACGAACCGTTACCCTCATCCTGCACTTGAGCTACAGATATTTGCCACTAGACCAATAACACTTCACGTGATTTCCCCGGCCTGGATTTAAGGTCAAGAAAATACTGCTGTAGAATTTCCTGGACCTTTTGAAGAACAAGCTGAAGTCACGATCTCCTGGAGAAGCATTGAATATCCGTCTCCTCTTTTGGCCCCCGGCTGAACGCGATGATCTCACTCGGAGAGATGGTGGGCCGTGCCACACGACAGCCGCCAAGTGGAAGCTGTTGTTTGTGTCCCAGCTGTGCCAAATGGGAAGGCCCCCCTCCGGTGACGCTCGTCAGAAACCTGCTGAGAGCATCTCAGCTGGATGCCACCTTTGGCACCAGTGACAACCCTGCAGCTGTGCTAATCGTCTTTGGCAATCCCTTTTTGTTGCCGATTGCGAGGGTGGAATGTGCAATCTGTACAGGAGATGAGCTTACTCCTCAGTTCCCCTCGGGTGAATGTTCTGTATCTTAATAAATTATTCGTGGGATATAAAAACCTTGTAATAAATTAAGGTCTCAGCTTTTGGAAGGCAAGCGTGGTTCGGAGAATGCCAAATGGCTTATACAGGGCTTGGCTGAGTCACATCTTATTTCTTTATTTTTTCCCCCTCCTTTTAGGTGGAACATTTACCTCGGACATCATAACAGTTGAAGGATGTTGACAAAACTAGGAAAACAAAACCTGAATATGGCTATGGGGGCCATCTGATTTTAATTCAGTCTTGGCCAAAGCAGATATTCTCAGAAAGTTTCCTGAAAAATAGATAGATACAGAATAGAGTTGGAAGATATCTTGGAGGTCTTTAAGTCCAACACCTTATTCCTTTTCAGACAAATGATTGTCTAGACTCTTCTTTAAAAATACCTCCAGTTATGAAGCACCTACAATTTCTGGAGACAAGTCATTAATTAATTGTTCTCACTGTTAGGAAGTTTCCTTAATTCCAGATTGCTTCTCTCCTTGATTAGTTTCCATCCATTGTTTCTTGTCCTGCCTTCTGGTGCTTTAGAATATAAGTTGACCCCCTTCTTCTGTTGGAAGTTAAAACCCAACCGTTTCCTAGGAAAATGAAATATTTTAGGATATACTAAAAAGGCAGAATATTTCCCCTCAAAGTGAAGAAGAAACTCAGAGAGGTAGGAACTCAGCTCCCTCCCACCTTTGTTAATGGGCCATTAAGGCCTGGGGCAGTCTATTCTACATAACAAAGATCTACCTTCTTCAGGCAGATCTATAATAGGAATTGCCCAAAGCCTTTTCATTATATCATCATCCAGCAAGGCTCAACCAAGCCTGGGACTCAGGACAGCCTACAGAGTTGCCCCTGCATGGCCTCATGGGAGTCTGACAACCAATCAGAATATTAGCTCAAGTTCAAATCCCAACAGAGGGCATCCCTTTTCTTCACCCAAGAGCTCCAAAGCATGTGATCCTGTCTACCATTAAACCATCTTTCCAAGCAGCTTCCATGAATCCAGTGTCTTTTTCCCCACTTGGAAATGAACCCAGAAGGATAGTTCTTCCAACACTTCTTTGCAGCGGTCCCTCAAATATTGAAAGACTGCTATCATGTCCCCGCTAGTCAGGGGTGGGATTTAATTTTTTTCAAAACTGGTTCTGTGGGCGTGGCTTAGTTGGTGGGCGTGGCTTGGTGATCATGTGACTGGCTGGGTATGGCCTACTCAACATCACTAACATTGGGGCACGCATCTCATTGCCTGGCCTTTCATGACTGTGGGGATGCTGCAACAGCCGTAAGTGTGAAAAATGGTCATAAGTCACTTTTTTCAGTGCCATTGTAACTTTGAATGATCACTCCACACAATCAAAGTACCAGCAAAGGAAGGAAAAAATTCCAGAGAAGTTCCAGAGACAGGAAGTCTAGTCCTGCCAAGAATGTAATAAGGATTAATGGAGAGGCAGTTTCTGTAAGCAACCCCAGAATGTTTCCTTCCTGCCTTCCTTACAGGATTAGGCCAGTAATTTCTTCTAACAACAGTTCTTTGAACTGCTTAGAATGTTAACAACCGGTTCTAGCGAATAGGTGCGAACTGGAAGAATCCCAACACTGCCGCTAGTCCTTCTTTTCTGTAGACTAGCCCTATCCAGTTCTAGCCAATTTATTTTTTAATATTCCCAATTGTTTCTCTTGATTCCCAGAGGAACATCGCCATGATTCCATGCTTTGGGGCAAGCTGGCATGCTACCAAATCCTTCTGACAGCTGACTTTTCTCTCTTTGCACCCTTCAAGCAAATATTTGCATCCAAACAACGATCACAACAACTTTGTTCTCTTTATCCCTGTGGGAGGCAGCTCTGAAACTATTTGCTAATGTCAGGAAGGCTTTTCCAGTTCCCCATCAGTCTCTGCACCAAAAGAACATTCAAGGTTGGTCTTGTAGACCAAAATATCTAGCTTCACTCATGAAAAGGAAACTCATCAAGATAGAATCAGTCCATTTCGGTGAAAGCATCTTTGAGGACTGAATTGAGCTCTCCTTAAATGAAACAGTTTTATTACACATTTCTTCGTTGCTTTTGTGCGCATACATTTGTGTGTGTGTGTTTGTGTGTGTTGCTTAATAACAATAAAACTACCGTGAAGTACAGATGATCCTTGACTTACAACCACAACTGACTCCAAAATTTATATTGTAAAATAAGATTTTATTTTATTGTTTTAATTTTATTTTATTACTTTATTTTATTATTTCATTTTATTTATCTTATCCTATCTTATCCTACTCTATCCTAACATACCCTAGCTTACCTTATATTAACATTTACTTTACTTTACTTTACTTCATTTCACTTTTATTTTATTTTATTTATTTTATTTTTTAATTTAATTTAATTTACTTTAATTTATTGTTTTATTTTATTATTTTATTTTATCTTTTATTTTATTTATCTTATCTTATGCTATCCTAATCTATCCTAACCTAACCTAACCTAACCTATCGTATCATTTTACTTTATTTTATTTTATTCTCCAAAGAATCTGAAGGCAGGACAAGAAGCAACGGATGGAAATTAATCCAGGAGAGAAGCAACTTGGAACTAAGGAGGAATTTCCTGACTATGAAAACCAAGCGGCCTTCAAACTTGGCAAGTTCAAGACTTGTGGACTTCAACTCCCAGAATTCCTGAGCTAACATGACCGGAGGAAGAATTCTGGGAGTTGGAAGTCCACAAGTCTTCAAGCTGTCAGGTTGGAAGACCCCGGATGAAAACAATCAATTGGTGGAACAACTTGTTTTTACTGCCTCTCATCTAGTTATCACCTTGGCTGTGGCTTTTCCTCTTGTGTCCCCAAGTCATTCTCAAATACCGTTACAGGTAATCCTTGACTTTCAACAGTTCATTTAGTGCCCTTTCCAAATTACAACTGCACTGAAAAAAGGTGAATTATAACCATTTCCCACATTCATAACTGTTGCAGCATCTCTCCGCTTGCGTGATCAAAATTAAAACTCTTGCAGTGTCCCTGGATCCAGTGGTGGGATTCAAATTTTTTTTTTTACTTCCGGTTCTGTAGGTGTGGCTTGGTGGACGTGATGTGGCTTGGTGGGCGTGGCAGGGGAAGGTTACTGCAAAATCCCCCTTCCCTCCCCCACTCCACTAACCTGCTTTCCAGCTCCGTTCTCCTGTTCAGGGCAACAAAAGAAGACCTAGCCAACCAGCTGGGAGTCGGGAGGCGGAGAATCGATGAGGGCGGAGCCAGTCAGAGGTGGGATTTGCCGGTTCTCCAAACTACTGAAAATTTCCGCTACCGGTTCTCCAGAACTGGTCAGAACCTGCCAAATACCACCTCTGCCTGGATCTCATGATCCCCGTTTTTGGGTGACCTCTTGACCAACAAAGTCAACCGGGAAGCCAAGTTGATCGTAACTTAACAACCATAGTGATTTGCTTAACAACGGTGGCAAGCGAGGCTGCAAAAAGGGGGCCAAACTCACTTAACAGCTGTCTTGCTTAGCAACAGACATTTGGGACTTGGCTGTGGTCGTAAGACCAGGATTTACCTGCATCCTCAATTTCCTCGGCATTTTTTCTCTTGCTTCTTCCATTGTTTGTCTCTGCTTCTCTTTCACAAAACTTACGAGGGCTACTTATTCTCTCTCTTCCATCTCTCTCTCTCTTTTTTCTGCTCTCCTTTCTACCACTTAGCAAAAAAAAAAAAAAATAGTTAACCAGGAGAATTTGCACTGAAAATTACAGGTTCTGCCCATTTAAATGTAACGAGTCACTTGCCATAAATATGCAGTGACTCATTTTTATTTTATCTTTTTGTTCGGGGAGGTGTTGATGGTGAACAAGCTATCATTAATCTTCACCCTGATCCCCCTTAATGCATGGCAGAGCAGTCCTGGATGCACGATCTATAGAAAACAGTTTAAACAAATTTGCTGGAAAATGCTCCAGCAGATAATATCTTCCACTGTAACGGCTTTTTTTTAACCACAATCAATTAAACACTAATAATAACATGGATGTCCCAAAGGTGCTTTTTTTTTCCCCCCAAGAAGCAATTGGACTTTCTGTTTTTTCTTTTTCCTTTTTCCCCAAATAATTTTTATTAAACATATTTCATCATTTTATATCACTTTTACAATCTTTGCAGTGCTCAAGCATCAATAGTACTCATATATACATATCATTTACATTCCTTTTTCTTCCTTTAACTACATACATTGTCATTAAGTTTAATATACTTCTTAAATTACCTTTATATTTAGTCTTTACTTCTATTTTCTAACCATTTATACCATGTGTCCCAGATCAAATAATATTCTGTTTCCCCTCTATCTTTTAATTCTAAAGTTAAACTTTCTATCTCCGCACAATCTAACACAGTGGTCACCAACCAGTGAGCCAGGGACCACTTGTGGTCCGTGAGAATATTTTGGTGGTCCACAGAGAAATGTCACCCCCAAAGCACCTCCCAAAGCAATTAATCCAGAATGCATGGGAACACAAGGCTGCCCACATGGCCTGCGGGAACACAAGGCTTGCATTGGGACAACACAAGGTAGTGAGGGGAGGGGAAAAGTGGGGTGGGGGGACTTGCCTGGCCACCAGGCTGCTTCTTTCCACTTCTTTCTTCTTCTGCTTTTGGCTGCATGCAAGGAAAACAGTAAAATTCTGTCTTTCTCTCACCCAAACTGTGCCAGAAATGAGTCTTTGGGAACCTGCAAGGCCTTCTGCTCCAAGAGGCTGCGCCGGCAAAGACTTATTTCTGGCTGAGTTTGGGGGAGAGAAAGAAAGATTTCTGCTGTTTCTGCTGTTCTCCTTGCATGAAGCCAAAAGTCTCTCCGTCTCCTCCTGAAAAAGGAGCTGGAGACGATATACTGTGATCCCAAATAAAGAATGTTCGATCGGTAGGAAAATGGGGTGGGGGGTTTTCCTGTGGATTTTTGGGGGGATTTTCCCAGGGTCTCTTGTCCGTGGGATTTAAAATTATGAGTTTGGTGGCCCCTGATCTAACATCTTTTTAATCACCGTTCCCTCAGAGGACATGCTGTTCTGTTTCCAGTTTTGCACAATGTTAGGTAATAGATGTCTATGGAGATTTCCAGTCATCCTGGTCATGGTTGTCTCAAATCATTTTACTTTAATTTAATTTACTTTTACAAGAGGCAACTGGACTTTCTGTTTTTTCTTTGAAGATGTTTCGCTTCTCATCCAAGAAGCTTCTTCAGCTCTGACTGGATGGTGAAGGATGGAAGGGTAGACATTCCTTGCAGAGAGCTGATCATTTGCATCCTTTTAGAGACTCGTTGAGGCCATCTGGAAATTTGTCTGTGTCCTCAGGGTCACCTAAGTGATGCAAATGGGTGTGGAGCTTTCTTGGAACTGTTGAAAGGACCGTGTTGCAGATTGGAAATAGGTGGTGTCGTATCCCTTCCCTTCTGTTGAGAGAGGATTATTCAGTTTTGACATAGATTACCTCTTTAGACTCTTTTTCAAACCAGAGGTTCTCTCTGTTCAAAATATGGGCTTTGTTGTCTTCAAAGAGGGGCCTTTGTCTTTGAATGCAACTGGATCACTAAATCTAGTCCTGATGGGTTTGTTCACCTATGTTGTTCCTTGCTCTTGTGCAGTGGTTGTTTCATTTCCCCAATGTACAGATCTGCCAATGGCTGACTGCATTGTACTACATATATCATGTTGCTCAGTTTCTGTCTGAGTGTTTCATCCTTGGGGTGGACAAGCTTCTGATTTCCTGTATTCTTGGGTTTGAAGTGTGCACAGATAACAGATAATCAGAGTTGGAAGGGACCTTGTAAGTCAACTAGTCCAACCCCCTGCTGCCCAAGTGGGAGACCCTACACCATTTCTGACAAATGGCAGTCTAATCTCTTCTTGAAAGTCTCAAGTGATGGTGCTCCCACAACTTCCGAGGGCAACTTCTGCTCCATTGGTTGATTGTTCTCACTGTCAGAAAGTTTCTCCTTATTTCCAGGTTGAATCTCTCCTTGTTCAGTTTCCATCCATTATTCTTTGTCTGGCCTACAGGTGCTTTAGAAAATAGCTTGACCCCTTCCTCCCTGTGGCAGCCCCTCAAATATTGGAAGACTGCTATCATGTCTCCCCTGGTCATTCTCTTTACTAGATTAGCTAAGCCTAGTTCCTGCAACCGTTTGTTGTATATTTTAGCCTCCAGTCCCCTAATCATCCTGGTTGCTCTTCTCTGCACTTTTTCTAGAGTCTCAACATCTTTCTTATAGTGTGGTGATCAAAACTGGATGCAGTACTCTAGGTGTGGTCTTACTAAGGCTTTATAGGGTGGTATTAGTACCTCATTTGATCTTGATTGTATCCCTCTTTTGATGCAATTTAGGATTGCATTAGCTTTTTTGGCTGCTGCTGCTGCACACTGCTGGTTTCTATTTAACTGGTTGTCCACTAAGACTCCAAGATCCCTCTCACAGTTATTGCTATTGAGCCTGGTTTCACCCAGTATATATGCGTACTTTTTTTTGGGGGGGGGGCGGGGTGTTGCCTAAGTGCAGGACTTTACTTTTCTCTACATTGAATTTCATTTTGTTAGATATGGCCCAGTGTTCTAGTCTGTCACGATCCATCTGGATCTTGAGCCTATCTTCTATTCCTGCCAGCTTAGTATCATCTGCAAATTTGGTAAGTTCCCCTTCTATTCCCTCATCTAAGTCATTAATGAAGATGTTGAAGAGTCCTAGGACTAAAATGGAACCTTGTGGCACCCCACTGCTTACTTTCCTCCATGTAGACTTAGACCCATTAAGGACTACTCGTTGAGTACGGTTTGCCAGCCAGTTGCAAATCCATGTTGCGAATCCATGTATGTTATGTTGACTGAAGATCCTATGCCTGCGACATATGGAATAGCAACCTTGCTTCATTTATTGATTTAGTATATCAATAAACAATATATCAATAAATCAATACAATAAATATTGATACAATAAATGAAGCAATACCTTTGGGACAACTATGACCTGAATGACTGAGAATCTCCTTAGACATCCATCACTGGAGGTTTTGAAAAATAACCTTGACAACCATTTAACCAGGATTGTATAAGGTCTCTGCCTTGAGCCTCCGAGGGGTTGGACTAGAAGACCTCCCAGGTCCCTTCCACTCCTATTATTCTATGTTCTTGTAAGCTAATTGTATTTATTAGCTACAAACCAAGCAAATTTATGCACGCCCAATGCATAAACCAAAATGATGCAGTCGTGTTTTTGAATACAGGAAGATAGATGAGCAACTATTATAGTTCTCCGGCTAGAAGATTAGGCAGTTGAAATCCCTTTCTCCTTTTAATATATTTGCTCGTTCTTTTTTTAAATCACCATCATTTCACTAGCAAGGTTAGTTTCTTCCTTTCCTGTCCCATAAAATAAGCCCCAAGTTACTCATTTTGGAATAAATATTCATGCATTTGTCACTGTGTGAGGTGTTCTTTTTCTTTTTAAACTGGAATAGTCCTTTTTAAAAAAAATGCAGCTGACCTATCTTATTTGGGATATGATGTGAGCATCTTTTTTTTTTTGGACTCTCTATCAAAATGCAAGCATTAAAAAAAGAGGGGGAAAGAGAAATGGAGGGACGAGGCCGTGAAGCTAACATCCCTGGAATAAATTGTTTATGTCCTAGCAGTGTGTTTAAATAGTTTTTACATGTGGAACATTAAATTTTTATCAACAAATCAAGAAAAGGACACTTGTACACAGAAATCAATTCGCTCGGCAACTATCTCCAAGGCTGATTTGTAATTTATTTTACCCATAAAACATCTCTCTCTCACTCTCTTTTCTCTCTCTCTCTCTCTCTCTTTTAGATCTAAGTTTATTTCTTCTGGGCAAAAAGCAATCCTGACAGCCTTTTCTGGCACCTACCTGAGAAAGCCACACTGAGAGCAATAAAGGTAAAGAAATTATATAGAAAGAAAGGTGCAGAGAAAAAGATGGAGCGTTTTAATGCTCTTCTGTTATGTCGCTGCCGATAGATGGAGAATATGTATTTAAGAACTGGACTTTTATCCCCTGAAAAGAGAATTTGGGTTACAAGGAGATTACTCCACAGCCCATCTCTATCCTGTTTTCTGGGTTCACATCAAAAGTGGTGTTTTGTTTTCTTTTGCTGGTGCAAAATAGGAAGTTCATAAGAATCCGGTTCTGTAGAAATAAGTACAATTTAGTACTGATGACCAACTTAGTTGGGTCATGAAATGTCTGCAAGAAAACAGCCAAGCTCAGAGAGCATGTAGAACCCCACAGTTCAACCCTGAGCTCCAAATATTCTCCTCCATTGAACAATTACAATCTGATTGCAGTTCTTAGAGGTGAGCAAACCCCACACCCTCTAAGCACTGATCATGTAACCTAATTGGGTCATGAAACATCTGCAAGAAAACAACCAAGCTCAGAGAGCACCAAGGAACTCACAGTTCAACTCCCAGTTGCAAATATTCTGTTGTATTTATGAATATGATTGTGCCTGGATCAAAAAAAATTAGGGATAGATGCTTTCTTGCTTTCTTGCCTTTTTTTCTCTTTCTTTCCTTCCTTCCTTCTTTTTTTCCTGTCCTTCCTTCCTTCCTTCCTTCCTTCCTTCCTTCCTTCCTTCCTTCCTTCCTTCCTTCCTTCCTTCCTTCCTTCCTTTCTTTCTTTCTTTCTTTCTTTCTTTCTTTCTCCTCTTATATGCTGCCATCTTACCTACAGGATTAGGGGCAGGGGTAGGATTATGCTGCCCATCTTGTTTAGAGGCAGCTCTAGGCAGCTTACAGCCAATGAAAGCAACAAGATGAAATATTAAAGCAATGAATATTGACAATAAAATTGATTTCAGGGTTAATAACGATAGGAAGGAAGGAAGGAAGTTGCACAGAGGGAGGATGTGGGGGATCTTATCTTAATGCGTTAGCCATTTATCTATCTATCTATCTATTTATCTATCTATCTATCTATCTATCTATCTATCTATCTATCTATCTATCTATCTATAATCTCTATGTATCTATCTCTATCATATCTATCATCCACCTACTTCTACCTACCTACCTATCTACAATGTCAATCCATCCATCCACTTACCTACCTATCTACCTACTTATCCATCTATCTATCTATCTATCTATCTATCTATCTATCTATCTATCTATCTATCTATCTATCTATCTATCTATCTATCTATCTATCTATCTATCTATCTATCTATCTATCTATCTATCTATCTATCTATCTACCACTTCTGTCTATCTATCCACTTACCTACCTACCTATCTACCTACTTATCCATCCATCCATCCATCCATCCATCTATCTGAACCAATCATGGGAGGGAGAGAAAAAAATAAAGTATTTGATTCCAAGCTTGCACACAGGTAAATAAACAAGAGACCCTTTCATTAAAAATGAAACAAAACAAAGGAACGATCTTTCATTACAAACCTGTGTGGATTTGCCATGGATTTGTATCTGAATGTCACTAGAAATGCGTTTTCAAACCAAGTTCTTGCATTTGTTTGGGGATTTCCAGAAAAGGAGAAGAAATAAGAGCATTTACAATGTAGTGCATAATTCATTTCCTGTGGATAGCTCCCAATTCTCTTTTTCCCCCCAACTTGTTTCTTTGTTTTTAATTTATTTTAATAGCATTTTTTAAGGAAAAAAAAAATGAATCCCACGGTCATTCAACATCAGCCTATTCTACCCCTCCCTGAAAAAAAAAATAACTCTCTATTTTTTCCTACTTTTAAATCCCATTGTGGTCCTGAGGTGTTTAGAAAAACAGGAATCACAAAGCACAGCAAAATTAACTACCAAAGTGGAAATAGCTGGTTCCTATTATTTCAATAACGGTTGCTTTCCACATATAACTTGTTTTTGTTTTGTTTTTCCTTTATGGTCAAACAAACAAATGCCCAGCCTTCGTCTCAATACACATTTTGCAGAAAGAAACGCATTGTGAAAAGACATCGCTTCTATAAATTCCCCTAAAATGAACTACTGAGCGAACTCAAGGTCTATCCATCACCTCCAGAAGAAAAGTGCCATTCACTCAAAAGAGGTCAGTTGGTTTTGTTAGCTGAAGTGACATTGGCTACAAATCTGGAAGACTATTTTTTTTTCCCAGGCATATTATATGAAATATGAGGAATCTTGGATAAAGGTGGGAGAACATCAATGATGAGTGAAATATAAGGGCTGAATGGAATGATCCTCGCCCCATCAACTCAGTTTCTACCAAATTCTGCACTTTGCAAGAGATTCTGCTCAATCAAATAAAATGGACTCTAGGTTGGACGTTCCATAGACTAACCAAGGACGTCCTTGGTTATGAAAAAGCTCCCTCAATGAAGGCTTTCAAAAAGAGACTGGACAACCATTTGTCTGAAATGATAATGGGCATCCTGCTCAAACACGGGGATGGACTAGAACAGGGGTCGCCACCTTTTGGACCTCGGGGACCACCAAACTCCTATCAAATTCTGTACCTGTTAATAGTGGTGTCCCCCAAGGCAGTGTTCTAAGACCAACTCTCTTCAATACTCTACATAAATGACCTCTGTGATCATATTAAGAGCAACTGTGTTCTCTTTGCTGATGATGTAAAGGTGTTCAATACCACAGATAATGCTGCTACCCTTCAAAAAGATCTTGACTTTGTATCAAAATGGTCAAACAAATGGCAACTTCAAATCTCAACAAATAAATGCTCTGTCTTACATATTGGCAAAAAAAATCAGAAAATAAAATACAAGCTGAATAGTCAAGACTTTATTGATGATCCAAGCTCTGTAAAGGACCTTGGAATACTCAACTCTAATGATCAAAGTGCTAGAGCCCACTGTAACTACATAGCTGAAAAGGCATTAAGAGTTGTTAACCTAATCCGACGTAGCTTTTTCTCTGGTAACATCACACTACTAACTAGAGCATACAAAACATTTACTAGACTAATACTCGATTACAGCTCATCAATCTGGAACCCATATTACGTATCTGATATTAGCACAGTTGAAAAAGTCCAGAAATCTTTCACAAGAAGAGTTTTCCATTCGTCTACTCGTTATAGAATACCTTATGCCACCAGACTTGAAATTCTAGACCTAGAAAATCTTGAATTATGCCATCTTCAGTCTGATCTAAGTATGGTATATAAAATCATACATTGCAATGTCCTACCTGTCAATGAATACTTCAGCTTCAACTATAACAACACAAGAGTAAACAATAGATACAAACTCAAGGTTAATCGCACCAAACTTGGTTGCAGAAAATACGACTTCAGCAACAGAGCGGTCAATGTCTGGAATACGCTACCTGACTCTGTGGTTTCTTCCCCAAACTCCAAAAACTTTAACCTTAGACTGTCTACTATTGACCTCACCCCTTTCCTAAGAGGTCTGTAGGGGGCGTGCATAAACACACCAATGTGCTTACCTCCCCTGTCCCATTGTTTCTTTTATTTTTCTTATATGTATCCATTTCATGTATTCATAACTATGTATATACTTATACCTATTATCTTGTAAGTGATTGACAAATCAAATAAATAAATAAATAAAATAATTTTAAATCCTGTGGATCACTAATATGAATTTTGACTGACCGTGGCTTCCTGACGTTGGTGGGTCCCATATTCAGAGCTGCAGTAGTCACAGGACTGGCCTTTGGTCATCCTGGAGCAGCTGCTCCTCCACCCGGGTCCACCGGCCTGCCATGGACTGGAGGAGCTGCTCCGGGATGACCAAAGTGCCAGTCTTGTGACTACTGCAGCTCTGGAATATGGGACCGACTTTCCCACCAACATCAGCAAACCACCCTGGGGTGGATTTCCCTCCCCTGCTGTTGGTCTTACCTTCCAGTTCCAGCTTGCATGGCTCTACTCAAGATAAAGTTTGCACTCGGTCGAAGGGTGGGCCGGTCATGTGGGCAGCGCAGCCTTGTGTTTCTGTGCAACCTGAATTAATTGCTTTGGAGTGTTGCTTTAAGGAGGACATTTCTCTGTGGACCACCAACATTTTCTCACGGACCACGAGTGGTCCCCAGCCCACTGGTTGGCGACCACTGGACTAGAAGACCTCCACGGTCCCTTCTATTATTCTATGTTTTATGTCCTCTCCTTGATGAACCTCCTACTTTCTTCTTAAGATCCTGACTATAGCTCCAACCCCACCTGAGCATTATGCTAAGACCAAAGGATTATTTCAGAAATTAATCAGGGTCTAATGCCAAATATAGTGACATCTGTTTAGTTTATTTATTCATTGTTTTGTTTGTTTTGCATTTAATAATAATAATAATAATTCATTAAACATGAAATTCAGTCAACTGAACATTTAAAAATATATCACAAATATTGACTGGTGCTAATGGTTGATGCAGGTTTCTGCCAGCATGCTAACTATCAACCAAGTATCTTCTTAAAATGTATGACGTTCTGAGTAGCACAGTTTTTTGCAGTTTTGCTGGTGTTATTGCAGGAAGCTGCAACTTCTTGGTGTGTTTTGTAAAATTCTTGGACATGGTGTCAAGTGCCCCAATGACAATAGGTATCACTGTTACATGTTTCATCCATAATTGTGTGGTTTCAAAGACCAGGTTGTGATTTTTCGTGATTTTTTTTTCTAGTTCTTTTTCTTTGATTCTGGTCTGTCCTGGTACCGCAATATCAATACATTGTATACTTTGGTTTGCAACAGCTGTAATATCTGGCATGTTGTGTTCGAAATGATGATCCATCTGTATTTGAAAATTCCACAAGTGCTTCACCTTCTCATTTTCGACACCTTTTTCACTTTATGTTCCCTTTTGGGATACAGGTAAGTCATATTTTTTACATAATGACCAGTTAATTTAGCAACTCGGTCGTATCTAGCTTTGTAATCAGTTTGCATGATTTTGCTGCATTCACATATTAAATGTGAAACAGTTTTGACTTTGTTATTGCAAAGTCGACAGTTTGGATTGTCAGTGGATTTTTGTATCTTCGATGATGATGAGGAGGAGGAGGAAGAGGAGGAGGAGGAGGAGGGCTATTATTATTATTGTTGTTGTTTTTGTTGTTGTTGTTATTATTATTATTATTATTAGGAGAGGCAAATCTGGATATTTGATAGTGTTACAGATATCGCCGCAAGATGGAAGCCAGTGGTGAGATTCAAAATTTTTTACTACCGGTTCTGTGGGTGTGGCTTGGTGGGCCTGGCAGAGAAAGGTTACTGCAAAATCCTATTCCCTCCCCACCCCACTAACCTACTTTCCAGCTCCATTGTCCTGTACAGGGCAACAAAAGAAGACCCATATGATCAGCTGGGATGTGGGAGGCAGAGAATAGATGGTGGCAGGGTCAGTTAGAGGTGGTATTGGCCAGTTCTCTGAACTACTCAAAATTTCTGCTACCGGTTCTCTGAACTACTCAAAATTTCCGCTACCGTTCTCCAGAACTGGCTAGAACCTGCTGAATACCACCTCTGATAGAAGCTGTTCCAAGTCAAGCTGCCTTCTGCAATTGACTGATGGCAAATTTGTCAATGCCTATGGTGTTCAAATTGTTGTTGTTGTTATTATTAGTTTAACATAAACTTAGATTTGTTCTCATTCATATTCTTTTGTTTGTATTAACATTGTTCCCCAACACTGTTATTATCCTATTTCCCTCATTTTTGTAGGAAGGAAAGGATGCACATGGAATTAATGATTTAATTAGTATTCCACTCACCAAGGACATATCATGGGCAACCAATGGCAACCATTAAAGCAACTCTCTTAAACACGCTGCTGAGATAGAATGT
Organism: Bungarus multicinctus; assembly: GCA_023653725.1. Taxonomy (NCBI): domain Eukaryota; kingdom Metazoa; phylum Chordata; class Lepidosauria; order Squamata; family Elapidae; genus Bungarus; species Bungarus multicinctus. Next base: position 272,711,469 of record CM042834.1, on the reverse strand, counting down.
CCAAGGGACTTCTACGTAAATATGTAGAATATTTCATTCTGAATCTTCTCTAAACAAAAAGGAATCCAGGGATCATTTGGCAAGAGATAACAAATGTAAAGCAAAAGTTTAAAGCAAACTTGAAAATGCTTCTTATTTGGAGTACTTGAACCAATCAATTTGGAGTACTTGAACCAGGAGATGGTGAGCCCCTAGTCCAACCTTAGGCATGAAAGCTGGTTGAATGACTTTGGACCAATCACCAGGAGATGGTGAGTTTTAGTCCAGCCTTAGGCATGAAAGCCAGCTGGATGATTTTAGCTCAGCCCCTCTCTCTCATCCCCACCCACCTCTCAGAGTTTATTTATTTATTTATTCAATTTATATACCGCCCTTCTCCCAAAGGACTCAGGGCGGTGTACAGCCCTTCTAAAACCCCACAGAAATACAAAAGTTAAAAAAGTATTAAATTAATATCGGCTGATTAATAAACTAAAGACCCCACCCCCACCCTTAAAACCCCAATTTAAAATTAAATAAGATGGAGACCAAATTTAAAACCATCTCAGCCCAGGCCGGCCTGCTCAAAGAGCCAGGTCTTCAATGCGCGCCTGAAGGCCCTCAGGTCCATGCCGGTACGGAGCTCCGGTGGCAGAGTATTCCAGAGGGCGGGGGCACCCACAGAGAAGGCCCTACTCCTCGGCGCCGCCAGACGACACATAGCGGCCGACGGCACCCGGAGCAGACCCTCTCTATGGGAACGCACCGGCCTGTTGGAGATCACTGGCAGAATGCGGTCCTGGAAATAGGAAGAGAAAGAAATACTAAGAATACTCCCTGCCTTCAGTTATTTATAAAATATAATAAAGTTGGGATATAAATAAATAAAAATATAAATGATGAGAACAAACAAAACACAGAGACCATGAGTGCAAATCCCACTTTATTTGGTTCCTTATGTTGTACCACTGTGATGACCCAGAGTGTGGCGCAAAGGCAACACAGTCAAATAAGCAGGAAGAGCCCCTTTATTATCTCCAATGTTGCCCCCAATGTCCAAGTTACCTCCGGCTGGAGAAAAACTCTCCCAGGAACAACCTTTAACTGGAGAAAATTCCAAAACAAGGTACATACAGACTGTAAGTAAAAATCTAAACAAACCAAGCTGCAGTAATTAACTTGATAGAACCTTCAGACTTGAAAGCATGGCAAAACTCACACGGTTGGGATGATGCCAGGAACACAGATAAGCCACAGCAATACCAGGTAAATTCACGATTTGCTCCCAACAGCTTCCCTTTTTAAATACTGTGTTCCCAGCTGCAGCTAATGAAGGGAATCAGGGCCCTTTCCTCCCCCATAAGCCATGCAACTCACGTTGTTCTCTTCTCCATTCCTCCCTGCATGCCCTAGGAAGAAGAGAGGGTGGGCCAGGGTCTTTCTCTGAATTCCCTCTCCCTTGCTCTACCTCTTCCCTGCTCTGCCCAGCCGGATTGTGCCCCTCCTCAGTTTCTTCCACAGCCAACGGAATTTCCCACTCACTGTCAGCTGTTTGGCCTCCCCCTCTGAATCAGATTCTGACATGGGCATGACAACCACACATTGAATCATACACAGTCCAGATATGCTAGAGTTGCACACCATGTTAAACTGGGGAAAAACAAAGCAAATATATAACTAAGCAATCATAGCTATTTTTATGCAAGTACAGCCATCTGCTACTTTTTAGCTTTAGCCAACCTGGTTAATTCAGCCATGGAATTGGCAGCCTGTAGATTGTTTAAACCTTGGGTAACTTTTGATTGAATTCCCCTGTATAATTTATCCCAGAAGATTGTTTTGATAGGAGCAAGTAAGAAAAAAATAACCACTGCACTGGAAGACTCAGAGCTCTCTCAACGATATTCAAATTTAATCTATTTCTATAATACTGGAGAAAGTGATTTGAGTAGTCCTGGAGAGTGGGACTCTATCTTGAGAAAATTCTAATTTAACATCTTTCTGAAACTTTATCCAAAAGGATTATTCCAAGAAATACCAGCAGATGATTGGGAATACTGAGAGCAAAGTTCTACCATTGGCCTCTGGTACAAATCAGAAATCTTTCTTTCTTTCTTTCTTTCTTTCTTTCTTTCTTTCTTTCTTTCTTTCTTTCTTTCTTTCTTTCTTTCTTTCTTTCTTTCTTTCTTTCTTTTCCTCCCTTCCTTCTTACTTTCCTTCTGTCCTTCCTTCCTTCCTTCCTTCCTTCCTTCCTTCCTTCCTTCCTTCCTTCCTTCCTTCCTTCCTTCCTTCCTTCCTTCCTTCCTTCCTTCCTTCCTTCCTTCCGTATTCCAAGAAATGCATCTGAGACAGGCAAATTCTTCAAAGGACAATTTATTGGATGCATCATATTGGCACAACTGCTGAAAGCTGACTCTGAAAGTTCCCATGGCTTTCACCTAATTAAAAAATAAGAGTTTTCTCTTTCCCCCAAGTCATTGGTCAGGTTGTCCAATCAAGGTACTGGCCAATTGCTTGGTTACTTCACTCCTCTCCTGGCCAGCCACCTGTCAGAATGTCCTTGGTTCTCACAGGAAAGCTTTCTTGTTTTGGCTACAAAACCCCATCTAATTATTTCCTCTCTCCCTCTGTTGGGTGACAACCCTGAAGCCTCCAAGATGGCCTCAGCCAGGTTCACTTCAGGGTTGACACCTTCCTTTCTTCCTTCCTTTCTTCCTTCCTTTCTTCCTTCCTTCTATCCATCCATCCATCCATCCATCCATCCATCCATCCATCCATCCATCCTTCCTTCCTTTAGACTTACTCTCTCTAGCAAATGAGATACCAGGTATGTCTAGTCTAATGAAGAGAAGGACCGGGGTGATATGATAGCTGTCTTCCAATACTCGAGGGACTTTCACAGAGTAAAGAGTGTCAACAAAGCATCAGGCCAAGAACTAATGGATGGAAGTTCATGAAAGATAAATTATGGAGAAATTTCCTGACGGTGAGAACAATTAATCAGTGGAACAGCTTTCCTCTAGGAGTCATCTAATTCAGGGGGTTGAATTAGAAGACCACCAAGGTCCTTCCCACCCTATTATTCTGTCTTTTATGTTCTAAGTGCAAATCCTTTACAAATTGACGTCCTTCAGGCATATGAAATCAGCTATCATATCCCACTCTCAGCCATCTTCTCTGACAATCTTTCCCCCCTAGTAACTTTTCTTGAGCTTGAAGTGAAGATAGAGTGGTTGCTCTCATTATTTCTCCTTCCTGATTGCGTGCATCAAGAGTTTGGGGAGTGGTCCATCCATCTGAAGTGATCTTGAGGCTCTTCCCTGCCAAGGAGAGGTCAGAATGGATGGATATTTATGTTAATAATTCCAATTAAAATGAAGATCTTTGATGCAGAGGAGCAATGAATTAGGAGAACAATTAGCTGATCTTTTACAGTCATTGAAAGGATGGGTAAGAGTGGATGAAATGGGCCAATTGAGAAGGTTACAAAATGAGTCTTTGTGTGCAAGAAATGAAGGGAAAATGGGGAAGAGAGTGAATAAGAATGTGACTCACACTGTTTTGCTTTTTATCAGAATCATAAGATAGGTCTACACTCTGATGTGGATTGTTTCGCACTCTTCCAAAGTTTAAAGCAGAATCCAATTCATGAAGAAGGAAATAAGTCTCTTTGTCAATAGGAACACATGATACCCAAATCAAGAAACATATCAATGCAGACCATTTAACAACAAGTAGCCATCTAATTTGGGAACCCCAGGAAGACTCCCACCAACATGGACAGGGCAAGACATTAGTATATCAACAGAGCAAACCTCTCTCCCTTCTTGCTTTTGCAAGTATGTGCAAATAGTTGCAGGAACAGGGTATGTTTAGTCTAGTGAAAAGAAGGAACAAGAGGAGATATGCTCTTTTCCAATATTTGAGGGGCTCCTACAAAGATGAGGAGGTCAAGACAAGAAAGAATGGATGGAGACTAAACAAGGAGAAAACCAGCCTAGAACTAAGGAGAAATGTCCCAGCAATGAGAGCAATCAACCAATGGAACAGCTTGCCTCCAGAAGTTGTGGGTGCTCCATCATTGGAGGCTTTCAAAAAGAGACTGGACATACAATTGTCTGAAATGGTATAGGTTCTCCTGCTTGAGCAGGGGGGTTGGACTAGAAGACCTCCAAGGTCTCTTCCAACTCTGTTGTTTTATGTTCTATATGAGGAAAACAACAAAAAGGAAGAGGAACATTTATTTTATTTGTTTGTTTGTCAAACATTTATAAGTTAACAAGTATAAATATGAATATAAACAGGAACAAAGGGAGTAAATACAGATAAATGGGGACAATAAGACAGGGATGGTAGGCACGCTGGTGCGCTTATGCATGCCCCCTTTAAGGACCTGTTAAGAATGGGGTGAGGTCCATGGTAGACTGTTTGAGATTGAAGCTCTGAGGGGTTGAGGCTATAACAACGGAGTCAGGAAGGGCATTCCAGGAGTTGTTCACTCTGTTGCTGAAGTCGCATTTTCTGCAATCGAGTTTGGAGCGGTTTGCCTTGAGTTTGTATTGGTTGTTTGCCTGTGTGTTACTCTGTTGAAGCTGAAGAAGTTGTTGACAGGCAAGATGTTATGGCAGATAATTTTGTGAACTATGCTTAGATTGGACCCCAGGTAGTGCAGTTCTAGATTGTCCAGGCCCAAATTTTTGAGCCTATTAGCAAGATAGAAGCATGGAAGGAATGTGTGCCAATTAGGTCAATCTTGAAGTCCTCAGTTCTTGGTAGGCTTTCAATTGTCAGTGTGCTTTATCAAAACTCCTAGGGCAACACACCTGATGTGTTTCTCTTTGTTGGCAATAACTGTTTCTTAAGGATAGTAACAGTAGATGGGGAAATGAGTTGAGGTATGCTAATTATTAACATTTATCTTACATAATTACCTTACATTATTAACATCTTACATCTCCTATGCACATCATTTTCTCCTTCTACGCTGAAATGTATGTTTTTGTGTGTGTGTTTGTGTATCTGTATGTATGTATACACACACACACACACACACAAACACATTTTTTTAATCTATAGGTCAAGTGGCATAGTGGTAAGAAAGAGGCAATATCATCAGGGGCTTTTTGAGTAATTCTAGTTATATTCACAATGGTCTAAGTCCAGCATATTTCAAGACTGTATTTTGGTAACTTCCGAAGTTGCAATGTGTAAACATAGACCAGAGGTCAGCAGCCTTAAACACTCAAGGAGCCACAAAAGTCCTGACCGGAAGTCCCCTGTTCAATTCTGAAACTGACCAGAAGTTCTGGTTCCATAGAGTCTCTTCCTAGCACGGTGTCATTTTTCCTCTGCCGACCGGAAGTCTGGTTCTCCCACCATAGAGTCTCCTCTTAGCATGGCATCCTTTTTCCTCTTACCTGTCCTAACCAAAAGCCCTATCAATTGTGGAGCCGACTGGCAACAGGGAGCCACAGCAGAGGGATGAAAGAGCCACATGCGGCTCCAGAGCCACAGGTTGCTGACACCTGACATAGAATCTTATGCAGTGGTGGGATTCAGCCAGTTCACACCACTTTGGGAGAACCAGTTGTTAACTTTCTGAGCAGTTTGGTGAACTGGTTGTTGAAAGAAATCATCAGGGCAGAGAACCGGTTGTTAAAATTATTTGAATCCCACCATTGTCCTTATGCCTGCAGAGAAGTCGTGAACAGATAGACCATGTTTAATCCCCAGTGATGTTGTTTTCTTCCTTTCCTTTCATGTTCATTAAATCTTTGTAAAATCCATAAGAAGGCTCTTAAGCTCAAAGGTTTCTACCCAAGTCCCCCAGACCAAATCTGATACAGTTATATTCCATTAATCACCTTTCCCTATTTCACAAAAAAACCTCTTTTTCTGCCCACTATAGTTTTTTTTTTAAAAAGAATATATAATATATATCTGAAAGGTAGGGAAGAAAAAATAATATTTTATATATCAAGCACATACGTTCAGAGCAATGATGGACTGCATAACAATTCAGTGATGAAGATTCAGTATTTAATTCAGTTATCAAGTGGGGAAAAATGCCAGCTATAGTTCAGATTTCTAAGTTATTCTTCAGCTTGGGAGGCAAAATGTGTGTTCAAATGCAAGTAAATTCAAAAGTGATCTTTTTCCAAGAGTCAAATGGACTTTCTGGTTTTTCTTTGAAGATGTTTCGCTTCTCATCCAAGAAGCTTCTTTAGCTCTGATTGAATGGTGGGGAAGGGAAGGACTGATATTCCTTGCAAACGGCTGTTCACTTGCATTCTTTTAGAGCAGGAATCTTCAAGCTTGGCAAGTTTAAGACTTGTCGACTTCAATTCCCAGAATTCTGAGCTAACATGACTGGAGGAGGAATTCTGGGAGTTGAAGTCAGGGGTGAGATTCTACCGGTTCACACCTATTCTCTAGAACCAGTTGTTAACATTCTAAGCAGTATGGAGAACTGGTTGTTAGAAGAAATTACTGGCCTAATCCTGTAAGGAAGGCAGGAGGGAAACATTCTGGTGTTGCTTACAGAAACTCCCTGTCTATTAACCCTTTTTACATTATTGGCAGGACTAGACTTCCTATCTCAGGAACTTCTCTGCAGTTTTTTCCTTCCTTTGCTGGTACTTTGCTTGTGTGGAGGGACCATTTAAAGTTACAATGGCACTGAAAAAGTGATTTATGACCATTTTTCACACTTACGACTCTTGCAGCATCCCCACAGTCATGAGAGACCAGGCGCAGAGATGAGTGCCTTGATGTGAGTGATATTGAGTTGGCCACACCCAGCCAATAACATGACCACCAAGCCATGTCCACCGAGTCACATGACCACTAAGCCATGCCCACCAACTAAGCTACGCCCAAAGATCCGGTTGTTAAAAAATTTGAATCCCACTCCTGGTTGAAGTCCACAAGTCTTAAAGCTGTCCAGTTTGAAGATCCATATTTTAGAGATTAAAGCCACCTGGAGATTTATCTGTGTCCTCAGGGTCACCTGAATAGTGCAAATGGGTGTGGAGCCTTCTTGGAACTGCTGAAAGGACTGTGCTGTAGACTGGACATACTGTAGATTTAGAATTTAGAATAGAATAGAGCTGGAAGGGACCTTGGAGGTCTTCTAGTCCAGTCCCCTGCTCAAGCAGGAGAACCAATGGTATTTCAGATAAGTGACCATTTAGTCTCTTCTTAAAAACCTCCAGTGATGGAGCACCCACAATTTCTGAAGGTAAGCTATTCCACTGGTTAATTGTCCTCACTGTTAGGAAGTTTCTCCTTAATTCCAGGTTGCATCTCTCTTTGGTTAGTTTCCATTCATTCTTTATTGTCCTGCTAAGTGAATTCCTGCTAGATGAATAGTGCTAGAATGAAGTCCTATTCCTCACCCTCTTTTCAAAGAAAAACAAGAAAATCCAGTTGCCTCTTGAAAAAGAATCTTGGGGACAACTATGACCTAGATGACTGAGAATCTCTATAGATAAATGCAAGTATAATATAAAGATCACCATATCATCATGTACAATAAATGTCTTTTCAACCTTTTGACATCAAGTGTGATGACCCGGAGTGTACACAAATGTAACAAAATCCAAAACGTAAATAAATGTCCTTTAATGCCTCCAACTTGGCCCGACTGTTCAATAATTCTCAATTGGAGATAAAACTTATGCAAAAATATTCTTCAAAAGAAAACAATACAGTCTGAACTTAATGAGCAGATAGAGGTGAAATAAAAAACTAAAACAAACTACATTGAAGGAATTTCCACAACGGACCAGAGTAAGTAATTACCAAATTCAAGGAGATAACAAGGCACAGTCTGTTGGAAGGACACCAACCAAGATAATTTCAGCCCAAAATAAAACATGCTTTGCTTCTGGCAACGCTGTGTTGTAATCGTTTCACTTATGTACTATTCTCCCCAGCTGCAACCAATGAGGAGGATGATAGCCACTTCCTCTCTCGTAAGCCAAGTTGTTTCCTTCTCCATTTTTCCCTGTGTGTCCTAGGATGGAGAGGGGATGGGCCTGGGTCTTCCTCTGACCGCCCAGCCGACCTCTGCCCTTCCCCAGCCTCCTCCACAACCTCCGGAGACACACCTCCACTTCCTGTTGGCTGTTTCTCCTCTCCCTCAGAGTCCGATTCTACCAAGGGCATGACATCAAGGTTACAATCAGAAAAGTTATAGAATTCAGTGGTGAAGATTTAGTATTTAATTTATGTGTCAAATACGAAAAACAACAGCTATATTCTTGTTATCCTTCAGCTTTGGAAGTAAAATGTGTGTTCAAATGCAAGTAAAGGGTTAAAACGATTGTATCATTATATAGAATAAATATCTTTTCAGCATTTTGATATCAAGGTTGTGTTATTGGCAGTCACAAATGGTATACAATTCATTTATAAAGGTTTAGTACTTAGTTCAAGTATCAGATATGGGGGGAGGGAAACCAGCTCTATTTTCAGTTTTCTGAGTTGTCCTTCAGCTTTGGAGCCATAATATCTGTTCAAATGCAAGGAAAGAGCTAGAGATGATTGTATCATTACACAGAACAGAGGTATTTTCAGTGGTTTGATTTGAAGGTTGCTGTTATTTGCAATCACAAAAAGCAGTGGCAATCCCCTTATTGTTGCTAATAAAATTTCACCAAGTTTCAACTCAACTTGACTCATTTTTTTAAGAAGATTGCCTATTTGCACTTTAGGGCATGCAATACCTACTCTGAAGCTCTCTAAACCTCTGACCTAAACCAGTTTTTTTAAAAAAAACTTTAACGTGTAGACTTCAACTCCCAGAATTCCCCAGCTACAAACCCTGGTGGGGGGATTCTGGGAGTTGAAGTCCATGCATTTAAAGTTGCCAGAATTGAAAAATCCTGGCCTAAGCTACCCATTCATCCTACTAAACCAGTTGCCCGTTACTACAATAAATAATAATTTTCCTGTCCAGTTTCTAACCATAATTTGAGGAACATAAAAGTATAGCAAGAGCTGTCAGGCTGAGCCTTAGTTGTGCCACATTTCCCATTATAGCTAGCCCTTGACTTATGACCACAACTGAGTCAGTGGTGGGATTCAAATTTTTTTTATTGCCGATTCTGTGGGCTTGGTGGGCGTGGCAAGGGAAGGATACTGCAAAATCCCCATTCCCTCCCCACCCCACTAACCTGCTTTCCAGCTCCGTTCTCCTGTGCAGGGCAACAGAAGAAGAGCCAGCCAATTGTCTGGGAGGCAGAGAATAGATGGAGGCAGGGTCAATCAGAGGTGGTATTTGCCGGTTCTCTGAACTACTCAAAGTTTCTGCTACTGGTTCTTCAGAACTGGTCAGAACCTGCTGAATATCACCTCTGCTACCTACCTACCTACCATCTATATCTATCTATCTATCTATCTATCTATCTATCTATCTATCTATCTATCTATCTATCTATCTATCTACCTACCTACCTTCCATCTTCCTACCTACCTACCTATCTATCTAACTACCTTCCACCTATCTACCAGTTCTCTAGAACTGGTCAGAACCAGCTGAATACAACCTCTGGTTCCAATGTCTCAGGGCTGCCACAAAGAAGAGGGGGTCAAACTATTCTCAAAAGCACCTGAAAGCAGGACTAGAAGCAATGGATGGAAACTAATCAAGCAGAGAAGCAACCTGGAACTAAGGAGAAACTTCCTGACAGAGAGAACAATTAACCAGTGGAACAACTTGCCTTCAGAGGTTGTGAATGCTCCAACGCTGGAGGTTTTAAAAAAGAGATTGGAAAACCATTTGTCTGAAGTGGTGTAGGGTTTCCTGCCTAAACAAGGGGTTGGGATAGAAGACCTCCAAGGTCCCTTCCAACTCTTCTATTCTATTCTATTCTATTCTATTCTATTCTACTCTACTCTACTCTACTCTACTCTACTCTACTCTACTCTATTCTATTCTATTCTATTCTATTCTATTCTATTCTATTCTACTTCACCAAATATTGGAACTCTCACATCTTTTCTGGCATCACTACGCTGCAGTCTTTCAAGTCAACTGAATAATTTCAGTGTCCTGTTTATGCTTCGTTGATCAGGGCATTCATTTCACCCCGAGTAGGTCGCTTGAAGCCTGATGAGATAACCTTCCTATTTATTTACCTTTTTTTTGGTATCGATTCTGATTTCTGTTAACTCCTCAATCTCTTGCCTAGATATTAGACTTAAATATCTGGAAAACACCTTGTAGCAAAGTTGGAGGTGAATTTAGCTGTTTCCTCAAAGGGCTGAATATTCAAGGAATTTAGAATAAAACTAAAAATGGGAACATTCCGGGGAAAAAAAAGGGTCTTTCCTACAACAGATCTTGCAACATCTTTTCTTGGCAAAACACCCCTCAAGTCAATTCCTTACAAAGTGGGATATTTTCATACTTCTTGTCCTGTTGGGTGGAGATTCTCAATCATCCAGATCATGACTGTCCAAAAGGCAACTGGACTTTCTTGGTTTTCCTTGAAAGCGTTTTGTTTCTCATCCAAGAAGCTCCCATTGATCAGGATTCTGATAATTCTGATAATTGGTCAAAAGGTTCTCATGTTGAAATGTGTCATGCCGCGTACCACATTTATGTACTGTTGTCGCTCTCTAGCCCCATCTAGTGGCCAGAGAGAGAAATATCAGTATATTGTTTGAAACTGATAACACCCATTTACCCATCAGACCGCATCTAAAACCAAGTGCACGCTTGGAAACCAGATTCCATATCTTTTAGCATTAGAAAAGGCAGAAATACAAAGAAGAATCAATCTTAATCTGTGACACATGGTCATCCAAGGGGAAACCTACATCCCACACACAGAACATTGCTGGTGAGATTTAGATTTCTTGTATCTATTAATTGTTATGTTCAGCAGTAACCCAGTACTGCTTATCTTGTATTTGGTTCTCATTATATGTATCCCTATTTTCCCCAGTTTCACCATATCCTGTTCTTTCAATAAAGCATCCAGATCTACACACACGGTCTCTTTTATTGGGGATAGGTACGTTTAGCTGCCCCTTTGTTGCAGGAGGGCTGTTCCATTTTGACATAATAACCTCTTAGGCTCCTCTTTCAAACCAGCAGTCCTCTCTGTCCAGAATGTGGACTTTGCTGTCTTCAAAAAAGAGATCTTTGTTTTCCAGATGCTGATGGACTGCTGAATCTAGTTTGTTCTCCCGTATTGTGGTGTGCATTTGTGAAGTGATTGTCCTTCCATTCCCCACCATTCAGATGAAACTGAAGAAGCTTCTTGGATGAGAAGAGAAACATTTTCAAAGGGAAAAAAATAAAGGCCAATTGCCTTGTTGGAAAAGCTCCTTTGGATCTCCTTCTCCTTGTTTCTCAAATGGAAAACAACAAAACTTTAACCAAGGGAGAGTTCTTCTTCAAGGTCTCCTTCGTATTAAACAAATACTTCTGTTTATGTTTTTGTTCCAACTGCTTTTTTTCCCTTTCTTGATAGACAGTTTCCCCCCCCCCCCCAGCTCAATGCTTGCTCTATTTGATGTACTTTAATTTTAAATTTTAAGATTTTTTTATTTTTTAGCAGTCCATTCAGAAGTGAATTCTCTGGGAAAATTGAGCTTTGTCATGGATGGAAGGTTGCTAAAATAATTGGTCACATATCTTGCATGAAACCTTTCAAAAGGAAGGCAAATGAGAAGGAAATGAAATTCATTTCATACTTCTTCAAGCACGCTAAGACTTTCTCGGCAAGACCTTGGTAAAATACCCCTAGTTTATTGGAGATTCGTATAACTACCATCACATTGTGCCTTGTCACAATTTCATATAGCTGTGAACTGATGGTACTTACCAAACTTCTGTTATAGCAGGGGTGTCAAGCTCATTTTCATTGAGGGCTGGGTTGTGTTTGACTTTGTGGGGGCAGGGCCAGCTCAACATCACTCGTGTCAGAGGTGCCTGTGATGGCCTGAGCACTCTGCCAGTCAAAATGGGCTCCCAAGCTCCGTTTTTGGCTGCAATGGCCTCCTGCAACCCTCTGCCAATGAAAATGGAGCTTGGGTGGGGGGTGGGGGTCACAGCTCCATTTTTGCTGCAGAGGCACTGCGAGCTGGTCCTTTGCTTTTTCCAGGGCAGCCCTGCAGGCCAGATCTAAGCATCCCATGGGCCACATCTGGCCCCCGGGCCTAGAATAGAATAGAAGAGTTGGAAGGGACCTTGGAGGCCTTCTAATCCAACCCCCTGCCTAGGCAGGAAACCCTACACCACTTCAGACAAATGTTTATCCAACATCTTCTTAAAAATTTCCAGTTTTGAAGCATTTACAACTTCTGGAGGCAAGTTGTTTTACTGATTAATTGTTTTAACTGTCAGGAAATTTTTCCTTAGTTCTAGGTTGCTTCTCTCCTTGCTTAGTTTCCATCTGTAGCTTCTTGTTCTGCCCTCAGGTACTTTGGATATTAAATTGACTCCTTCTTCTTTGGGGCAGCCCTGAGATATTGGAAGACTGCTATCATGTCTCCCCTAGTCTTTCTTTTCATCAAGCTAGACATACCCAGTTCCTGCAACTGTTCATCAAATATTTTAGTCTCCAGTCCCCTAATCATCTTTGTTGCTCTTCTCTGTACTCTTTCTAGAGTCTCAACATCTTTTTTACATCGTGGCGACCAAAACTGGATCCAGTATTCCAAGTGTGGTCTTACCAAGACATTATAAAGTGGTAATAACACTTCATGTGATCTTGATTCTATCCCTCTGTTTAGTTTGAGTTTGACACCCCTGCTTTTAAAGGTTCTAATCAAAGCATATAGCCTCTTGGATGATCGAAATGGATAAACCTTAGGACGGACACAAGCAAAAGTATTTGATGAATGAAAGTGAATCTACGCGTCCCAGGATAAAGTTGCAGGATCTGGGACAGTCAATGGAACCAGAGGTTTAGTCTCCTGAGCTTTTGGACTCATGCTGGAACCCGGGGAACTTCTCTCTACCCGAGTACATGGTTTGGGCTATTCTGTATGTGCTATTTATACGGTGCCTGTTGTGTGTGGCTTTTCAGTTGTTGATTAGAGTGTTGTTGCTGCTGACTGGCTATTAAGTTATTGGCTGTCATTTCTTGTGGTGCCAAGCCCTCAACTCCAAGGTACTTGGTGGTAAATCAGCACTCCTGTTGACTGACAAGGGGCCCGTTTCCCAGGCTTCAATCATTTCCCTGGCTATTTTTGTTCCTGCTCATCCAACAATCTTAGTAGCTGCAAAATTGAATTCATACATAAGCCAATTTATACCAGCTTATCAAGAACTTAAGGGACGTGATGGCTCAATGGCTAAGATGCTGAACTTGTCGATCAGAAAAGTCGGCATTTTGGCAGTTCGAATCCCTAGCGCTGGGTAATGGAGTGAGCTCCCGTTCCTTGTCCCAGCTTCTGCCAACCTAGCAGTTCGAAAGCACGTAAAAAATGCAAGTAGAAAAATAGGGACCACTTTGGTGGGAAGGTAACAGTGTACCATGAGCCTCTGACGTTTAGTCATGCCGGCCACATGACCACAGAGATGGCTTCAGACAGCGCTGGCTCTTCGGTTTTGTAACAGAGATGAACACTGCCCCCTAGAGCTGGAAATGACTAGCACATATTTGGGGAACCATTATTTTTACCTTATTAAGAACTTAACAGGGGAGGGTTTGACAGCCAATGACTTCATAGCCAGTCATCAATAGTCCAATCAACAACTTAAAAGCTATACACAATCAGGCACCATATAATTGCCACACACTAGCCGAAAGCACACACTCTCCTAGAGAGAAGTTTCTGAGAATGGGCTCCAGCACAAGTCTGAAAGCTTAGGAGATGACTGACCCTGATTGGATCCTGCAAAAATATTTGAAGCAAAGAGGGAGTACTAGGGCCAGAGGTCAATAAAGAATAGAAGAATAAAATGATAAGGGGAAACACCATGTGTTGAATTGAAAAATAAAGAGAAGAGTTTTTTTTTTTAAAAAAAAAGCTGAGAAATTCTATCAGGCAGCCAACTCTTAGAAAGGAGAGAGATTGGATCTACATGGAAGGATCTCAGCAGGAGTATCACCATTAATCCATGTCATTTCTTTTCAGCATAAAGCTGAGGCTATGTGAATCTATGGGTCACACTTTCCATCCATTCCTTATGTTACCATTGGCACACCTTTCTATGTCTGATGTATGACTCTGGCACGTGGAAATGCATAGGAAAAAATAAGGAGCATTTTGTTTTACGTTGTTCCAAATCCATGCATTTTTGTCTTGGGATTGGGTGTGTTTTTGCTATTGTTTGTGTGAATGTTTGAGGGAAAGAAAGAAATCAATCAAGTCAGGAAAAAAGGAAGGAAGGGAGGAGGGAAGGAAGAAAGGAAAGAAAGAAGGAGGGAAGGAAAGAAAGAAGAAAAGGAAGAAAGGAAAGAAAGTAGGAAAGAGTAAGAAAGAAAGAAGGAAGGGAATGAAAGAAAGGAAGGAAAGAAAGAAGGAAAGAGTAGGAAAGAGAAAGGAAAAGGGAAGGAAAGAAAAAAAAATCATGCATGGTTATACATTCATGATTATGCATTCATTTTACAATGAATGAAAAATCTACCTGCATTCAGTCTTTTAGTTTCAGATAAGTATAATTCCTGGTTTCCATTCATCTCAATTGCAACCATATAGCAATATGACAGGATTATTTTTCTGGGCAGCTATGGAGCTTAGGTTTTTGTGACTTTTCTGGCTGCTTGCCATTTTATTTACCTAGAATACCCCAGGCTAGGCACTTACTCCATTTTTCAGGTGTCTAGAGGTTAGCAAACAGACTCCGATCCAGAAATTTGATATCCTTTAATTTAACATTGATTAAGAATGAAAATAAAATTCATATAATTATTCCACATGTTTAATAGGTCCTGGTACACTTCATTGGACAATTTTAATAGTGTTCTAAAGATTGCACTACCCAAACTTTTATCCCCAGGCCTAGCAATGTTTTTGTATTTTCTTGCATTTGTATTGTACTAACGACACTGCAAATGTAAAAATTGTGGAGCTGGCAGTAGAGTTGGACAGTGGGGAGGAACATGGCCAGTCCTGGAGTCTGGGGAAGGACTCGGACAAGGGATCTGTATCTAATACAGAGATGGGGCCAGGGACATCTGAGAGTTATGTGTTGACCCCGGAGCCTCCAGAATCTGACATCAGTGAGGCAGAGAAACAGGGGGAGCCTGTTCCCAGTGTGTGCGTGCACACAGCTGCCAGAAGGCAAGAACAGTTGAGACAAGTGATTTTAAATGTCTAAATTGTAGTTGGATGGGATACAGCCAGATTCGCTTATTTAATCTAGTTTTAAATTGTATTTAAATTGTATTTATTCTGTGTGTTTTTAGTAGGCTGTGCACCGCCCCGAGTCCCTTTTTTGGGAGAGGGAGTGGTATAGAAATTTGAATAATAAATAAATAAATAAATAAATAAAAGGGACAACTCGGGATTAAGGCTTGGAGGAGATTGCCCCTCCCATAAGATATAAAGGAGGAGCAAAGGGACAGGAGCCTTTGCAGGAAGCATCTTTGTTCATTCTGGTCAGTTTAGAGTCTGAAGCTCCATGCTGACTTTGTGCTCCATTTGGCCTTGTATAGCTAATAGGCAATTTAATCGTTGGCAGCATTTCAAGGGAGATAAAGGTGGGTGCTTATCAACCTTATCCCGAATGATTGTGGCAGACTTCTGTTGGACTATTCACAAACTGTTTGGGACTCATATATAATTCACAGCTGTTGAAATAAAAGATAGTTTTTGGGAGTAAGTATGTGATTGTTACTGTCTCAGGAAGCCTTGGTGAGAACAAAAACAGTCATATTGAATCAAGTGAAATCCAGCAATGTATTCATTGCAGTCGCCAAACAGAGGCATCAGGAGTTTTTGCAACAGGTAGTGGAACATGCCTTCCTCCCACTGTTATTTCTTTTCAAATGCTATTTGCAGCCATGCTACTGTCAACCCAGAAGCAATATTGAGCATTCAAGACCAGTAGTCTTGAATGCAATGTCAGATGCAAGGAACCAAGAATGACACAAAGATTTACTTAGAAAGAGGGACAGTGGTTTAAAAGCCACTGGTGATGGTCTTTGCTCCAACTGTTTGAGTCCCAGCACTGCATGGCACGGTGAGCTCCCATCACTTGCCTCAGCTTCTGCCAACCTAGCAGTTTAAAGCATGCTGAATACAAGTAAATAAATAGCTATTATTATGTGTGAGAGAAAGAGTATGCAGAGAGTCCCTCCTTAATAGTTCCTAAACTGTATTATAATAGTATTCTTCATTTTGGTAAGATTCTGTCTAAAGGTGTGAACCAATAAAGAACTCAGCATGGAAATATCACAATGTGTCATTCTTGATTTTAGGTCTGATACACAGGGACTGATGAATTCTGGGAGTTGAAGTCCACACACGATGGCTGAAGAATTCTGGGACTTAAAGTCCCACGAATGATGTGATGGATTGTAGGGAGGGAAGGAGGGGGTGTATTCCAGTGTTAAGTAGTAAAAGAAGTGAGTAGCCTCAGACCCATTGTCTTGCTCACTTAGTTGTTTTTGCTACTTTTTGATTGTTGTCTTAACCTGATGTTAGCTACTTAGTGCTGCATTGTGTGATGGGGAGGTGTAATGAATGTAAGAAAGAGATGGTTTCCCAAAAGGGAGGGGGTGCATTCCAGAGGTGGAAGAGCCAACTCAGCCCAGATATCATGTGTGAGAGAAAGGGGGTGAAAACAGCTCCTGCCTAATAGTACAGAGGATATTGTGAATGCAGATAGTAGAGTGTTCAATCTGGCAAGATTCTGTCTGCAGGTGTGAAACAATAAAGAACTTGGAAGAATGAATCACCATGTGTCGCTCTTAATTTTGGATCTAACAATATTCCACTAGACAACTACTTCCTTCCATTCTTTGAAAGTAACATTTTCCGTTTTCCTTACAATATCCCAGAACCGTAAAATACTTGGGATCCCTCAATGAAACAAATGGATGTTGCAGGAAATGACCAGGGAAACAAATTTCAATAGCTGATGCCCAAAAGTAGAAAGGGAATGAGAAATGCTGATAATATAATCAACATAAATGCATTTATGAAACCAGGGTGATTTTAATAAATGAATACTAAGCCAGTATGAAAATTAAAATTAAAATTAAAACAGCATAATGGAAAAATGCACTCCATAAGAAAAGAGAAGAAATGGAAATTCATAGAATTGAAGTGTATTTCTCAATATATATGTAAGCGTTAAAAAATAATGGTTTTATTTCTGTCCATTTCTTCATCAGTTTTCACTTTTTAAAAATTGTCATGAAAAAATGTTCATTTTTTTACATTTGTCCAAAGATGGGAATTCTTGAGTATTTTTCATAAATATTTTTGCAAGATATGTTCATCAATATTGTAAGATTTTGCTTCATATATCTGTAAGTTTTCCATCATATATACACAGCTACTTTTTGACTTACTATCACAATAGAGCCCAAAATTACTGGGCTAAGCGAGACAGTTAAGTCAATTTTGTTTCATTTTATGACATTTCTTGCCATGATTGTTTAATGAACATCTGCAGTTGTTAAATGAGCAACATGATTGTTAAATGAATAAGTTTTCCCCATTCATTCCTTCTGACACTTCTTGTCAGATAGATAGATAGATAGATAGATAGATAGATAGATAGATGGATGGATGGATGGATGGATGGATGGATGGATGGATGGATGGATGGATGGATGGATGGATGGATGGATGGATGGATGGATGGATGGATGGATGGATAGGTAGGTAGGTAGGTAGGTAGGTAGGTAGGTAGGTAGATAGATAGATAGATAGATAGATAGATAGATAGATAGATAGATAGATGATGATGGTGATGATGATAGATAGATAGATAGATAGATAGATAGATAGATAGATAGATAGATAGATAGGACGGCTGCTTTGTCTGAGATATATATTTCTTTTGAGAGTGGGCATCAGAATTTCATTTCTCAATGTGTGCCAGTGTGTTCACAGAAAAAGTGACAATTATCTTATCAACAGGCACTTAGAAATAAACAACATTTACATGTCATTGAAAAGAGGCAGTCAAAACCCCAAAAAAGAAACAAAACCACAACACCTCCTCACCAGCAATCAACACCTAGATGAGCAGAGATTAACACCAAGACTAACACTAGACCAATAATCAAGAAGTAAACAATATTCCAATCAAGGAACTACCAACTCCGACAAACAAGCTAACAGTAAGAAACAATCCAATCAAAAAACCACCACCATCACTCTCAACAACATTGATAGGACAAGACAGCTTACTACTAGTACTGATGATCATCCCCAAAGTGCTTTTTTAGGAGGCAACTAGACTTCCTTGCTTTTTTTCTTTGAAGATGTTTCACTTCTTACCAAGAAGCTTCTTCAGCTCTGATTGAATGATGGGAAATGAAAGGATTTATATTCTTTGCAGACAGCTGGTCATTTGCATCCTTTTAGAGAGTAGTTGACGCCCTTGGAGGTTTATCTGTGTCCTCAGAGTCACCTGAGTCATGCTCCTGGTTCCTAGAGTCTGCAGTTTTTCCTCCAGAAATCCATTCCTTCTCCCACACCATTTGAATGGTGCTCATCCCAAATGGTATAGATAAAAGTCTGTAGAGATTCTTAGTCATCCAGGTCATGCTTGTCCCAAAGGTGCTTTTTCAGGAAGCACCTGGACACCTTCAAAGAAAAAAACAAGAAGGTCCAGTTGCCTTCTGAAAAAAGCACCTTTGAGACCTGGATGACTGAGAATCTCTACAAACTTTTAGCACTGATGATATTATCTAGTTGGGTAATGAAACATCTGGAAGAAAAGAGCTAAACTCAAGAGCACCAAAGAGCAGCTTCAATCCTTTCAATTAAAAAAAAAAGCTCCCTTTTTTATGATCCTGTAATTCAAGGTAAGAATTGTGGCGACTGGATGGAGCTGAGCATTTACTAACCAAGTGCCCTTCCTGACACCTATGCAGGGTTCTCGGCAAGTACTTTCTGTTTATGCCCCAATAGAAAAACATCTGCTGCTGCCTAGTACTGAACTCTCAACCTTTTGAGTGGAAGGCAAGTGTTTTCTTCACTAGGCCACAACACCCCTTAATCTGGACCTACAAATATTCTCTTCTAATGGTGGAGTAAGCTGCAGCAAAAGTAGTGCTCTGCCCATCAGAAAGTGACAGGGAGATAAATATCAGCATCAAAGATGTGCCTCGAAGCAAGTTGCGTTAAGTTAAGATTCTATAGCTTGCAAACAATTATGACATAATTAAAGCGAGATTGTTCCTACGAGTATACCACTAAGAAATGACTTTTAAGAACTGTGAGCAAGTAGTATAATGGTACATCAGGCCTAAAGTGAGCAATATTTACTCGTATTAACACTATTAAAATGGCCTTTTGAAGACAAACTTAGGCTATTATTACAGAGAGAAACGTTCACATTTGAAGATATAAGAGCATCACTAATTAAATCTCTTTTCTTTCTCTATACAGTTTGGGGTATTCGAAGGAACTGCTTTAACAGAATCTATTTTAATGGCCTGGAATTAGCTAGCTTCAGAGAAAGAAAACACTTAGCAGGCGGTGGATATCTGCGGGAGGAACTTTATTATAAGTAGTATTTTAAAGGTCATGAAGTTGCATTTAAGACCTTTTACTGGCACCAAAACACAGACTCTGGAGTCCTTTAATATTTTGCAAGATGCAAAATTGCAACGAGGAACTAAACTGCTCTCATTGGGTTTTATTTTTGCTAACTTATTTCTTCATATATAAAAAAGGAGGTTGAGACTCTAGAAAGAGTGCAGAGAAGAGCAATCAGGATGATTAGGAGTAAAAGTTCCCTTTGCACATACGTGCTAGTCATTTCCAACTCTAGGGGGCGGTGCTCCAGAGGTGGTTTTCAGCAGGTTCTGACCAGTTCTGGAGAAACAGTAGCGGAAATTTTGAGTAGTTCAGAGAATCGGCAAATATCACTTCCGACTGGACATTTTACAGTCTCCTTCCCCTGCCATGGCCACCAAGCCACGCCCACAGAACCAGTAGTAAAAAAAATTGAATCCCACCACTGCAGTGCTCATCTCCGTTACAAAGCCGAAGAGCCAGCATTGTCTAAAGACATCTCCGTGGTCATGTGGCTGGCATGACTAAACGCCAAAGATGCACAGAATGCTGTTACCTTCCCACCAAAGTGGGAAGTGGTCCCTATTTTTCTGCTTGCATTTTTACATGCTTTTGAACTGCTAGCAGAAGTTCGGCAGAAGCTGGGACAAGTAATGGAAGCTCACTCCATTATGCGGTGCTAGGGATTCGAACTGCCAACCTGCTGACCTTTCTGATCGACAAGCTCAGCGTCTTAGCCACTGAGCCACTACGACCCTTCTATCCCCCTATGATTAGGGACTGGAGGCTAAAACATATGAAGAACGGTTGCAGGAACTGGGCATGGCTAGTCTAGTGAAGAGAAGGACCAGGGGAGACAT
This sequence comes from Bungarus multicinctus, assembly GCA_023653725.1. Lineage (NCBI taxonomy): Eukaryota > Metazoa > Chordata > Lepidosauria > Squamata > Elapidae > Bungarus > Bungarus multicinctus. The sequence continues at coordinate 272,690,962 of CM042834.1, read as the reverse complement.
GAAAGCAGTGTTCCAATATTTGACGGGCTGCCACTGAGAGAAGTGGGGATCAAGCTATTTTCTAAAGCACCTGAAGGCCAGACAAAGAATAATGGATGGAAACTGAACAAGGAGAGATTCAACCTGGAAATAAGGAAAATCTTTCTGACAGTGAGAGCAATCAACCCATGGAACAGAAGTTGGCTTCAGACGTTGTAGGAGCTTCATCCCTGGAAGCTTTCAAGAAGAGACTGGACTGTCATCTATCAGAAATGGTGTAGGGTCTCCTGCTTGGGTGGGGGGGTTGGATTAGATGACCTACAAGGACTTTTCCAACTCTATTATTACTCTATTTGTTATTAGTAGACAATTTGATGGTTTTGGGGTTGCAATGATTGGGTTTGTCCCCTGCTTATTTACAAAACAGTGCAAAAAAATTATCCTTCTCCCCTTTTTGGGTCGTCTGTATCTTCCTCAATCTTGGGTTCTCTATCAAAATTTGAGATCCCAAAATCTTAACACAGAATCTTAGTGGTTCCTACAATTGCCCTCTTCTGAACAGAAAACTCTGATATTGCTCCTAGGATCTGTTGGAGCCCCTCTCCCAGCTAAGAAGTCACAACCTGAAGGTGTTCTTACCACTACAGGTAATACCTAACATGACCAAAACTGAGCCCAAAATTTATGTTACTAAGTGAGAAATGTGTTGTGAGTTTTGCCCCATTTTACAACTTTCCTTGTCACATTTGTTCACTGAATCACTACATTAGTATCACGGTTGTTAAGTAAATCTGTCCATTTCAAGGATCCTGGTGTTCAGCAACACTTAGTTGCTGATTCTAACCAATTATTCACGAAAGATGTTGATAAGTAGCATAATGTCAAGGTAATTGAAACATAGGTGAAGAAGATTGTTAAGCTATGTGATCATAGTCTGTGACTATGTAGGACAGACAGCGAGGAAGCTAACCACCAGATTGGAAGAACACACATGAGTGGTCAGATGAGGAGACTCATTGGCACCTTCATACTCAATGAACAAGAACACACAATCTATTTTGCATCTACTAAGATTGTTGGACGAGCGGGCACAAAAACAGCCAGGGAAGTGATTGAAGCCTGGGAAACAGGTCCCTCGTCAGTCAACAGAATGTGCTGATTTACCCCCAGCCTGTCAAGTACATAGAAGGCAAGGCCTGGGCAACAGAAGCAAATGACAGCTAATGACTTTAAAAGCCAGCCATCAACACACCCCAATCAACATCTAAAAAGCTACTTAGAATAGAATTACAGAGTAGGAAGGGACCTTGGAGGTCTTCTATTCCAACCCCTTGCCTAGGTAGGAAACCCCACACCACTTCAGACAGATGGATGTCCAGTCTCTTCTTTAAAACTTCCAGTGTTGGAGCATTTACAACTTCTGGAGGCAAATTGTTCCACTGATTAATTGTTCTAACAGTCAGGAAATTTCTCCTTAGTTCTAAGTAGCTTCTCTCCTTGGTTAGTTTCCATCTGTTGCTTATTGTTCTGCTTTCAGGTGCTTTGGAGAATAGCTTGGCTCCCTCTTTTTTGTGGCAGCCCCTGAGATTTATTTATTTATTTATTTATTTATTTATTTATTTATTTATTTATTTATTTATTTATTTATTTATTTATTTATTTATTAAAATTTATATACCGCCCTTCTCCCGAAGGACTCAGGGCGGTGCACAGCCTACTAAAACCACATATATATAACAACTAAAATAGAATTAAATAAGGGCTGTAACCAAATCTTAAATCCCAACCTTAAAATTCAATACATTAAACCCCATTAAAATTAATTTAAGATCAGCCCAGGCCGGCCTGCTCAAAGAGCCAGGTCTTCAGATCACACCTGAACACCCTCAGGTCGGTGATCGTTCTCAACTCAGGGGGGAGCCCATTGCAGAGAGCAGGTGCCCCCACAGAGAAGGCCTTGTTCCTCGGGGTCACCAGGCGGCACAGAGAGGCCGTCGGGACCCGAAGAAGGCCCTCCCTGTGGGAGCGCACAGGTCGGTGGGAGACTACCGGCAGAACGCGGTCTTGCAGATAGCCTGGTCCGATGCCATGGAGCGCTTTAAAGGTCAAAACCAGAACCTTAAAGCGCACCCGGAAGGCAACTGGCAACCAATGCAGCTCGCACAGGAGAGGCGTCACATGAGAGCTTTTAGACACCTCCATAACCACCCGCGCGGCGGCATTTTGTACCAGCTGCAACCTCCAGGTGCTCCCCAAAGGGAGCCCCATGTAGAGAGCATTACAGTAGTCCAGGCTGTAGATATTGAAACACTGAGATATTGAAACACTGCTACCATGTCATGGTGGTGACTATTGGTGATCTTCTTCGTCTGCACCATAGAGAGTATCTTAACTTACTGCACTTGTGTAGGGTTTGCTAATTGCACAGTGGCAGAAAAGACTGCACTCCAGAGGGGTAACATCATTGCCCAGAAGATCATTGGTTGCCCTCTCCCCTCTTTGGAAGAGCTTTATAACTCCCGCTGCCTTAAGAAAGTCCATCTCATCCTGGGCCTCCCTTTTTTTAATTATTACCATCTGGTAGACAATACAGGACAATAAAAACAAGGACAAATAGGCTGAAAAACAGGGCAGTAACTCTATTGAATTCTACCGTATAGTGCAATATTAATGCAATATCAGGGGTTTTCAATTCAATTGGATAGAATGCGAAGAATGTGTGTTTGCATTTTTTTTTTCATAGTTATAATGTACACTAAAGATGGTATTTAATTTTATTGTATGAGGTGCAATGACAATAAAGTAAACTAAACTAAATATCATCTTTAGTCTTTCTTTTCATCAAACCAGCCATACCCAATTCCAACAACCGTTCTTTATATGTTTTAGCCTCCAGTCCCCTAATCATCTTTGTTGCTCTTCTCTGCACTTTTTCCAGAGTCTCAACATCTATTTTACATCATGGCAACCAAATTTACAACAGGCACTCTAAATGCTACACACAGAACAGCAGAACACACTCTGCTAGAGAGAAGTTCCCTGAAGATGGGCTCTAGCATGAATCCAAAAGTTGGAAGACTAAATCTCTGATCCCAGTGACTGACTCAGATTGGATCCTGCAACATTATCCTGGAAAACATATATTCCCCTTCATTTGTAATGTGATCAAAGTTCTCGCTCATATGTTTAGACCATAATTACCAGTCCTTCCCTCCATCTCCCTTCACACAAAACTGCTACGTTTATTAGTATTGAGATTGCGTTGATCTTTCACAACTGCTATATGACATTGGTGAGATATGTGGATTTTCTAAGCAGCTTCCCTTCCTGGAATTAACCTGATCAAAATCAGCTTAAACTGATTCTTGTAGGATTTGGTTGCCCTAGGCAAAAGTTTCAGATGATCCATGACCCATGAACCAGGCCTGGGACTTCAGAATGTGTGACTTCTTGTCTGCCAAGTTCTATTGTGACAATTCTTCATTCCCCTTCACAAAAGATGAGACAAACAAATTAAACAAAGGTGAAGCAAATTAAGGCAAATTATACAAACAGAAGCTCAGCGAAGACAAGTTAAATTAATTAAGAGGAATTAATCTATTCCAAATCTGAGGAGAGGTTATCTCCAGATAGGAATACAAATTCAAATACTCATTAAAGGCACCTAATGCCTAAGTCTGATTCAAGATGTGAACAACAGAATCACAGTCATTTTCAGCAAACTGATTGCTTTGCATAGTATTTGATGAGGAAACTTTGTGAGCCAGTTTGGTCTAGTGGTTAAGACAACAGGCTACAAAGCAGGAGACCATGAATTCTAGTCCTGCCTTAGGCATGAAAGCCAGATGGGTGACTTTGGGCCAATCACCAGGAAATGATGAATTCTAATCCTGCCTTAGGCATGAGGGCCAGCTGGTTGACGTTGAACCACTCAATCTCTCTCTCTCTCAGTCCAAGCCACTTCACAGGACTGTTGTTTTGGGGAAAATAGGGGGAACAAAGTTGCATGTTGGGTATGTTTGCTGCTGTGAGTTATTTGTTAAAATAATGAAGGTGAGATACAAATAAACTAAGGAACATGAGAGCTGTGGATTGCTAAGAGTTTTCCACTTGTCCATTTGATCTCCTTTCTATAGACATTAAGCCAATATGGAGGAACTTCCAATTACTTTAACACATTTCTCTTAACAGAAATAGAATAACAAAATTGGAAGGGACCTTAGAGGTCTTCTAGTCCAACCCCCTGTCCAAGCAGGAGACCCTACACCATTTCTGACAGGTATTATTTGTCCAATCTCTTCTTAAAAACTGCCAGTGTTGGAGCACCCACAACCTCTGAAGGCAAGATGTTCCACTGATTAATTGTTCTCACTGTCAAGAAATTTGTTCATAATTCTAGGTTGCTTCTCTCCTTGATTAGTTTCCATCCATTGCATCTTGTTCCTTCAGATGCTTTGGAGAATTCAGATTAACAGATTTGGAAGGGACCTTGTAGGTCATCTCGTCCAACCCCCTGCCCAAGCAGGAGACCCTACACCATTTCTGACAGATGGCAGTCCAGTCTCTTCTTGAAAGCCTCCAGTGATGAAGGTCCTGCAACTTATTATTTATTTATTTATTAATTAAACTTTTATACCGCTCCCTCTCCCAAAAAGGGACTCGGGGCGGTGTACAGCCTACTAAAAACACATAATACTCAATAAATACAATTTAAAATAAATTAAACCAAATTGATCCGGCTGTCTAACCCAAAAATAGAGTTAAAAATTAAAAACTAATAAAACCCCGATTAAAATTAAGTTAAAAAACTAAAAATACAGTTACTGGGCCAGGCCAGCCTGTTGAAAAAATAGGGTTTTCACTGCACGCCGGAAGGTCAGAATATCCGTCATAGCCCGTATCTCCGGGGGGAGATCATTCCAAAGGGAGGGGGCTCCCACAGAGAAAGCCCGAACCCTCGGGGCCGTCAACCGACAACGGCCGGGCGGCGGTACCCCGAGGAGGGCAACCCTGTGGGAGCGTACTGGGCGGCGGGAGGTTGATGATGGCAGCAGGCGGTCCCGTAAGTACCCAGGTCCCGAGCCATGGAGCACTTTAAATACTGTCAGTACCACCTTGAATCGAATCCGGAAGGCCACAGGAAGCCAGTGCAGCCTGCGGAGAAGCGGTGTAACGTGGGAGCTCTGAGGAGCACCCACGATCACCCGCGCGGCTGCATTCTGGACCAGCTGCAGCCTCCGGAGACTCTTCAAGGGGAGCCCCATGTAGAGAGCATTGCAATAATCCAGGCGGGAGATGACGAGGGCGGAAGTGACTGTGCGAAGTGCGCCCAGATCCAGAAAGGGCCGCAACTGGTAAATCAGACGAATCTGATAGAAAGCCCCCCTGGCGACGGCTGCAATATGTTCTTCTAAAGACAGCCGTACGTCCAGGAGAACACCCAAGTTGCGCGCCCTTTCCACGGGGGTCAAGACCTCTCCCCCCACGGCCAGCGAAGGAACCAGCTGGCTGTATCTGGGCGCAGGAAACCACAGCCACTCGGTTTTGGTCGGGTTGAGACGAAGCCTGTTACGACCCATCCAACTCCGCACGGCCTCCAGGCATCGGGACATCACTTCGACGGCTTCGTTGGGGTGGCCCGGGGTGGAGATGTACAGCTGAGTATCGTCAGCGTACTGATGGAACTCCACCCCGAAGCCACGGATGACCTCACCCAGCGGCTTTACATAAATGTTGAACAGCAGGGGCGAGAGCACCGACCCCTGAGGCACCCCACATCGTAGGGGCCTCGGGGCCGATCTCTGCCCCCCCGTCAACACAAATTGCGAGCGGTCGGAGAGGAAGGAGGCGAACCACCGCAACACGGTGCCTCCCACCCCCAACCCCTCCAACCGCTGCAATAGGATACTGTGGTCGACAGTATCAAAAGCCGCTGAGAGATCTAACAGGACCAGGACAGAGGAACAACCCCTGTCCCGGGCCCTCCAGAGGTCATCCACCAACGCGACCAACACCGTCTCCGTGCTGTGCCCGGGCCTGAAGCCCGATTAGAGGGGGTCAAGATAACTCGCTTCATCCAGGTACTGCGGGAACTGACGTGCCACCACACTCTCAACAACCTTCGCAACGAAGCGAAGGTTGGAGACAGGACGATAGTTAGATAACAATGCTGGGTCCAGGGACGGTTTCTTGAGGAGGGGCCGCACCACCGCCTCTTTCAAGGCGGCAGGTAACAGCCCCTCTCTCAAGGAAGCGTTTATAATACCCTGGAACCAGCCTCGTGTCACCTCCCGAGTGGCCAAGACCAGCCAGGAGGGGCACGGGTCCAGCAAACAGGTGGTGGCATTCAGTCCCCCCAGTATCCTGTCCACGTCCTCCACAGTAACAGGATCGAACTCAACCCAATTGACCGCACCGATATCCACCCCCGCCCCCCCGCCCGGAGATGCCCAGTCGGAGTCCAGCTCATCCCGGATCTGAGCGATTTTGTCCTGCAGAAACCTAGAAAACTCCTCAGCCCGTCCCTGCAAGGGGTCCTCCCGCGCTCCTACCTCCAGTAGAGAGCGGGTCACCCTAAACAGGGCGGCTGGGCGGTTTTCCACGGACGCAATAAGGGTGGAGAGGTAAGATCTCCTCGCCATCCTTATTGCCACTAAATACGTCTTAATATAAGATCGTAATAGTGTTCGGTCAGACCCAGAGCGGCTGGCCCTCCAACTGCTCTCTAGGCGTCTTTTCCGACGCTTCATCTCCCTTAGCTCCTCAGAAAACCAAGGAGCCACTTGGGATCAGCATCGGGTCAGAGGCCGCAAGGGCACGACTCGGTCGAGGGCCCCAGCAGCCACCCTATCCCAGGTGGCGACCAAGCCCTCAACCGAGTCGTGTGTGTGAGCTTCGGGAAATGGCCCAAGCTCCGTCAGGAACCTATCAGGATCCATCAGGCGCCTGGGGCGGTACCATTTTAATGGTCCCGCCTCCCTGCGGTCAGGGGGTGCGGAACGGAAGTCGAGCTTCAGGAGCGAGTGATCCGACCATGACAGGGGTTCTATGACTATATCCCCCATACCCAGATCACTCTGCCACTGATCAGAGACGAAAACCAGATCCAAGGTATGACCTCCCACGTGAGTAGAGTCCCGAATTAACTGGGTCAGGCCCATGGCCGTCATGGAAGCCATGAACTCTTGAGCAATCCCCGAGGTACCGCCAGCAGATGGCAGGTTGAAATCCCCCATGACCATAAGCCTGGGGGTCCCAACCGCCACGCCAGCTATGACCTCAAGGAGCTCAAGCAGGGCTGCTGCCGCATAGCAGGGAGCCAGGTATGCGACCAGCAAGCCCACCTGAACCTTGGGACCGAACTTCACGAAAAGGAGCTCACACCCGGTCGTCTGAGATACAGTGGCCTCCCTCGGACACAGATCCTCCTTAATAACTACCGCAACCCCCCCTCCCCTCCCCTGGGCCCTCGGCCGATGAAAAACCCGAAACCCGGCTGGGCACATCTCCACCAGAGGGACTCCCCCCTCCTGGCCCAGCCAGGTCTCGGTAACTCCCACCAGGTCCGCGCCCCCCTCACAAATCAAATCATGGATGAGAGGGGCTTTATTAACAACGGACCTGGCGTTACACAACATCAGCCTAAGGCCCAGGGCCCGATTGCTCAGACCCCCTGGGGAACGGGAGATGACAAGGGGGTCGGAGCGCGCCACAGCAAGCAAACAGCGAGGGCGCGCTCCCAACACAGAATATGGCCCCCTATAACCGCCAAATCTGCCCCTCCCGCTCACCGTAACAATAGATTTAATTCCACCCTCCCCGGTGACCCCCCCCATCCTCAATACGGTCCTGTCCGGACTCTGACTCTCCCGGCCACGCCCAACCCCCGGCCTGGACCCAGCCTCCGGCGAGTTGTCCCCCAACTCCCGCCCGGGCCTTCCTAACCCCCTTAAAAACCTAACTAAAAATTTCGTAAGACACCCCTCCCTCCCGCACTTAAAACCCCACCATCTCTCCGGATCCCACAATCCGTCCTTGAGATGGGCCTCCGAGAGAGCAGAGGGCCATTGCTGAGATAGGGGGACATATCTCAGGGCCCAGAGATCATTTCTGGTGTAAAATAGCGTCCCGGCCTGAGTCCTCTGATAAAAATGATGGAGATGATAAAAATGACCCCGACCAAGCTGAGAACTAGCCGGCCGGGGCCCAAGTCCAGGTTGAGGGCGTTCAGCGCACCGCCGATTGGACGAAGAGGAGGAGAATAACTTCAACCGCGGCAGCGGTCCTCCAGTCCCAGCTCCAACTCCAACGGCCGCCTGCCGGTCACGCCACGGGCTACCGGGACCAGCACCAGACCCAGAACCACACCATGGCCCTGGAGGTCGATGATCTTCCAGCCGCCTCGGTTCTGCCCGCAGCGTCCATCCTCTAGCTGCTCGAGTCGTGGCTCGTACACCAGCTTCGGCTGGGGCCCCTGCAACTTCTGAAGGTAACTTCTCTTCCATGGGTTGATTGTCAGAAAATTTCTCCTTATTTCCTGGTTAAATGTCTCCTTGTTCAGTTTCCATCAAGGAGAGATTTAACCTGGAAATAAGGAGAAATTTTCTGACAGTGAGAACAATCAATTCATTGAACCCTCTTCTTTGTGTCAGCCCTTTAAATATTGGAACAGTGCTCTCATTTTACCCTTTTTTCTTTTCATTAAACTAGATATATCTAATTCCTGCAACCCTTCTTCATATGTTTTAGCCTTCAGTCACCTAATCATGCTTGTTGCTCTTCTCTGAACTTTTTCTAGCATTCAGAGAAGAATAACAAGACAAGAAACATGGATATTAATTGGTAAGATTCATGTCACAATTAAAGTCAAATATATTTTGACAATTGACCCCATCTACCTGCTACACGCAGGACTCTAAGTTAAAGTATTTCCATCACAAAGTAGTGTGATCTTTGCCTTGGAAGAGGTTTTCACCATCTTTCTGGATCATGAATGTTATTCAATTTCTCTGATTATTACTGTCATTAGTTAATGCACCCTAAAATTATGGCGTCTTTCTGCAATCATATCCTGCTGTTGAGTCATACTTGGTGAGCAGTCAATGACAATTCCAAATATTCACAAGTATGATTGCTAAGCCAAGTATTGCCAATCAAGTTAGGCCTTTGATTTCTAATTTCTAAAAGGAAGAGATTTGCATTTGTCGCTGTAAAATTTTATTCCACAATTTTCAGCCATAGCTTTTGCTTGTTAAAAATCAGACTGATGAATTATCATCTCTTTTCTGGAGTATTAACAGTCCTATTTGCCTTCCAGCAACTCACTCAGAGTTTTGTTCCAAGTTGAAAAATCATTAATGATCATTCTGGGTTCCATTTTCGAGCAAATTTTGCATAAAGTTTTTTTTTTTTTTAATATTTCTGGCTCATGACCATCGGCCTTCCTATAATTACAGGAACTCTTCAAGTTTCAACCATTCATTTGTGACTCTTTGAAGTTACAATGGCACTCAAAAAAATAACTTATGACCATTTTTCATACTTATGGCCCATGGTCACATGATCGACATGTGTGCTCCCACAGGGTTGGCCTCCTCGGGGTTCCGCCGGCTGGGCGTTGCCGGTTGGCGGCCCCGAGAGTGCGGGCCTTCTCTGCGGGGGCTCCCTCCCTTTGGAACGATTTGCCCCCGGAGATACGGGCCATTACCGACATTCAGACCTTCCAGCGCGCAGTAAAGACCCTGTTTTTTCAACAGGTCGGCCTGGCCCAGTAACGATTTGTGGGGTTTTAAATTTGGTATTTTAAAAATTTTTATCAGTTTTATATCTGTTAATTTTATATTCGGCCTCCAATTAATCATTTTAAATTGTTTTTAATTGTATATACTGTTTCTGTTTTAGCTGGCTGTACACCACCCCGAGTCGTTTTTTTGGGAGAGGGGGCATTATAGAAATCTAATAAACATAAACATTCTGATGCTTAGCAAATATAAATTGAATTATATTTATGGTGGGTGCAATGTCCCAGGTCACGTGATCCTTTTTTTGCAACCTTTTGACAAGCAAAAAGTCAACGAGGAAGCCAGATTAAACAGCAGCAATAGCAATAGCGTTTAGACTTATATACTATTTCACAGTGTTTTACAGCCCTCTAGAAGTGATTTATAGAGTTAACATCTTGCCGCACAACAATAACCCTAATCCTCATTTTTCTGACCTTGGAAGGATGGAAGGCTGAGTCAACCTTGAGCCTCTCAGGATCAAACTGCTGACAAGTGAGCAGAGTTTACCCAATACTACATTCTAACCGCTGTATCTCGATTTCTTCACTGTAGTTCTCCTCTGTGGGCTGGCAGCGGGGTGGGTGGTAGTGGGGTAGCAGGGTGAGGTTAGGGTTAGGCCTATTTTAGCCTGTTTTTCGGCCTATTTTTGGCCTATTTTTCAGCCTGTTTTGGGCCTGTTTTTCAGCCTGTTTTTCAGCCCATTCTTGGCCTGTTTTGGGCCTGTTTTTCAGCTCGTTTTTCAGCCATTTTCAGCCCTTTTTTGTCCATTTTCAGCCCGTTTTGGGCCTGTTTGGGGCCTGTTTTTCAGCTCATTTTTTGGCCATTTTCAGCCCTTTTTTGTCTGTTTCAGCCCGTTTTGGGGGGTTGTATTGGGCCTAGTTTGGTCCTATTTTGGGCCTATTTTTGGCCCATTTTTCAGCCTGTTTTGGGCCTGTTTTTGGGACTGCTTTTCAGTCCGTTTTGGCCTGTTTTTGGCCTGTTTTTCAGCTCATTTTTTGTCCATTTTCAGCCCTTTTTTGTCTGTTTTCAGCCCGTTTTGGGGGGCTGTTTTGTGCCTAATTTGGTCCTATTTTGGGCCTATTTTTGGCCCATTTTTCGGCCTGTTTTGGGCCTCTTTTTGGGCCTGGTTTTCAGCCCATTTTGGGCCTCTTTGGGGCCAGTTTTTCAGCTCACTTTTTGGCCATTTTCAGCCCTTTTTTGTCTGTTTTCAGCCTGTTTTGGGGGGCTGTATTGGGCCTAGTTTGGTCCTATTTTGGGCCTATTTTTGGCCCATTTTTCAGCCTGTTTTGGGCCTGTTTTGGGGACTGGTTTTCAGCCCGTTTTGGGCCTGTTTGTGGCCTGTTTTTCAGCTCACCTTTTGGCCATTTTCAGCCCTTTTTTGTCTGTTTTCAGACTGTTTTGGGGGGCTGTATTGGGCCTAGTTTGGTCCTATTTTGGGCCTATTTTTGGCCCATTTTTCATCCTGTTTTGGGCCTGATTTTCAGCCCATTTTGGCCTGTTTTGGGCCTGTTTTTCAGCTCATTTTTGGCCATTTTCAGCCCTTTTTTGTCTGTTTCAGCCCGTTTTGGGGGGTTGTTTTGGGTCTAGTTTGATCCTGTTTTGGGCCTATTTTTGGCCCATTTTTCAGCCTGTCTTGGGCCTATTTTGGGCCTGATTTTCAGCCCATTTTGGCCTGTTTTTGGCCTGTTTTTCAGCTCATTTTTTGGCCATTTTCAGCCCTTTTTTGTCTGTTTTCAGACCATTTTGGGGGGCTGTTTTGGGCCCATTTTTTGACCCATTTTGGGCCTGTTTTTCAGCTCATTTTTCAGCTCGTTTTAGTCACCAGAGGAACCATGGGGTTGATCCTTTGATATTTCCAGGCGGCCCCTGTGGGCTGGATTTAAGCACCCCGCAGACCAGATCTGACCCACGGGCCTTGAGTTTGACGCCCCTGCTCTAAACCATGATATTTCACCATGAATAAATAGCATTTTGAAATGGATACAGAGAACGTCCATTGATACAGCTATTGATTGCAACGTGCTTCTGGATGCCAACCACTGTAGTGTTTCCTGGTCTTCCTTAAAAAAATCCTTTGTAGAATAAACATTGAAGTGGATGTTTGACTAAGTAAATTAGAGGCTTGCGGCTGTTTTCCTTTTTAAGATTCCGTGCAGCTACCTGAGACAGTCCTTCTGTCTGAGAAGAGGAGCAGAATAAATACATAATAAAATTATCTAAAGCCTAGAGACACAAATGGACACTTCCACAATATTACAGAAAAAGCACAGATGGACATTCCATTCATATCTGCTAAATGAATAGCAAATTCCCCAGTTTTTTACAAAAAACAGAGTTAAGAACAAAGGCATTAACATTCTCATTAATAAAGGAGAGCTGAAATATACATATACAGAATCCAATATTCTGTAACATTTTTCTTTCTTGTGATAGACCTGAATTATTATTATTATTATTATTATTATTGATGTTGTTATTGTTGTTGTTCTTGTTCTTGTTGTTCTTGTTCTTGTTGATGATGAAGTTGATGTTGATGTTGTTGTTGAAAAGAATAGAATAGAATAGAATAGAATAGAATAGAATAGAATAGAATAGAATAGAATAGAATAGAATAGAATAGAATAGAAAATACAGAACAGAATAGAACAGAACAGAACAGAACAGAATAGAATTCTTTATTGGCCAAGTGTGATTGGTCTTGGTGTAAATGCTCTCATTCATCAAGAATCATAAGGTACAACACTTAATGATAGTCATAGGGTACGATGAGAGTCATGCAGTCACAAGTGGGAGGGGATGGGTGATAAGGAGTAATGAGAAGATGAATAATAATAGTAATGCAGACTTGTAAATCTTCTTCTTCTTCTTCTTCTTCTTCTTCTTCTTCTTCTTCTTCTTCTTCTTCTTCTTCTTCTTCTTCTTCTTCTTCTTCTCCTCCTCCTCCTCCTCCTCCTCCTCCTCCTCCTCCTCCTCCTCCTCCTCCTCCTCCTCCTTCTCCCCCTCCTTCTTCTTTATCTCACATTGCAGCGCTGGTCAAAAGGGCCCAACAGAGATTATACTACCTGAAACTTCTCAGAAAACAACAACTGAATGAAAGACTGCTGGTGACCATCTACTGCTGCACCATTGAAAGCATTTTAACTTACTGCATCTGTGTCTGGTTTACCAGTTGCACAGGGGCAGATAGGACAGCACTTCAGAGGGTTAACATCATTGCCCAGAGGATCATAGGTTGCCCTCTCCCCTCTTTGGAAGAGCTTTATAGCTCCCGCTGCCTTAAGAAAATTCAAAACATCCTTAAAGATCCATCTCATCCTAGGCACTCTTTTTTTTTTTGAACTATTACCATCTGGCAGACGGTACAGGACAATAAAAACAAGGACAAATAGGCTGAAAAACAGCTTCTATCCCAGTGGTGGGATTCAAATGTTTTTACTACCTCCATTTTTGCCTTCCTGGGAATCAGCAAGGGGAATCCTGGAACAGCTGATTGTATCAACAGCTGATCGTTGGGAGGGGAAAAAAAGAAAGAAATACCTTAAGGGGCCAGTATCAGGTGGGTGGGACAAGCGAGCCAGCAACCGGGTCAAGAGCATGGCCAGCCAGAACTTACTAGGGGTTCAGCGACCCATGCAAAATCCTTGCTACCGGTTCGCCTGATCTGATGCAAACCGGCTGAATTCCACCACTGTTCTATCCCAGGGCAGTAACTCTATTGAATTCTACCGTATAGTGCAATATTAATGCAATATCAGAGGTTTTCAATTCAATGTATAGAATGCGAAGGATGTGTGTTTTTGTTCTATTTTCAGTCATAACATACACTGAAGATGATATTTAATTTCATTGTACGAGGTGCAGTGACAATAAAGTAAACTTAACTAAATATTATGAGAATCTGTCTTTCTTTGTTGGGAACTCATCTTATGTCTACGGAGATTCTTGGTCATGCAGGACAGGGTTGTCCCAAAGATGCTTTTTCAAGAGGCAACTGGACCTTCTTATTATTCTTTGAAGACATTTCGCTTCTCATCAAAGAAACTTCTTCAGCTCTGAGTGCATAGCTAAATATCTATGGAGAGTCTCAATCATTCAGATCATGATTACCCCAAAGGTATTTTTTCAAGAGGCAACTCAACCTTCATATTATTCTTTGAAGATGTTTCACCTGTCATCCAAGAAGCTTCTTCAGCTCTGAACCTATAATGTGCCACCATGACAAAGTGAATGACACACACAGGCACACAAAATTCAACAATTCAATCAAAAAGAAGAACTATGTTTTTGAGTACTTGTGAGGAAAATCCTCAGGGATGACTCACACCCCGGTCAGCTCGTGTGCAAAGCTTTTTTCACACAAATGGTGTTTCCAACGTGAACACTCTTTGCTTGTGCGAGTGAGCACACACACATGGCTTGCCTTCAGAAGTTCTGGGTGCTCCATCACTGGAGGTTTTTAAGAAGGGACTGGACAGCCAACTTTCCAGAATGGTATAGGGCTGTGATGGCTAATTTATGGACACTTGCCAGAAGTGGTATGCAAAGCCATTTCTGCCGGCATATGAACCATTGCCCGGGACTGATCTAATGTGCATGCATGCACGCCCACACATTTGGCATGTTTTGACAACGAAAAGGTTAGCCATCACTGGTATAGGGTCTCCTGCTTGAGCAGGGGGTTGGACTAGAAGACCTCCAAGGTCCCTTCCAGCTCTATTATTCTATGTTCTAGTTTCCAAATAAGAATCTAAAAAGCAGCCCCTTTTTGCAAACTGCAGTTTACAGTCAAACGCCCGATGTCTTGAACAGCTGGTTCTCCAGAAACACGTAGTCTTATATTTCTACCACAGAAGGTTTTCTGTTCATAACATGGTTATGAACTCATATTCAAATATAGAAGGTGTTTTAATTGCAAGTATCAATCATTTGAATCTCATTTAAATAATGGTGATGAACACAAGGTCTCAAGTAGACTGATGCAGCTAGGAAGAAATTCACATTTCTGTTGGGTATTTCTTGGAAGATTTTTTTTAAAAAAATACGTGTCTCTTATCCTCTTTCCATCCCATTCCAAGACATGTTGAAATGCCCTGCTGTTAACACCCGGGATTGTCCAAAGTCCCTTGATAAGATAGGAAGACTTAGAAATGTCGAGGTTTAAATCAGAAGACAAGGTGACAGAGGATGCAAAGAAATAGCTTTTTAATACCGGCAAAAATAGGTGAATCCCATTAAAGGAGAAACAGTATCAGCTGCTGTTCCTTAATTGAGTAGTGAAAGTGAGTTAACAGGCGCATGATGTAGTATAAATTAAAATGCCATGAAATCCTGATTATAGAAAAGTTCAGTCTAAATAAAAGGGAGCACCAATCATCATATCCTAGTCATAATTGTCTTTTATATAATTCCATTTTACCCATCAATGGAGCAGGGAACAAATCTCTCTCTCTCTGTGTGTGTGTGTGTGTGTCTTTCTGTCTCTCTGTCTCTGTCTCTCTTTCTGTCTCTCTCTCTCTCTCTCTCTCTCTCTCTGTGTCTCTTTCTGTCTCTGTGTGTGTGTGTGTGTGTGTGTGTGTCACTCTCTTTCTCTCTCTCTCTCTCTCTGTCTCTGTCTCTCTCTCTCTCTGTGTGTGTCTCTTTCTGTCTCTCTCTCTCTGTCTCTCTCTGTGTCTCTCTGTCTCTCTGTCTCTCTCTCTCTCTTTCTGTGTCTCTGTGTCTCTATCTCTCTGTCTCTGTCTCAAGCCTGTAATACCATACCATCATTAACTAGAATTCATCTTGAAGAAAAGAGGTGAACCAGCCCAACAGAACAATAACAGAGTTGGAAGAGACATTGGAAGTCTTCTAGTACAACCCTCTTCTCAAGCAGGAGACTTTATACTATTCTGGACAAGTGGCTGCCCAATCTCTTCTTGAAAACCTCAGTGATGAAGCATCCACAACTTCTGGAGGCAAGTCATTCCACTGGTTTGTTGTTCTCACTCACATGAAATTTCTCCTGAGCTCTAGATTGGATCTCTTTTTGATAAATTTCCATTCATGGCATCTTGTCCTGCCTTCAGGTGCTTTGGAGAATAGCTTGACTCCCTCTTCTTTGGGGCAGCCCCTCAAATATTGGAAGACTGTTATCATGTCTCCCCTAGTCCTTCTTTTCACTAGACTAGACATACCCAATTCTTGCAACCATTCTTGCTATGTTTTAGCCTTCAATCCCCTAATTATCTTTGCTCTTCTTTTCACTTTTTCCACAGTTTCAACATCAGTGTAACCTATAAAGAACAATGTAATAGAAACCTAAGATACCAATTGGAGAAGGTAGCATAAAAGATGAGAAGGATAATAGCACAGTCTGACTATATGGGTAAATATCCTGAGACATAAGACAGGTATTAGGTGTTCAGCAGAGCGATGGCATGAGGTAGGGTGTCAAACTCGATTTCATTGAGGGCTGCATTAGGATTGTGTTTGAACTTGGGGGGTAGGGGGCAGGAGGCGTGGCCAGCTTGATGTCACTCATGTCGGGGGCACCTGTGATGGCCCAAGTGCTCTGCCAGTGAAAATGGGCTCCCAAGCTCTGTTTTCAGCTGCAACAGCCTCCTGCATTTCTCTGTCAGAGAAAACAGAGCTTGGGAGGGCTACTCACAGCCCTCATGGAATCCATTTTTGGCTGTGATGCCCTCCTGCAAAAAAATAGCTCCCAACCTCTGTTTTTGCTGGCACAGCCCTCCCGACCTCTATTTTTGCTGGCAGAGGCACCGCGGACTGGTTCTTTGATGTTTTCAGGGTGGCCCCGGGGCCCGGATCTAAGCACTCCACAGACCAGAACTGGCCTCCAGAATCTGAGTTTGACACCCCTGCCATGAGGGGGGGAAATTCATGTCTAATTGACTCTTTGGGTCTATTTGACTTTTTGTCTTATCAAAATGTCAGTGACTTGGTCTTGGCGAACACTGACCAGCAGTATTCCTTGACAGAGAAGATTACAGAAAGGAGGGGGGGTGGGGTGGAAACAAAAAAGAAATCATGAACTTAAGTGTTACAGAAAGACAAAAAAGGATTGCCTAAATCATGAACCTAGGAGAATAAAACAGGAACAAGAGAATACTCCATCTATCCATTCAATCAATTCCTTCAACATCAATTGCTTCCTTTTATTGGTTTCAGGTGTCATTTGTCCTAGTTTTTGTTACTCTACTTGATGTTATTTGTATTCCACGTTATGAGACTCAGGATGATTTATTTCCTACCTGACTTAAGATTTGGCTTGGTCTGTCTCAACGTTCATTTATTCTTGACTGCTGAACGGAAAGCCATACGGCGAGCGCTGTTTCTATTTGCATCGTCATGAAACATTACTACTATTGATACTGGAAAAGAGGGGTGTTTTGACAGGGCCTGGTATTTCACTTTGTCCAGCTGATAAAGTTATACGGATATGTTTTCTGAGGTCTTCAAGGGAGAAGAGGGATTCATTTTTTCATTAGAAGATCAAATAGCTGGTAGCATTGTAAGGTACAGAATAACAGAGCTAGAATTCTTCTAGTCCAGGGGTGTCAAACTCGATTTCATTGAGGGACGCATCATAGTTGGGTTTGACATTGGGGGTGGGGCGGGGTAGGGTGGGGTCAGCTCAACATCACTTGTGTCGGGGGCACCTGTGGAGGCCCGAGCACTCTGCCAGTGAAAATGGGCTTCCAAGCTCCATTTTTGGCTGTGATGGCCTCCTGCAACCATCTGCCAGTGGAAATGGAACTCTGTTTTCACTGGCAGAGGCACCGTGGATTGGTCCTTCACTGTTTCAATGCAAGGCATTCAACAAAGTAGACCATAACCTACTTCTTAGTAAGCTAGAAAAAAGTGGAATAGATAGCACCACCACTAGATGGACTCGCAACTGGCTGGCAAACCATACTCAACGGGTAGTCCTTAATGGGTCTAAGTCTACATGGAGGGAAGAAAGCAGTGGGATGCCACAAGGTTCTGTCTTAGACCCAGTACTCTTCAATATCTTCATTAATGACTTAGATGAGGGAATAGAAGGGGAACTTACCAAATTTGCAGGTGATACTAAGCTGGCAGGAATAACTAACACCCAAGAAGATAGGCTCAAGATCCAGTTGGATCTTGACAGACTAGAACATTGGGCTGTATCTAACAAAATGAAATTCAACGTAGAGAAAAGTAAAGTCCTACACTTAGGCAAAAATCCCCAAAAGTACACATATTGACTGGGTGAAACCAGGATCAATAGCAGTAACTGTGAGAGGGATCTTGGAGTCTTAGTGGACAACTGGCTAAATATGAGCCAGCAGTGTGCAGCAGCCACCAAAAAAGCTAATACAATCCTAAATTGTATTAACAGAGGGATACAATCAAGATCAAGGAAAGTACTAATACCACTCTATAAAGCCTTAGTAAGACCACACCTAGAATACAGCATCCAGTTTTGTTCACCACATTATAAACAAGATGTTGAAACTCTAGAAAAAGTACAGAGAAGAGCAACCAGGATGATTAGAGACTGGAGGCTAAAACATATAACGAACGGTTGCAGGAACTGGGCTTGGCTAGTCTAGTAAAGAGAAGGATCAGAGGAGACATGATAGCGGTCTTCCAATATTTGAGGGGCTGCCACAGAGAGGAAGGGTCAAGCTATTTTCTAAAGCACCTGTAGGCCAGACAAGAAATAATGGATGGAAACTGAACAAGGAGAGAATTAACCTGGAAATAAGGAGAAACTTTCTGACAGTGAGAACAATCAACCAATGGAACACCTTGCCCTCGGAAGTTGTGGGAGCGCCATCACTTGAGACTTTCAAGAAGAGATTGGACTGCCATTTGTCAGAAATGCTGTAGGGTCTCCTGCTTGGGTAGTGGGGGGGTTGGACTAGATGACCTACAAGGTCCCTTCCAACTCTGATTATCTGTTATCTGTTATCTGTTTCCAGGTTGGCTCCATGGGCCAGATCTAAACACCCCACAAGCCAGATGTAAGCATCCAGTGGGCCAAATCCAGCCTGCAGATCTTGAATTTGATACCTGTGTTATAGTCCAGGAGATTCTATACCATTCAGGACAATTGGCTGTCCAATTTCTTCTTTAAAACCTCCAGTAAAAGTCCAACTGCCTCTTGAAAAAGCACCTTTGGGACAACCATGACCTGGATGACTGAGAATCTCCATAGACAAGTGTCACAAGAAAGAGAGCATCAATTTATTCTCCATAGCACCTGAGAGCAGGACAAGAATCAATGGTGGAAACTCCACAGAGGGAGAGTCAATCTGGAAATAAGGAGAAATTTCCTGATAGGGAGAACAATTTATCAGTGGAACAATTTGTCTCCTGGAATTAGGGTGCTCCATCACTGTAGCTTTTCATTTGTCCAGGATGATACAAAGATTCTGGGGGGTGGACTAGAAGATCTCCAAGATCCCTTCCATCCCTCTAATTTGATGATTCTACATTGCCTTCCAACTCTGATCTATCTTAAAGCACTGATAGTTGCTTACAAAATATCAACAGTATAATTAATAATAATTGAAAATACAACACACAACTGCTCAGATAAAGCAATCATAGTAACATTGAAAACACACAGACACACACAACAAATGTTCCACAAGCATCCTAGCCATGGACCTAGGAGAGAGCCAGGCATTAAGGTACTACAAGAATACTTGAAGAGTAGGATCCATACGTATTTCTAGGGAAATGTTACAGGTAGCGTTCAACTTACAACCAGTTGCTTAGCAATGCTTTTAAGTTATGTTGGACCTCAAAAAGGGTACTTATGACCTGAATTTAAAGTTTGGACAGCTACCCTCTTCCACAGTTAGATAATTGCATTTTAGACATTCAGAAACCAGCCCATTTTGATAATGGTTTGCAGCAACCCATACTCACTGGATTACAATTTACAGTGGTTTTTATAAGAGCTTACTTGTGATGACCAGGGGCATGGCACAAAGGTAACACAGTCACATAAGAAAAGTCCCTTTAATACCTCCAACTTTGCCTCCAATGTCCAGTTACCTTCGGCTGGAGAAAAGACTCCCAAGAACAGTCTTTAAGTGGAGGAAATTCAGTCCAAAAACAAAGTACATATAAACTGTAAATAAAAATTCACACAAACCACGCTGCAGCAATTAACTAGACAGGCAGGATAAGGAATTGCAGACTTCAAAGGTCAATAAAACACACACAGTTGGGAAGATGCCAGGAACCCAGATAAGCCTCGACAAACAAAGATAACTCACGGTTTGCTTCCAGCAACTTTGCTATGCGTAGCTTGCCTTTTTAAACACTATTTTCACAGCTGCAGCCAATGAAGGGAATCAGGGCCCTTTCCTCCCCCGTAAGCCATGCAACTCACATTGCTCCCTTCTCCGTTTCTCCCTGCATGCCCTAGGATGAAGAGGGGGTGAGCCTGGGTCTTCCTTCAAATTCCTTCTCCCTTGCTCTACCTCTTCCCTGCTCTGCCCAGCTGGACTTTGCCCTTCCCTAGTTTTTTCCACAGCTACTGGAGCCACACTCCCACTGTCAGCTGCTCAGCCTCCCCCTCGGAATCAGATTCCAATGGGGCATGACATCACTTCTCATTTCTGGCAAAAAGCACCCATTGCAGACAAAAGATTTGTTTAACACCTAGGCATACACTTAATGCACAAGGGTTCATTTAATGACCGTGGTGATTCATTTAATGACTGCTGCTGCAAAAAAGTCATAATATTCAGTTGGTGCCCTGATTTAGCAACCAGAATGATTTAGACTCTAATTCCAGGCTCAACTAGGGTCATTTTTTTTTATTTATTGTTATTTGCATTTATATGCCGCCCTCCTCCGGAGACTCAGGGTGGCTTACAGTCTTTGGAGCACCATGCTAAGTGCTCGGCAATAGCCTTCATTCCATTGTATATGCCTGCCTTTTACTAGGACTTTTGGCCTCCCCAAGTGGCATTTTTACAAAGTCAGCTTATTGCCCCCAACAATCTTGGGTCTTCAATTTACCTACCCCGAGAGGATGGAACATACTTCCTCAGTTCCCATAAGAAGACAACATTCAATTTATAAACTTAAATTCTGAAATCTTCTGTACCTGGGAAGTAAGTTTGAAAGTCCCATCCTGCCTTGCCCTCTGCTAAGTGGTTATATTTCTGCAGAAAACTCAACAATATTGAATTCTACTGCATAGTGCAATAGTAATGCAATATCAAGGGTTTTCAATACAATTGTATAGAATGTGAAGGACGCGTGTTTCTGTTTTGTTTTATTTTTATGTATAAAGTACACTGAAGCTGGCATTTAATTTCGTTGTAGGAGGTGCAATGACAATAAAGTAAAATAAAGCAAAACTAAACAACTTTTTGGCAACCTTGGAAAAAGCATCTTTTCATATAAAGGGCCTTTCCCCCCCCCAACCATTCCCCCTTTAATTACGTTGATACGGTGGGTGAGAGCAAGTTTGTTTTCTTGTTGTCCTTTATTCAGTGATATTCGATGTGCTGGGTTGATACTTTCCTTTGGTTGCTAGGATTTCACAGTGACTTATGGAAAAGAAAAATCATTAATTCGGTTCTTTTGAAGTGTTATACAAAGAGGGCAGTAGATACGACTCTTCCTGACGGTGGACCAGAGTTTGGACAGAAGGAAGCAAAGTAAATTCAGAAGCCCTGTGGAACTGGAAATGAAAAGAAAAAACGGTGGAAAGGAAAGGAAGAGATGAGAAGAAAGAGACAGAGAGAGAAAAGAGGAGAGGAGAGAGAGAGCAGTACAGAGACAAAGGAAGGAAGGTACAGGGGAAGGGAGAGAAGAGGGCAAAGGAGGTGACCTGGAAAGGGGAGGAGAGAGCAGGGGAGGTACAGTGAAGGGGAGGTATAGAGGAGGGGAGGACAGGAGAGGAGAGAGGGCAGGGGAAGGGAGAGGATGTGAAATGAGGGGAGAAGAGGAGAGAGGGACAAAAGCAAAGAGGAAGGAAGAGGAGAGGAACGTAAAAGGAAAGAATTGTGAGATTAACACAAAAACTTTAACCAATGTCTACTGAGACAGTGAGTTCTAGTCCTGCCTTAGGCATGAAAGCCATCTGGGTGACTTTGAGCCAATCACTGGGAGTCTGTGAGTTCTAGAACCCACCTTAGGCATGAAGGTCAATTGGCTGACTTTGAGCCAATCACCAGGAGAATGCGAGTTCCAGTCCTGCCTTAGGCATAAAAGCTGACTTTGAGCCAGTCATTCTCTCTCAGCCCAACTCACATCAGAAGAATATTGTTGGGGAAAATAGTAGGAAGGAAGGAGTATCTCGTGTGCTTACCACCTTTCATTATTTGTGAAAATAATAAAAGTGGATTATAAATAGATAGGTAGGTAGAAAGATATAGATAGATAGACAAAAATAAATAAATAAATAAATAACAAATAAAATTCTGTCACTGGAGCATGAGGGTTTTTTTTACAGCTGCCACCAGAGGAGAGCAGCCCAATCCATCCTTCCTCGTCCCCTCCAGTTTGATCCCCAGATTTTTGCAAGGTGCCTGTGAAACCCGGAATATAATTTGTTCCCCCTTAATATATGGGTAATTGCATCTCTGGGTGGGGAGGAGGAGAGGGAAGGGTGGGGAGGGAGTGCAAGAAAGCCGGGGAGCAGGATGTTAATTAAATCTGAAGACGAGCTGCTGCTCTTTGCAGCTGAATTAAAAATAAAATACCAATTGAAGTTTAATTAGTGTCTTTGCTTACTTGTGCATTCAAAACTTGAAAGATGACTCCGTATTTTTCTTGTAAGCTCCCGTAGCTAAGAGACGATTATGGAACCGGCGTGTTGTTGGCCATGGTGTGTATCAAAGGCCTCGGGTGAGATGGGGAAGTTTGATGGCCGCGAGCGACATCCAGAGGTGGGCTGCTGTCGGTTCGCACCGGTTCTCGAGAACCGGTATTTAAGATTCTGCGCAGTTCAGTGAACCCGCAAATCCCACCACTGGCTGGCCTCGGCCCACTCACTTTTCAGCCTGTTTTCTGGGCCATTTTCAGGCTGGGTTTTTTGGCCTGTTTTTGGCCATTTTTTAGGCCAAAAACGGCCCAAAAAACAACCTGAAAATGGCCCAAAAATGACCTGAAAATGGTCCAAACAACAGGCCATTTTGGGGGCATTTTCAGGTAGTTTTGGGGCCATTTTTGGGGTGTTTTCAGGCTGTTTGGGGGCATTTTCAGGCCATTTTCTGGGATAAAAATGACTTAAAACAGCCTGAAAATGGCTTGGAAAACAACCCCAAATGGCTTAAAAATGGCCTAAAAATGCCCCAAAATGGCCTAAAAATGCCCCCAAATGCCCTGGAAACAGCTCTGAAAATTGCCCTGAAAATGGCCAAAAAATAGGCCGAAAAATGGGTGGGGGTGGGGGTGCGGCCAGCCAATGGTGGGATTAGCCCCAACTGGCTTAATCCCACCTCTTCCTTTGAGGTGAGTGGCCAGGAAGTGGGGATGGGTGTGATGAATGACACCACCCACCCAGTCACATGACCAACTGACCACGCCTACCCAGCCTGAGAACCGGTTGTCAAAAAATTTGCAGCCCACCACTGGTAACATCCCATGATTGAGAGGAGAGCTGACTTTCGGGGAGCTGAGGAAGGAGAAAGATTCCTGAGTCATTTGTTAAGGGAGCGTTGCCCCCGTTTTACACCCTTCCTTGCTACAATCATTAAGTGAATTATTGCGGTCAATAAGTTAGTAACCCGGTCGTTAAGCGAATCTGGCTCCCCTGTTGACTTTGCTTGTCGGAAGGACACAAAAGGGGATCACGTGACCCCGGGACACGGCAACCTGTCATAAATATGAGTCAGTTGGCAAGAGTCTGAATTTGGATTACATGATCATGGGGACACTGCAAAGGTCGTAACCGTGAAAAACAGTCATAAGTCACATTTTTCAGTGCCCTCGTAACTTTGAATGGTCACGAAATGAACTGTTGTATGTTGAGAACTACCTGTGTATTTATTCTAAAATAAATATCTAGGTATAGAAGGGAGTTTTCAGGGCAGAGAAGGAGGCCTATGGGATCCATGGTGCTCTCTGAGTTTGGTTTTTTCCTTGCAGACATTTCATTACCTGTCGCGTTGTCGCGGTTTGCTCGTTGTCCTTAGGTTCTCTGATCAGCCCGTAGAGCCCCCGCAGGGGTGAAATTTAGAGGGACCCTCGCGAGGGTGAGTACTTAAGTACTAGAATCAATAATTGACACAGACACCATAGTTTCTCAAGGTGAGAGAGCACGTTGTGCCCGGGGTAGATGAAGAAATCCCCCGATTGCAACGCACCACCCTCTTTTATTTTGCAGTTTTATCAGGGAGGGGGGAAGCGAGACATATGTGAAGAGGAGCAAGGAAGTATAATTCTAATGGCGCCATGGCAGGATGCGACCACTGTTGTGTGCTAAGATAGAGTGATTATCTATTAACAAGATTTTTTGTAGTCAGCTAGTTTCTGTAACTATTTGCCTACGTGTCGTGCCAAGCTGAGTTTATCATGCAATTCCTAACTTGAGAAGGTCATTCTTAGGGCCTTAGGTCAAGAGGACTCTCGAGGTTTACTACAAGTCCTCTTTTCTTTGTTTTTAAGGTGCCGCGATATCCGATTCAAAATATAAGCCTTTCTCCTTTGGAGTATCATAGTGCTTGGATAAGGACATACCCTCCGGGACATCCCGATCCGATTGCACAACCTCGTTCAAGGGCAGGTTATCAGTGTCGTCATCGGAACATAAGTGCAAAAGCGGAGCTTTGCACTCCTCAGTTGGAATTGCCATATATACATGATTTTGCAGTAAGAGATTAAGTTGCGCAGCAGCTTTAGCTTCGGCAATAGCATTTAAACTACGTTTGATCATTGAAATAAAGATAGGTAGTAAACAGGGTAGCAAAGTTGGACCAATTAGTTATGACATGGGTGATGTTAATTTCCTGGGCCTGCCATGGCCATTGTTTCCCCATCGTAGTTCCCCCACACACAAAGCAATTTTTAACTTGCAATGATTTAGCAATAGTCTCTGCAAGGTGTACAAAGGTGTTGTGCACCTCATGTGGTACGGTCAGGTGAGTCAATTTTGCCAATTCCGAATAAACAGAATGAAATAAGGAGTGTCTGGTTGAGTCGATGGAAATTTTGCTTACTATTATTTTGATGGCTACTGAAGGGTTGGTTCCTGTCCCATCAATACCCAAGCCATAGTCATTGTCAGTACCTTTCCATGTTTGGAAGGAAAGCCAATTTTCCGGTACTGGAAACGTGAGATTGATGGGATTGCACTGATGTTGCATACAGTTGGAATCGGGAACTCTAAGACGGGTGATATAGAGTTTTTTAAGGTTATCCCTCTTGGGTATGGTGTCAGGTCGCACTGTGAGCCCTCTGGATTGAAAGTCCACACATTTCCATTCATTGCAGTAGGTGCCTTTGCCACAGGGGTCGTGTTGATTTGAAGTTCTGGCACAGATGTACTTTTCGTTGCTGGAATATGTCCGTCGCCAGACAAGTGAGCCGCATTCGTTTGTGCCATAGTCCATGGCTTCGCAGGCATCAAAAGTGACCGATTGGGATACCTTCGGATTATAAAAGTCATGATTGACCCAGTGTCTTTTTCAATGAGCCGGCTCCGACAGTGATGAGGATGTTGTAGCGATGAGTGGGGCCTGTGGGGTCATAACAGGTTTGTTTGTTGTTATCTTCACAAATACTATACGTCGTGCTATTCCACACACAGGTGTGCGTGGATGGTGTGGTGCAAATAAAATGAGTGTGATATATTAATGTAGTTCTGATGGTCTGCCCCTGTTGAGTTTTTTGCAAGCAGGGGTGCAATGTTTGGCATCTTGGGAGATGAGTGCACTTCGTGTCCTCCGTTGGGGGGGGATAAACTTTTGTTGTAGGGATAATGTCAGCCGAAAAGAAGTGGCAAAGCCTCGTACCATTTTTGTAATTTCACATTGGTATAGACCAAAGTCTGAGAGGGTCAGATCTGTTACTGAAAGATGAGTTGCTCTAAAATGATAATTGATGGTATATTTGGGTGAGTCTTGTAGATGTATGGTATTGTTGAAAAACCAGCGCCAGATGATTCCCTTTTCTTGATTGGAGACCTCTGGTAACAGGAGAGGGCCTGAGAGCGAAGATGCAGTGCTCCCTCATTGTTGTAACGGTGCGTATGAATCAAGGAGTTGAATTTAGGATGTGGAGAGGACTCGAGAAGCTGTCTACGAATTCGTTGTCCGCGGAGCGGTGACCAGGAACCAGGATAGCGGTCAGGGAGATGGGAGCCAGGTGCATCCCATAGGCAGCTGGTGGTATCACAGGGAGGTTGGCAGCAGGAGAAGTGGCGCACCAGGGTATGGGAAAAAAGATTGAGGAGAAGATTGAGACAAAAGGAGCCAAGAAAGAAACATAGAGGGTAGTGGGGGGCGAGTTACAGAGAAAATGGAAAAAGAGATAAACTGTATGATTGAAGGATGACGGGAAGCAAGAAAGCCTAAGCAGGAATAAAGGGTCCCACGGTATTCGCGTGTCATAGATGTAGTAGACCCGACAGGTTTGGTAGCCATACAGAAGAAAACCGTGAGGTTAGGACGCAAGCAGGCCTTGATTTTGAAGGCATATTACTCGTAAAGATATAGTGTCCTTCAAATGTAAAGTAACGCGGTGAACGAGATGGCCGAATGATAACAACCGGATCATCCCGAACTGAGAAAAGACAGAGATACATAATCATAAGGCTAGGATAGGCACACTTGTCCCTTAGCCTCCCCATGATAAGTCGAACACAGCGCGCAGGCACCCAAATAACATGATCAGTAAGTTGAACAGCAGCGTATCCTTTGCCCCAAGTATCATTTGCACAGGTCCCTTCCACTTCGGATCTGGAAGTTGCCTGAAAATAAACAAGAGTGGTCTGGATTTAGACAGGAGGTGTGACACACAGTGACGAAACATGCGTATAAGAAGGAGAGCCATTATATTCATGAAAGTTCAAGGTATAAA
>CM042834.1:272616319-272650509 GCA_023653725.1 Bungarus multicinctus | reverse complement strand
GGATGGATAAATAGATAGATAGATAGATAGATAGATAGATAGATAGATAGATAGATAGATAGATAGATAGATAGATAGATAGATAGATAGATAGACAGACAGATGGATGGAAGATAGGCAGACACACAGAGATAGGAGATGACAGTAGGTAGGTAGCTAGATGGATGATAGGCAGACAGCTGATGAATGATAGATAGATTGGTAAATGATAGGAGAGAGAGAGAGAGAGAATAACAGAATAACAGAGTTGGAAGGGAGCTTGGAGGTCTTCTAGTCCAACCCCCTATTCAAGCAGGATAAGCTACACCCTTCCAGAAAAGAGGCTGTCCAGCCTCTTCTTCAAAACCTTGTGATGGAGCACCCACAACTTCTGAGGGCAAGCTGCTCCATTGATTAATTGTTCTCACTCTCAGGAAATTAGTTCTTAGTTGCTTCTCTCCTTGATTAGTTTCCATCCATTGCTCCTTGTCTTGCTGCCTTGTGCTTTGGAAAATAGGTTGATTCCCCCCCCCCCTCTTCTTTGTGGCAGCCCATCAAATATTGGAACACTGCTGTCATGTCCCAGACAGAAAGACAGACAGACGGATAAAAAAATGGCCTTATTCTAATCAGGTCAGGATTATTTTACATACTTTTTTCCTTCCCACTCCTCCTCCCCCAGTATGTTAGCATCGACTTAAGAATAAACTTGGGAGCTGATCGCTTCAAGAACAGTCACCCTTGGCCCTTTGAAAAATAATGACCCCTTAGTAACATTTTTCGTGTTTTTTCTGGGTCTTGTCTTCCCCAGGATGGGGCTTCAAGTCCTTTGGCAGATTTTGAACATTGTGGAAGCATTAATCTCTGCACAGGACCATAATTGCTCTTTACCTGGGTTTTGATGCTGATTGAATAGCTTGCCTGCTGCTGTGAACGAGCGCTTTTCCCATTACCGTGTGATCAAGCGCAGATTTTGTCCAAAGGCAGGGGGTAAGAGGTAGAAGGGAGATTGCCAGGGCCAGGCCACCTCTGTGGAAGGTATTTTTTTTTTAAAAAAGAGGTTTTTAATAATGTAAAAGGCCAACCTTGATTTCAGGAAACAAGAAAGACCAAAATGCTATCCTAACACAAGGCACAGATGGCTCTTCTGCCTTCTTTTCAAATGTAAAAGCAAGGATCCTTCCCTTCCCCTTCTTTTCTTTCCTTTCTCTTCCTTTCCTTTCCTTCCCTTCCCTTCCTTTCCTCTTCCTCTCCTCTTCCTTTCCTTTTGTTTCCTTTCCTTTCCCTTCCTTCCCTTCCCATCTTTCTGGTCCTTCTTTCTTTCTTTCTTTCTTTCTTTCTTTCTTTCTTTCTTTCTTTCTTTCTTTCTTTCTTTCTTTCTTTCTTTCCTCCTTCCCTCCCTCCTTCCTTCCCTCCCTTCATTTCCCTTTCCTTCTTTCCAGTTTTTCCTCCCTTCCTCCTTTTCTTCCCTTCTTTCCAGTCCTCCCTCCCTCCATCCCTTCCCTTCCCTTCTTTCCAGTCCTTCCTTTCTCCCTCCCTTCCCTCCCTCTTTTTCCCTTTTTCTTTTCTTTTTTTCTTAGAAACATTTCTGCTCATATGTATTTGTGTTAGGATTCAGTCATCAGATTTGCTTCCTGCTTCTGTATAGAACATGTGAATTCTGTTTCTATCCATTTACAGCAATACACCCTCCAGCCTTTAGCCAGGAGAATTGTTATTAAATCCATTACCATTTTTATAGCTCTGCATATAAAAGAGAGGGAGGGAGGGAGGAAGGGGGTGGGGGAGGAAAATGGAGAGGGAGGAGAGAGAGAGAGAGGGAGGGAGGGAGGGAAGGAGAGAGAGAGAGAGAGATGGAAAATGTAATGAGAAAGGGGAAAATTCTATTTTCCATTCCTATATTTTTGGGAAATGGGAGGATGCTATATTGGCAAGATTTTGAAATGCAAACTTGAAACTGCAAATAAATTACAGAGCTATGAAGCAGAAATCCTGTTGATTCTTGTTTCAACCCATTCTTAAAAAAAAACAACCTATTCTTGTTTCAACCCATTCTTTAAAAACAAATGCTGGAACTCCCAAGAACTTAACAGATCATGGCATAGGAATGAATGAAGCAGTGGGGGCCAGTCTTGAGTTTGTGTACATTAATATTTGGAGGTTATGATTATTAGTGTAATGCTTTGTTACAGTAGCCAGGGGACCACAATATTATTGCAGAATAGTAGCTTGGCTTGCCAAGGTACCAGCCCTGTAGCAGGAGATGCTTGTGCGCTTCCCAAAGTCTGTTCCAGGACAGAGAACAATTTGGCATCTCACTAGAGAGAACAAGGAGAGGCTCTTCCTGCAGCATCCCCCAAAGCCCCCACCCTCCCCAAAGCTGCCTTGCAAATGTGCACAACCAGGAAAGTTCAGAGACATCAGGAATCTGGCTGCCTGCACAGAGCACCAGCTTGTTTCCCCACCAAAATAGTATCTATCTCTTTACCAGCATAGAACTTGTTTTCCAACTCCAAGGTGGACAGAAGCTAAGGAAAATGATGAAAACTCACCCTGCCGTGCAGTGCTAAGACTCGAACCACTCAAGCTAAGACCATCTCCAGTGTCATTGAGTCACTGAGCCACCGATCTCTGTATTTGGAGATGGAGAAGAGGGAATGCCAAATAAACTGAATTTGCTCCCTAGGATACTTAAACCCTGTTTCCCACCAACTGCCAAACTCCCAAATACCCTAGGTGTATCTTGCTTGATTAGATAAAAACCCTCTTGTCCAACGTTATTTCCAATAGTGACAGCTACAACATTTTGCGTCCCTTTCCTTAAGACACAGAGAGCAACTCCTGCCCTTGGGATTTGGGATAGAATACATAATACAGAATAACAGAGTTGGAAGGGACCTTGGAGGTCTTCTAGTCCAACCACCTGCTCAAGCAGGAGACTCTAGATCCATGATGGCAAATCTATGGCATGCATGCCAAAGGTGGAATGCAGAGCCTTCTCTGTGGGCACGTAAGCCGTCACCCCAGCTCAGCTCCTCCATGTATGTGCACATGCCTCCCACTGGCCAGCTGGTCTTTGGGTCTGTGCTGTGCCTGCATGGGGGGCAAAGCTCATCTAGGGATGCATGTGCATGCGTGGGGTGGTGGGGCACATGCATTTTGGGCACTCATTGTCGAAAAGGTTATCCATCACTGCCCTAGATCTTTGATTTGATTTGATTTGATTTTGTCAAAAGCTTACAATACAATAGAAACAAGAATAAACATAAGTTTAAATATAAGAAAATAGGAACTAATAATTGGGGACAATAGGACAGGGATAGTAGGCATGATTGTGTGCTTATGCATGTGCCCCTTACAGACCTCTTAGGAATGAGATGAGGTCAATAGAGGTTAGTTTGAGGGTAAAGGAATGGAGTTTGAGCAGGTGACCACAGAATCAGGTAGTGAGTTCCAGACATTGACCACTCTGTTGCTGAAATCATACTTCCTGCAATCGAGTTTGGAGTGGTTTACATTTAGTTTATATCTGTTGTGTGCTCTTGTGTTCATTCCAGATCATTCCAGACAAATGGTTTTCCAATCTCATCTTGAAAATCTCTGGTGTTGGAGCACCTACAACTCCAGGAAGGAAGCTGTTCCATTGATTAATAGTTATCCCTGTCAGTAGATTTCTCCTTAGGTAAGATACTATAAGTTACAAGGTACCCAGGAATAATTAATGGGGGATCCCAGGGTTATATCCTTGTGAAGTCTGATTTCAATAGAAAAGGGCCTTTTTGCCAACGTTTAACAAACGAAGACCCAGCAAGTCTACCTCATGAATTTTTTTTGAAGCAAAATGATACGAGACAGCACGAAACGATGGTGAAGGGAAAGTTTTCCTTCTGCATCATATTGCAAACAATGACTGTTTTACAAAGATAATCCTTGTAGATTGCTTGCCAGCACACGGGAAGAGTTCCGAAGGAAAATGGTTTTTCGTGAGGAAAAATTCCATGGAAACGGAAAGGTTAATTAATATTAGGGCCTGTTGCTTAAACAGGGGGTTGGATTAGAAGACACTAAATCTGTTACTGGTAGTCCTCAACTTAAAACCGTTTGTTCAGTGACCGTTTGAAGTTGTAATGATACTGTAAAAAGTATCTTAGTGTCATGCCCCTGGTGGAGACTGACTCTGGGAGAGAGGAGGAACAGCCAACAGGGCATAGAGGTGTGGCTCCGGAGGTTGTGAAGGAGGCTGGGGAAGGGAAGAGGCTGGCTGAGCAGTCAGAAGAGGACCCAGGCCCATCCCCTCCCCATCCTAGGGCACACAGGGAGGAGAGGATAAGGGAGAGACATGGTCTACTCTGGAGGAGAGGGCCTTGATGGGCTGCAGGTGTGAGAATTGCATAAGAGTTTGGATCTGCGTACTGGAAAATGCTGGAAACAAAGTGTGTTTTATTTTGGGCTGAAGTTATCTTGGTTGGCGTCCAAGGCAGACTGTGCCTTGTTATCTCCTTGAATTTGGTAAATGCTTCTCCTGTTCTGTTGTGGAAATCTCATCATTGTAGCTTGTTTGGTTTTTCATTTCACCTCTATCTATTCATTAAGTTCGGACTGTATTGCTTTTTTTTTGAAGATTATTTTTGAGTACGTTTTATCTCCAACTGAGAATTATTGAACAGTGGGGCCAAGTTAGAGGCATTAAAGGACATTTAGTTACGTTTTGGATTTTGTTATGTTTGTGTTACACTCTGGGTCATCACACTTAGGAGGGTTTTTCACACTTGTGACCACTGCAGCATCCCCATGATCAAAATTCAGATGCTTGGCAACTGGATCGTATTTATGATGGTTGCAATGTCCTGGGATCATGTGATCCCCTTTTGTGACCTTCTGAGAAGGGAAACCAAGTTTCACTTAACAACCGTGTTCCTAACTTAGCAGCTGCAGGGATTCCCTTAACAACTGTGGCAAGAAAGGATGTAAAATGGGGCAAAACTCACTTAACAACCGTCTATGGAGATTCTCTGTCATCCAGGTCACGGTTGTCCCAAAGGTGCTTTTTTTCAAGAGGCAACTTGACTTTCTGGTTTTTCTTTGAAGATGTTTCACTTCTCATCCCAGAAGCTTCTTCAGCTCTGACTGAATGGTGGAGGATGGAAGGATTTATATTTCTTGCAGACAGTTGGTCATTTGCATCCTTTTAGAGAGTCATTGAGCCATCTATGTCAGAATTAAACAGCCCTCTGTCAACAGAGGGGGAAGTATGACATCATCTATCTGCAGGCTACAACATAGTCCTTTCAACAGTTCCAAGATGATTCCACACCCATTTGTGCCACTCAGGTGATCCTGACGACGTAGAGAAACCTCCAAGTGGCCTCAATGATTCTCTAATATAATGTAAATGTTTCCAGATTATAACACTTGTACATAGTCATACTTTCATTTCCATTTTTCTTATATAATATCATCTCATATCATTATCCATTTCACTCATCTTTAAATAAATTTGCATTTCATATTTCAATTCATTAATTCATATCAATCTCATTTCATCCACACATAGGTTTTCAATTCTTTATCCCCTATTATTTCCGTTTTCAGCTTACCACCTATTTTATTTTAGATTACATATCATTATTATCCTTAATTTTTTCTAAGCCGCTGTATAATAAACAATCTAAAAAGAGTAAAAATTAAATAAACCCAATATATTTAGAATCCACATGGTGTTTTTCATTCCCCTCCTTTAATCATAAATAAATAAAATACTCTTATGATACACTTCTAATATCCATTAAATAATCAACTGTATGTCTTGAAATGTATATATTTTAAAGTATCCCCCCAGTAAATCGCTAAAATAACTTCTTAATGTATCTCATTTTATCTTCACTTTATTTATAATCATTAATAAACATATTAGAAGACATCTTTCCCAAGAAGGCTGGGAAATATATATACAGATTCAAATATACAATCTCTGCCCCTTTCCTGGATTCACAATCTATCCAGCTACGTAAGTCCCTATGCCACACCCATAGAGTACCACCTGTTTCCTTTTCTTTGGAAACCACCCTTGTTCCCATGGCATCTTCCTGTTATGTTCTTCTGAATACAGTGGATCATTAACCAGTTCCATTCAGATCAGAATGACCCTAGCATTTCTTAAGCCAAGATATACAAACCGCCACTCCAGCCAAGGAACATGACATTTTACTTTAGAACATAACAACATAACAAATTATGAAACATACTTTGTTTGTTAGATACAGTTTTATATAACCAGTATTCATTCTAGAAGGTCACATCGTGAACAAAAATCGAGTCCCTTTGGTTCTATCCTTTCTTAGGTGTAACAGGCAAATATATATGTTATTTCCACATATAACACCCCACCATCCAGATCTCATCTGGACATCTATGGAGATTCTCAATCATCCAGGCCATGGTTGTCCCAAAGGTGTTTTTTCAGAAGGCAAAACAAAGTCCAGTTAATCACTTAGCAACTGTCTTGCTCAGCAATGTTGGGCTCATCTGTGGTCCTAACTTGAGGACTACTTGCATTCTGTATTCTTAACATCATCCTTTTGGTCCCGAGTTTCTGTTTGGTTAACGAAAGCAAAAGCTATGGGAATGTGATCTTATATATCATTGGCTTGACCCCTTTCTAAGCCAGGTTTTCAAATTGGCCTCCTGATCTCTTTTTGAAATGTGAGGTTAATTCTGGACCCAGCGCAAAGTTGTACTGAAGTCATCTGCTTGTTTGGAAAGAAACATCGCTGGCTAGTTCGTGAACGAGAATAAATGAATATGGCTCCTGTCTGAAAGAGCTAACAAATGCAGTGATTGTGTAACTACCACACTGAGCAAAAGCTCAGCATGTTAGCCAATATATTTATTCTGGGATCTGAAACTGCAGCCTGCAAGAGCTAACACCATATAAGCTGACTCAGAAACAAGGAGATATCACCCATTAGTGATTTTTTTGTGTGTCAGCAGTATATTTCATTCCAGTCCATTAGTGGTGTTGAATCAATGAATCCACACATTATTCTTTTTAGTAAGGTATTTTTAGATGTCATGCTTGTTCCACAGCAAAAAGCCAGTCTCTGATTTAGCAAATAAATAAATAAAATCAGTGTCTAGTTACTTTGAGTCGGGATGGAGATGGGAAGGGAAGGGCTGATTCAGCACCATTGCAATTCAGGTTGTTGAAATATTTCCTGTATTTACTTTAGATCTTGGGATTCCAGATCCATCACTAATGAGGATACCACACATATTCACATGTTGTTGTTGTTTAAAATGGCTGTTAGCTGCCAGCTTATGTTTGCTGGGCTTTGCTGTTATGCATTGACAGACTGCCATGAACTGCGGGGAGAGGGAATGAGGGGGGAATATTTGGGAAATTGAAAGTAGCAGCTGTACTTTCTCGAGACACTGCCTCAAGGTCACCCAGCTGGAAGAAGGAGGGAACAGCATAACAGCATGCACTTGGACTGACCATTATGCATTATCCTGCAGGGACTTAATTGGTTCTATTGGGATGGACAATGAGAGACATTAAAGGCACTGGGGAGTAGAATTTAACGATTTTGGTGCGTGATTCTCAGTTCTGGCTATGCAATGCTTCAATACACTTGATCTCTGACAAACCTATGGTCACTAAGAATTGGACAAGATTTGGCAACTGAACAACAACAATATTGGACTTTGAGTTAGGGCTGTGCCAGTGTTTCAGATGAATGTTTCTCTTTCTTAGGCCAAGAATCCATTTCAAGTTGATTTATGAAGCTTTACAAGATTCTGTTATTGTAACTTTAAATAAATAATATGGACTGCATGTCCATGGTTCTTTAGCTCGGTCTACCACGAAGGGTTGACATAAAATATAGAACATCATCAGAATTGGAAGGGATCTTGGAAGTCTTCTAATCCAACCCCCCTGCTCAAGCAGAAGACCATTTCAGCCAAATGGCTGTTCAGTCTCTTCTTAAAAGCCTCCAATGATGGAGCACCCACAACCTCTGGTGGCAAGCCATTCCATTGACTGATTGTTCTCACTCTCAGCAACTTTCTCCTTAGTTCTAGGTTTCTTCTCTCAAAGCCTCCTGCTGATTGGCCCAAAGTCACTCAATCAGCTTTCATGTATAAGACGGGACAAGAAGTTACCATCTCCTGGTGATTGGCCCAACATCACCCAGTTGGCTTTCATGCCTAAGGAGAAACTAGAACTCACAGTTTCCTGGTTTCTAGCCTGCTGCCTTAACCACTAGACCAAACTTACTCTCCATAATGGATGGGTACTATTTTTAAGGAATTATTTCAATTATTATATGACTTTATGGTAAGCCCTAAAAACTACCAGGAGTCTTCACTGAGTCAGTAACATACAAATATTGTAAATAAGTCAGTATATAAGTATTTAATATCCATAGCAATCATCACAGTGTTATTTCTGGTCTGAATTCTCTTGGTTAGAAGGCTTTTCATCCTTTCTATTGATGGGTTGCTGCTGTAGCTACCAAATTTCCAGAAAGAGGAGATAGATGTGTGCATGTCGTATCCATAAAGCATCAGTTGGGCTCTAAAAAAGATCCAGTGAAATAGATTGTCCAGTCTAATGTTGTAGAAAAATGACTGCTATAAATCAGTGGAAGAGGTCAGGAAATTAAATCTTATATGTCCCGGCTAGGAAGAAGGACTTATGCACTGAGAAATGATGCATTTGCTAGCAAGGAAAACAATTTGATATTTCAACTCTGGCCTCCAAAGTAAGGTCCAAAGTGGCCATGTCTGAAGTTGATTCCAACAAATTGTAAAATCCGATGGTACCAGGGCCAGGGGTGGGCTTCAAAAATTTTAGCAATGGGTTCTCTGCTTGGTTGCTGGGTGGATGTGGCCATGGTGCGTGT
This sequence comes from Bungarus multicinctus, assembly GCA_023653725.1. Lineage (NCBI taxonomy): Eukaryota > Metazoa > Chordata > Lepidosauria > Squamata > Elapidae > Bungarus > Bungarus multicinctus. The sequence goes on along the minus strand of CM042834.1, from coordinate 272,641,624 downwards.
GGCTTAGTCAGCCTCTTGCACCATGGCAGGGCCTCCTTGAGCCTCCGGCAGGGCGAAAATAGCCTACCCAGGCTCCGGAGGGTCTTTGGAAGCTGGAAATGGGCCCATTTTCAGCCTCCCCGAATTTCTAGAGGCCTGTTTTTTTCCCTCCCCAAGCCTGCACTTATCTGCATCCAAATCGGGCTGCGTGGGGACTCCTGGGAGGGAAAGGGTGGGTTGGGCGAGGCCAGCCAGGAGTGGGATTTGGGGGTTCTCCGAACTGCACAGAATCTTACCTAGGGGTTCTCCCAAACCCTTGTGAACCCCCAGCAGCCCACCCCTGACCAGGGCCACCATTAGAAGAAATAGTTTGGGTGACCAGCAGGAGAACAATCTGAAAGGCACTCAAAAGGCAACGGAACCAAGAGAGTATTGACAACCAGGTGATGTCAGATACAATCTTTCCACCACCATCCTGCCTGAACCTGTCCTTTCATCTTGCCGCCATCCAGTCCCAACTGATGAAGCTTCTTAGATGAGAAGCAAAATGTTCTCTTCTTCTTCTTCCTCAAGGAAAAGCAGTCCAGTTGCCTTTGGAAAAAAAGCATTTTTGAGACAACTGTGATCTGGATGACTGGGAATCTCCATTGACAATCCAACAGGCAGAATAGTACATTCAAACAGAAGCAACCTTTTTAAACTACTTTGTAGAATAATATGGACTCCAAGACTTCAGTAACCTCCTTAAACCACTGCTCTGTATTTGCCAAAGCAAAAAGGAATTTTCAACTCTCTTTCTCCTTTTTCTTTTCATTCTCCTTCTCCCTCTCCCTCTCCTTCTTCTTCCTCTTCCTATTCTTTTTCATCTTCCTCCTTCTCCTCCTCCTTTTCATCTTCCTCTTCCTCCTCCTTTTCCTCTTCCTCTGAGGGAGATATAAACTTTCTTGCTCTTCTGGTAGCCTCATCCATTGTTATCTGATGCTATTGTAGCATGTCTTTTATGTTGTCTCTCCATCTCTTTCTAAGTCTGCTTTCTGGTTTTTTGTTTCCTTCTTCTTTTATATACGTTTAGTATGGAATTCCAAGACATTCTCTGCAGATGAGAATACCACTTTATTTACTCTTTTTCTATGTAGTTTAGGATTGGTTGGACCCAGGTGCAAAGTTGTGAAAACAGAGCCAGAAAGTTTGAATGAAGGAATTGTCTCTTTTATCCTTTGTGTAAGAAACTGTGTGTCTTACAGAACTGCTGGAGACAGCTTAGGAATCATGCCATTTATGGTAGCTTAAGCTTTCAATTTCCTTTCAAATATATATATTTAAGACCCAGGGTATAGTCTGTAATTCTCACAGAAATGTGAGCAAGCTTGAAACAATTACCTGTTCTTCTTGATCTTGTTCTAACTTTCTGAGAGCTACATCCATTTTGCAGACAGTGCCAGGTAAATAACAGTGAACAGCTTAGACACTATATTTATCACATAGAGATCTGTAGTTGATGGTCTCTGCAACAAGCATGGTTCTCTTTGGACTGCTACCTTCTAAACAACGTGATGATGGGCCCTATCCCACAATATGACATTTAATGTGGAGAAAAACAAGGTTTTACACCTAGGCAGAAAAAAAAAAAAACTTGTACAACTTGCCAACTGTCTCGGAGTTTATTGGTTTAGAGTGGGTCAGTTGGAACTAGAGGTGGCATTCACAGGTTCTGACCAGTTCTGGAGAACCGATAGCAGAAATTTTGAGTAGTTAGGAGAATCAGCAAATGCCACCTCTACTGGCCCCACCCCCATCTATTCTCTGCCTACCATTGAGTCCCAGCTAATCGGCTGGGTCTTCTTTGGTTGCCCTGTAACAGGAGAACGGAGCTGGAAAAGCAGGTTAGTAGGGTGGGGAGGGAATGGGATTTTGCAGTAAAACTCCCCTGAAGTGGAGTGGGAATGGAGATTTTACAGTATCCTTCCCCTGCCATACCCACCTAAGCCACACCATGCCCGCCAAGCCATGCCCACAGAACCGGTATTAAAAATAATTTGAATCCCACCACAGGTTGGAACACTGTCTTAAGTACAGATTAGGTGAATCCTGATTCAAAAACAGTGACTGTGAGAGGGACCTTGGAGTCTGAGTCGATGATCACTGAAACATGAGCTAGCAGTGTGCAGCGGCAGCCAAAAAAGTGTATACAATCCTTGGTTGTATAAACAGAGGCATAGAATCAATTTCACGTAAAGTATTAGTCCCACTTTATAAAGTTTTTGTAAGGCCACATCTGGAATACTGCATTCAGTTTTGGTCACCACATTACCAAAAAAAGAAAAAAAAGGTGTTGAGACTTTGGGAAAAGTGCAAAGAAGAGCAACTAAGATGATTAAAGGCCTGGAGACCACAACATATGAAGAACTTTTGCAGGAATTGGGTATGGCTATCTAGAGAAAAGAAGGACTATGAGGGGACATGATAGCAGTCTTCCAATATCTCAGGGGCTGCCACAAAGAAGAGGGAGCCAAGCTATTCCCCAAAGCACCTGAAGGCAGGTCAAGAAGCAACAGATGGAAACTAATCAAGGATGGAAGCAACCTAGAATTAAGGAGAAATTTCCTAATGGATAGAGCAATCAACCAATGGAACGGCTTCCCTCCAGAAGTTGTGGGTGCTCCATCAATGGAGGCTTTTAAGAAGAGATTGGACAGCCACCTGTCAGAAATAGTATAGGGTCTCCAGCTTGAGCAGTGGGTTGGACTAGAATACCTCCAAAGTCCCTTCCAACTCGGTTATCCTTACTTAATTTCTTTCCTTCGCTTCTGTCCCATCAGAAGTTTCACGCATCAACCTCTCTCTTTCTCTTTTTTGATTTCAGATCTAATCATGGGACCTAATTTTATTTTCCCCAATCTTTTTTTTTTTTTTTTAAGCGTATCGATTCCTTCCTTCTCTGTCTCTGCTGCCAAGTTCATCCTCACAGCAGCTCTGTAAAAGAGATTCAATTAAGAGGCAGTGACTTGGCGAAAAATCATCTTCTACACCTTTGGCTTCAATACATCCAGATTGTCTTGAAAAAGCAAGTCCAACAAACATCAGCATTGTTTGGAGCTAAATGGAAACTGTATCTTACTTTTGTGTTGACCTTTTGTCAACACAAGAAAGTAAGGCCTTTTTTTTCTTTCGATTAAAACTCCGCAGAAGCGAAAAGAAACTTTTTTTTGCGCAGTTCTGTTCTCCACATGATATGAGACACCCTTCTCCAACGGTCATTTATTCTGTATCCTGAAATTGGATGCAGATCAAAGGGTTCAAAAGAATGCCAAACGCTTCATTAAAATATTTTTTAAAAAAATATGATTTAAAAAAAAAGAATGCCAAACGCTAAATTGCATTGTGCTTATGTTTTTGTGGCATTTCTTTCTTCTGTCTCACTAAAATCGGAGAAACTCTAAACAAACTAACAGGTGGATTGAATTCTGTTATGCTTTCCAAAGGTATTTCACCCTATTTTCCTTTATTTATTTATTTATTTATTTATTTATTTATTTATTTATTTATTTATTTATTTATTTATTTATTTATGACATTTATATACCGCCCTTCTCCCCAGGGACTCAGGGCGGTGTACAGCCGAATCAAACCCTGAACAATATAAAAGTTAAAAAGAAATTAAATAATGGCTGTTTAAGCTAAAACAACCCTCCCCCCAAAAATTTAAAACCCAGGTTAAAACCGAATTGAGGAGACAATTAAAACTATCTCAGCTCAGGCCAGCCTGCTCAAAGAGCCAGGTCTTCAACGCGCGCCTGAAAGCCCTCAGGTCCGTGCTGGTACGTATCTCAGGTGGCAGAGTATTCCAGAGGGCAGGGGCCCCCACAGAGAAGGCCCTACTCCTGGGGGCCGCCAGACGACACATAGAGGCCGACGGCACCCGGAGAAGGCCCTCCCTGTGGGAATGCACTGGTCTGCTGGAGATCAATATTCTAACCAATAAAATAGAGCCGGTGTGGTCTGTGCTTAAGACATCAGGCTAGAAAGTGGGAGATGGTGAGTTCTAGGCCTGCCTTAGGCATGAAAGCCACCTGGGTGACTTTGGACCAATCGCCAGGAGACAGTGAGTTGTAACATGACATTAAGAATGAAAGCAGCTGGGTAACTAAGGCAGATCTAGAATCACTAGGAAATTCTGCCTTAGTCATGAAAGTCAGCTAGGTGTTTTTGGGTCAACCACCAGGAGACAGTGAGTTCTAGCATGACATTAAGAATGAAAGCAACTGGGTGACTAAGGCAGATCTAGAATCAATAGGAGATTCTAGTTCTGCCTTAGGTATGAAAGCCAGCTGGCTGTCCTTGGGCCAATCACCAGGAGATAGTGAGTTGACGGTATCTTTTACCACATGTGGTGGCTGTGCCCCAAGGCCAGGACTTACTGGACCAAAATTAAAGATTGGATACAAGAAATTACTGGATATCAAACGGAATTCAAACCGGACCTTTACTTACTGGGGATAATCAAAGAACAATATCTGAAAAAGATAAATTATATAATATTACACATACTGACAGCGGCCAGAATAGCTTACATGCAAACGTGAAAAGAGCATAAAGTTCCAACAGAAGAATTGATTCTACCAAAAATACAGACTGTGCAGAAATGGATATGCTCACACTAAAAATAAGGGAAAAAGAAGAATCTGATGATTACTCAGTTTGGCATAGATGGTTCATGTGGCTAGAAAAGAGAGATAAAAATTGATAAAGATGATTATATAGTATAATTCTCAAGAAAGTGATACACAGATAGGTAGATAGATAAAATAAGATAATAAATAATAAATATAAAGAAAGAAAATAACTACTTAAGGTATGTACGAATAGATGATGAGAATATGTGACAATACCGAATGCTGATGCAAATGCTGTTGAAAATGTAATTACGATTTGTACTGGTGGAAAACAACAAAAACTATTTGGAAAAAACAAGAATGAAAGCAACTGGGTGACTAAGGCAGACCTAGAATCTGTAGGAGATTCTAGTTCTGCCTTAGGCATGCAAGCCACCCAGATGATTTTGGGCCAATCACCAGGAGATAGTGAGTTTTAGTATGACATTAAGAATGAAGGCAGCTGGGTGACTAAGACAGACCTAGAATCACTGGAAGATTTTAGTTCTGCTTTAGACATGAAAGCCAACTAGGTGACTTTGGGCCAATCACTAGGAGACAGTGAGTTCTAGTCTCACCTCAGGCATGAAAGCTGATTTTGGACCAGTCTCACTCTCTCAGCCCAACTTACCTCACAGGATTATTGTTCTGGGGAAAATAGGAGAAGAAATGTGTACTGGATATGTTCACCACCTTGAGTTATTTGCAAGAATCATAAGAGCCAGATAGAATAAATCAAATAAACAAAAAAAAAATTGATATGATTGGTCTTCTTGGAAATCGATTTTGGATTTCAGAATCAGCAATCTTCTTCTACATTTCCCATTACTCAAATGTTAGTAATCTCACTCTTGCATGTGAAAAAACGATGACACGAAAGGTTTTTCAGGAAGTGAAAAGGAGTAAAGATTTAGTGCTATTTGCATGGTTTTGACAGATCCATTTCATGTGGGTATTCCAATCCCTTCCTTGCTCTTTCTCCCTCTTTTTCCCCCTCCTTTCTCAAAGTTTCCCTGTTTTTGTCTCACACACGTGCCCATTCCACACGTTTCAAAAATTCATGTGCCACATTTCATTCATAAATTGGACGAGATGTGGAATTACTGGAGCGGCAAGAGATTCCCTAGAGATAGCTGTGGTTCTCTCTGTCAATATAAAATGCCACTATCTACTTCACAAACACACATCCTCTCTAATACAAAAACACACACACACACACACACTCAGAGGACAAGCCAGGTAAGATGAATTTCTAAGCAATGAAGTGTCAGAATGTCTTTAAATAAGTTAAGATGGCAGCCACTCTGTCTAGTTTTTGCCTTTTAACTTGCAGTAGAAAACTACAGTTGCAAATGCCCAGATCTAAAGAAAGGATGGGTGAACATTGTTATCATAGATATGAGAAAACAGAGATCCAGGAAATTTTTAGACAAACCATGGCAGATACAATAAGCTTCTGGAGACCAAGACTTGGAGTCTCTAGGAAGGAAGTCCTACAAGAAGGAATAAATGAACCACCCCTAAGATTTGTAGAAGGACTAGAGCAGGGGTCGCCAACCTTTTGGACCTCAGGGACCACCAAACTCATAATTTTAAATCCCGCAGACCAGAGACCCTGGGAAAATCCCCCCAAAAGTCTGCAAGAAAATATCCCACCCCATTTTCCTACTGATCGAATATTCTTTATTTGGGATTGCAGGATACTATCTCCAGCTCTGTTCTTAGGGGGAGGGAGAGAGAGAGAGAGAAACTTTTGGCTTCATGCAAGGAAAACAGCAGAAGCAGCAGAAGTCTTTCTTTCTCTCCCCCAACTCCACCAGAAATTAGTCTTTGCCGGCACAGCCTCTTGGAACAAGATGCCTTGCAAGGTCCCAAAGACTCATTTCTGCCAGAGTTTGTGGGAGAGAAAGACAGACTTTGACTGCTTTCCTTGCATGCAGCCAAAAACAGAAGCAGAAAGAAGCAGCCCATGGCCAAGCCAGGTGCGTAGGGCAAATGAGGCAAGTTCCCCCCCTCTGCCCTTTCCCCCATCCCCTCACTACCTTGTGTTGTTCGCAATGCAAGCAACGCAAGCCTTCTGTTCCCACAGGCCACATGGTCAGCTTTGTGTTCCCGCGCAGCCTGGATTAATTGCTTTGGGGGTGACATTTCTCTGCAGACCACCAAAATTTTCTCGCAAACCACCAGTGGTCCCCAGCCCACGGATTGGCAACTACTGTACTAGAGGTGAGATGATAGCAGTGTTCCAATATTTGAGGGGAGAAGAGGGGGACAAACTATTTTCCAAATCACCTGAAGGCAAGACAAGGCAGCCCACCCCTGGGTATAGTTTTTGCAAATAAGAAGCCAAATATTTCATTACTTTATCCTGCTGTTGGTATAGCAGGGTAAATTTAAGAATTTAATTTCCTAATACAGGTAGTTCATTTAGTGACCGTTCAAAGGTTATGTCATTGAAAAAGTCCCTTATGACTGTTCTCCACATTACAGCATCCCCATGGTCAGGTGATCAAAATTCAGATGCTCAGCAACTGACTCATATTTACGACGGTTGCAGTGCCCCGGGATCATGGGACCCCCTTTTGCAACCTTCTGACATGCAAAATCAATGGGGAAACTGGATTCACTCAACAACTGTGTTACTAATTTAATAAGTGCAGTGATTCACTTAACAACGGTGGCAAGAAAGGCCCGTAAAATGGGGCAAAACTCATTTAACAGACTCTCACTTAGAAGCAGAAATGTTGGGCTCAATTGTGTTCATAAGGTGAGGACTAAGTGTAAAATCTCTACCTTGAATAAACCCAACTCATAAACTTTCAAGGAATTAAGAAGGACTTGAATCTTTATTTTGTTATCCTGTTTCCCAGTTTGAACTGCCCAGTCCATGCTGGTTGATTTTCCTGCAGGTAGACATACCACCACATTTAATGTTTTCAAAGCAATATCTTCATCATACCACCCAATCTCATTTCGTTCATCACTTAAAGCCAGAACAATTGTTGTCCAATATAGATTTCGTTCACCAAGATCTGAGCTTCAAAAGCAGGAAATAAAAATACAGCAGGGGAGGGCCTAGCAGCTGATCGTCAGAGTGAACTGGTTCACTCACAGATAATCCTTGGAGCTACCAGTTTGGTCAAACTGGGAGGTAGAGAGATAAAGACACATAGTAAGAGAGAAAGAGAGAGTGAGATAATAAGAAAGAGATACAGAGAGGGAGGGAGGGAGAGAGAGAGAGACAGGTAGAAAGAGGGAGAGAAAGAGAGGGAGAGAGAGGTGAGAGATAAAAAGAAAGAGAGATAGCTAGATAGAGCCATAAAAAGAGAGAGAGAGCAATAGACACACACAGAGAGAGTGTGAGAGAGAGAGAAATCCCAGAATATTTACATTTACACACATACACACCCTAAACAAACAAAAAAAGAATTTAAAGGCCATTATTTCCTCCCCCTCGTAGAAGGGGAAATGCTACGTTTGTAACAGTAAAACAATCTAAATTTGCCATCAACTATAGTTACATCATGGCATTGCTTGGATCAAGTAATGTTATGTGAGAAATAAGAAGAGACAGGAACAATGAACTGATTCTAACGGATAGGGAACTAACATTTGAAATAATCCCGATGCATTATCCAAACCCTCGTCTTTATTTTTTTATTTATTTTTTCCAATAGCACAAAGTTTGTTAAAGCAATATTGGGAGCCGATCCGAGCCTTCCCCCGGTGCTCCTGTGTGTTTCAACAAAGCTAATAGTAACCACCGTTTCCACAACATTTTCATTTGCCTGGCCAGGTGTGTGTGAGAGAGATTGTGTGCGTGTGTATGTGTGTTGATAGATTTTATTTCACATTATACTCTGGAAAGATAAAAGAGAGAAGGGAAGAAATAAACTGAAGTGATTACAAATGCAATCTCCAAAGGAAAAAAGATAGAAATATTTAATGTAGATAATTATGCAAACAAGATTTTCATAGCCTGGCTTTTAATAAAATTAGGTTTAACAAAGCTGTCCAGTCTGGTAGCCCTGAGGAATTTATCAAGTGAAGCATTCAGCTGAGGAAAATTGAACTTAAGGCTAAATTGATTTAGCAGTGAATATTTTTTTAGAACTATCCAACTATTGGCAAGGAATGGACACAGGGGTGGGCTTCAAATAACTTAGCAACCGGTAAACCAGTATAAACCGGTAGCAGCCCATCCCTGAATGTACATCATTCCATCTTCCTGAATATTGTATTAGTCTTCCTTGACTTACAGCCACAATGGAGCCCAACATTTATGTTGCTAAGCGAGACAGTTATTAAATGAATTTTGCCGTATTTTACGCAATGGAGCCCAACATTTCTGTTGCTAAGTCAAACAATTATTCAGTGAATTTTGCCTCCTTTTATGACCATTCTTGCCACAATTGTTAAGGGAATCACCACTATGGTTAAATTACTAACACAGTTGTTAAGATAAGCTGGCTTCCCCATTGACTTTGCTTATCAGAAGTTCACAAAAGAGAATCACATGATCCCAGGACATTTCAACCATCAACCACTTCAACCAGTTGCCAAATGTCTGAATGTTGATCACATGACCATGTGAGTCCTGCAATGGTCATAAGTGTGAAAAATGGTCATAAACCACCTTTTCCAGTGCTGTTGTAACTGCATACAGTCACTAAATAAGCTGTTGTAAGTCAAGGACTATCTGTATTTAAAAAGGAACGTTATGGATTTGATAGAGAAGAAGAAAAAAATGCCCAGGACTCTTCAATATCTTCATTAATGACTTAGATGAGGGAATAGAAGGGGAACTTACCAAATTTGCAGATGATACTAAGCTGGCAGGAATAGCTAACAGCCAAGAAGACAGGCTCAAGATCCAGATGGATCTCAACAGACTTGAACACTGGGCCGTATCTAACAAATGAAATCCAATGTAGAGAAAAGTAAAGTCCTACACTTAGGCAAGAAAAACCAAAAGGACACATAAAGACTGGGTGAAACTAGGTTCAATAGCAGTAACTGTGAGAGGGATCTTGGAGTCTTAGTGGACAACCAGCTAAATATGAGCCAGCAGTGTGCAGCAGCAGCCAAAAAACCAATGCAATCCTAAGTTGCATTAACAGAGGGATACAATCAAGATCAGGTGAGATACTGATACCACTCTATAATGCCTTAGTAAGACCACACCTAGAGTACTGCATCCAGTTTTGGTCACCACACTATAAAAAAGATGTTGAGACTCTAGAAAAAGTACCGAGAAGAGCAACCAGGATGATTAGGGGATTGGAGACTAAAACATATGAAGAACAGTTACAGGAACTGGGCCTGGCTAGTCTAGTGAAGAGAAGGACCAGGGGAGACAGGATAGCAGTCTTCCAATATTTGAGGGGCTGCTCCAGAGAGGAAGGGGTCAAGCTATTTTTCAAAGCACTTGAATGCCAGACAAGGAATAATGGATGGAAACTGAACAAGGAGAGATTTAATCTGGAAATAAAGAGAAACTTTCTGACAGTGAGAACAATCAACCAATGGAATAGAAGTTGCCTTCAGAAGCTATGGGAGCATCATCACTGGAGGCTTTAAAGAAGAGACTGGATTTCCCTGTGTCAGAAATGGTGTAGGCTCTCCTGTTTGGGCAGGGGGTTGGACTAGATGACCTACAAGGTCCCTTCCAACTCTGATTATCTGTTATCCGTAAGGATAGTAGGAAAGGTGAAAGGAAAGAATTGCTTAAGGAATTTCCTTTAGAAATTCTGATGTCTTACAATCGCTCAGCTTTGTTTGATTAACATGAAGACCAAACCAAGATGAGATTTTAGATTTTATGCTTCTTTGGAGGTCCCAAAGGGGCTTTTTCAAGAGGCAATTGGACTTTCTGGTTTTTCTTTGAAGACATTTCGCTTCTTATCCAAGAAGCTGCTTCGGTTCTGGCTCATCTGAAGAAGCTTCAGAACTGAAGTGAGAGCTGACTTCTCCTATCCTTTTCCTAAATGAATGTGCTGCATTTTTCCACTCCACAAGAAATAAAACATTCTCGCCCAAACCCCGTGTTGCAATATATGCATTAGACTTTTCAGACATGAAAGGAAGACAGAAGAAATCTCTTGGCCGACTCATGCATTTTAGAAAATGTCCTCCTTCCATAGACTTTTCTCTCCTTCTCCCTGAGTAGGATGAATGTAAGTTTAACCTTATTTTTTTTTTAATCACTCAGCCTTCGATTTGCTTCAGGGATAAACACATCCAGATGCTCTCCTACCAGGACAGGTGGCTTAATCCTTTTTTAAATCATGTTTCAATAAAACAAAATAATAAAATATAACACAGAAATATAAAGCGGCATAAATTATCAGCCTTACAATATTTTTTTTCCTCTGTATTAGAAGAGCTGCAATCTGAATATTTCCCATAAAAAAATCAGAATGAGGCCAGAAGAGAAGAGACAAATAATTTCCTTGACATCCCATCTCCACAGAAATGTAGTTTAAAAAAATAATAATAGCAGTATGAAAATGCATGCATAAATATGCATTCAAATATGTATTATTATTATTTTTTACAAAACCAGCATTTCTATTGTCAAAATGTTTTTCCCTGCAAAAATGTTTTTAAAACATTATCTTTTTTTTCCCTGTATTGAGAACAATATCATCATCACATTTACAGTGCGAAATACAATTGCATTCCAATTCAGACATAGATCTGCTATGGGAAAATTTGTTATATTGCAGTGTAAATCACAAAGCTTGCAACACAAAATGATGTTTTAGAAAACCTAGAACCTTGCATGAGTCAGAGACTACAGAGTTAATAGAATTGAAAGGGACCTTGGAGGTCCTGTAGTCTAACCCCCTGCTCACACAGGAGACCTTGTACCATTCTAGTCAACTGGATGTCCATTCCCTTTTTAAAAGCCTTGTGGGAAGCTACCCCTCTTCTAGAAGAATGAAACAGTTTGAGAAATATTTTAAAAAAGCAGGAATAAAATATTTCCCCTAAAAGAGCAATACAAATCTTAAGGGAGACAGAAACTCAGAGCCCCAACTCCCTGCCCTCAAGCAGATACTAAGATATGGACAGCTTTTACAAATGCAGATTTGGTAATCCATTACTCCCTGCAGCAAGGTCTAGCTCTAAACAAAAGTAGGATTAGCCCTCAGCAACAGCAGGAATTTGTCCAACAAGTCCCTTCAGCGCATCAGCCAAACTTCAACCAAACTTAAGCTCAGACAAATGCCTAGGATTTGTACATGGCCCCTTGTGAGACAATAGAACACATGTTCTTGCACAGGAACAGGAAGTTCAAGTGCAAAGCCCAAGAGAGGGTATAAATACTCCCCACTCTCAACTCCATGTGGTCAGGCTGCACCAGAGAACCATGTGCTTGATGGTTCTCTTCAGTGGCGCAATTCAACCGGTGTAACTACACAGGTACACAGCATTTAACAAAACCCATTTTCAGCTCTAATACTTACCTTGTACTCAGAGGTAGTATTCAGCAGGTTCTGACCAGTTCTGGAGAACCGGTAGCGGACATTTTGAGTAGTTTGGAGAACCGGCAAATGCCACCTCTGACTGGCTCCACCCACATCTATTCTCTGCCTCCTGAGTCCTACTTGATCGGCTGGGTCTTTTTGGTTGCCCTGCACAGGAGAACGGAGCTGGAAAGCAGGTTAGTGGGTTGGGGAGGAAATGAGATTTTGCAGTAATCTTCCCCCAGGAATGGGGAGGGAGTGGAAATTTTACAGTATCCTTTCTTTGCCATGCCCACCAAGCCATGCCTACAGAACCAGTAGTAAAAAAATTTGAATCCCATTACTGCTTGTACTGCAACCCCTGCGAATAAAATAAAATATGACATAAAGCACAGGAAAGAGCACGGGTGAGTGGGCGAGGCCAAATGCTCACTGGAATTACTGGTTTGTCTGAATTGGTCTAAACCAGTTGAATCCTACCCCTGGTTTTCCTTCATCATTAAATCCTCTTTCCAATCAGCCTCCAGCTTCCATTTTGTCTCTAGTGTCTTTCTCCCAGCTTGGAACTGAACCAGATGGATATTTCTTTCAAACAGCCTCCCGTGATGGGACACGCACAATTCCTGAAGGCAATTTGTTCCACTGGTTAATTGTCCTCACTGTAAGGAAGTTTCTTCTTAATTCCAGGTTGCTCCTCTCCTGGATTAATTTCCATCCATTGCTTCTTGTCCTGCCTTCAGGGGCTTTGGAGAATAAGTTGACTTCCTCTTCTTTGTAGGAGCCCCTCAAATATTGGAAGACTGCTATCATGACTCTCCTGGTCCTTCTTTTCACTACACTAGATAAACCCAGTTTCTGCAGTTGTTCTTCGTACATTATAGCTTCTTAGGCCCCTAATAATCTTTGTTAGAACATGGAGCAAATCAGGAACATTATGGCGTAGAACAATGTTTCTTAAAATGTGATCTGAGAACTTTTAGGGTCCCCCAAGACTCACTTAGAGTTCCACAATTACTTTTTAATGCCAGCTATCAAAGACATTTAGAAAAATTTAAAACAATGTCTCACTTCTCATCATCATCATCATTATTATTTAATATATAAATGAAGGGGTTTTCATGCAAGCTATTTTATACCTGTTGATCTTTAATGGGGTTAATGTTGTATTGACATGATGGAATAAATATTCTATGAGTGTGTCCATTTAATTTTTAATGCACTAAATATCAATAAATATAACCCAAGCTGTTTTGGGATCCTCTGTAATTATTAAAAATGGGAAGGGTACCTGGGAGAGGTAAAGTTTAAGAAGTTCAGGTTTAGAAAAACAAGAAAAAAAATTGTAGCATTGCCGAACAAAAATTCTACTTTAGCTTCTGGAAATTTCAAGTCAACAAAGCTGTAGTCTTGAAGTACAGGAAGTCCTTGACTTACAACAGTTCATTTAGTGACCGTGACAACAGGATTGAAAGAAGTGACTTATGACATTGTAGCCTCCCTATCGTCAGATGATCAAAATTCAGATGTTTGGGAATTACTGAGTTTATCATCTGCACCTCTATAATGGTTTGGCTCTACAACAAAACAAGACAGACACAGACTTCAACAGATAGGACTGCAGAAAAAACAATTGCTAGCAACCTGCCTTCCATCAAGGACCTGTATCCTGCACGAGTCAAAAAGAGGGCTGTGAAAATATTTACAGACCCCTCACATCCTGGACATAAACTGTTTCTACTCCTACCCTCAAAACGACGCTATAGAGCCCTGCACACCAGAACAACTAGACACAAGAACAGTTTTTCTCTGAATGCCATCACTCTGCTAAACAACTAATTCCCACAACACTGTCAAATTATTTACTAAGTCTGTATCACTATTTTTCTTCTCATCCTTCCTAGTACCTATCTCTTCCCACTTATGACTATAACCATGCTGCTTGTATCTTCACAATTTATATTACTTTATTTGTTTTCTAGTATGATTTGATTGCTTATTAGTAATCTATGACTATCACTAAGTGTTGTATTTTTTGATTCTTGATCAATGTATTTTTTCCCTTTATGTACACTGAGAGCTTATGCACCAAAGACAAATTCCTTTTGTGTCCAATCACACTTGGCCAATAAAGAATTCTATTCTATTCTATTCTATTCTATTCTATTCTATTCTATTCTATTCTATTCTATTCTTCCTTATTCTATTCTATTCTATTCTATTCTATTCCATTCCATTCTATGTTTATGACACTTGCAGGATCCTGCGGCCATGTGATCCCCTTCTGCAACCTTCTGACAAGCAAAGTCAATGAGGAAGCCAGATACATTTAACAACCATGTGACTAACTTAATAACTTCAGTGATTCACTTAGCAACTCCAGCAAAAGAAGTCATAAAGTAGAGCAAAAATCACTTAACAAATGTTTCACTTACAACAGCAAGTATTGGGCTCAATTGTGGCCATATGTCGAGGACTACCTGTATATATACCGTATATATGTCATTTATATACATACTTGAATATACTGTATAATAATACTATAATAGCAATAGCACTTTGACTTATATACTGCTTCACAGTGCTTCACAGCCCTCTCTAAATGGTTTACAGAGTCAGCCTCTTGTCCCCAACAATCTGGGTCCTCATTTTACTGACCTTGGAAGGATTGAGGTACTGCATTCTGATCACTGCGTCACCGCAGCTCTATATATTTGAAGTGTATAAGTCTTATAAGAAGAGACTGGACTATGATTTGTCTGGAATGGTATAGATACAGGCACAGATTAACAGAGTTGGAAGGGACCTTGTAGGTCATCTAGTCCAATCCCCCACCCAAGCAGATCCTACACCATTTCTGACAGATGGCAGTCCAGTCTCTTCTTGAAAGCCTCCAGTGATGAACTTCCGTTCCATTGGTTGATTGTTCTCACTGTCAGAAAATTCCTCCTTATTTCCAGGTTGAATCGCTCCTTTATCAGTTTCCATCCCCTATTCCTTGTCTGGCCTTTGAGTGCTTTCGAAAATAGCTTGACCCTCTCCATCTCTGTGGCAGCATCTCAAACATTGGAAGACTCCTATCATGTCTCCCCTGGTCCTTCTCTTCACTAGACTAGCCAGGCCCAGTTCCTGCAACAGTTCCCCATATGTTTTAGCCTCTGGTCCCCTCATCATCCTGGTTGCTCTTCTCTGAACTTTTTGAGAGGCTCAACATCTTTTTTATAGTGTAGTGACCAAAACTGGATGCAGTACTCTAGGTGTAGTCTTACTAAGGCTTTATAGAGTGGCATTAGTACCTCACTTGATCTTGATTGTATCCCTGTGTTTCGTATCCCTCTACTTGAGCAGAGGGTTGGACTAGAAGACCTCATAGGTCGCTTCCAACTCTATTATTCTGTTATTCTGCATTCTCTTATGCTAGTGACTGGGGAATTCTGGGAATTGAAGTCCACACCTCTTAAAGTTGCTATGCTTGAAAAAAAATCCCAGCCTTCTAATGTGAACGAGACAATGCATACAGAAGGATCAGCCAAAAGGAAAAGTTATTTCTGTTCCTCCATTGCTTCCTTTGTCTCTCTTTCTCTCCTCCTTTTGGGAATCTTCTTTGCTCTTTCTTAGATGGCAGGTGGCAGGGAAGGAACAGATGCTCTATACCAGGACTTTGAACTGATGCCTTGTACAAGAGCTTCTAAATTAGTTTGTGGGCTGCTGGCCATTCTTGATCAAAGCGACACCACCAGCTGGTCCAAGTCAAGATTTTATGAAGGATAAGCCATTTGCAAGGTGGCCACTTGCTTTCTTTAAGGAACATTAGTGCTTTCTAGGGCTGCCAGAAAGAATGCAGCTTTCCTATTTTATAGTTTGATGCTTGTTCCCCTTGGGTTTGTCTTAGTGCCTGGAATCTATGATTGAATAGGACATAGAACAGAAAACCAGAATAACTGAATTGGAAGGGACCTTGGTGGTCTTCTAGTCCAATTCACTGCTCAAGCAGGAGACCCTATACCATCCCAGACATGTGGCTGTCCAGTATTCTTAAAAGCCTCCAGTGATGGAGCACCCACAACCTCTGAAGGCAACCCACAGGTTAATTTCTCCTTAATTAGGTTGCTTCTCTCCTTGATTAGTTTCCATCCATTGCTTCTTGCCTTGTCTCCTGGTGCTTTGCAAAATAGATTGATCCTCTCTTCTTTGTGGCCACCTCTCAAATATTGGAACACTGTTTATGAGCCATAGTGGCATAGTGGTTAGGGTGCAAGCTACTTCTGCTGACTGCCTGCAATTTGGCAGTGCAAATCTCACCAGGCTCATGGTAGACTCAGCCTTCCATCCTTCTCAGGTCGATAAAATGAGGACCCAAATTGTTGGGGGCAATAGGCTGAATCTGTAAACCAATTAGAGAGGGGCTGTAAAGCAGTGTGAAGTGGTATATAAGTGCTATTGCTATCATATCACCCTTAATCTTTTTTGTAAAAGACTAGACATGCCCAATTCCTGCAACAATTCTTCTTATATTTTAACCTCCAGCCTCCTAATCATCTTTATTTTATTTTATTTTATTTTATTTTATTTTATTTTATTTTATTTTATTTTATTTTATTTTATTTTATTTTATTTTATTTTATTTTATTTTATTTTATTTTATTTTATTTTATTACACTTTTATACCACCCGCTCTCCCAAAAATGGGACTCGGGGCAGTGTACAGCCAAGATAAAAACGACATAAATAATAAAAATTTAAAAGAGATTTAAAAGAGATTAAACTAGTGGCTGGAATAATATTATAAAAGCAGAGTAAAAAGGGTAAAAAAGTTAAAAATTTCCAAAATCCTTGTTGCTGTTTTCTGCACTCTTTCCAGAGTCTCAACATCTTTTTTTTATAATATGGTGACCAAAACTGGATGTAGTATTCCAAGTGTGCTCTTATTAAGGTTTTATAAAGCAGCGCTAATACTTCATGTGATCTTGATTTTAACCCTCTGTTAATGCAAACTTGTATTGTTATTGCCATGCACTACTGGGAACAGATGATTGTTGGGAGGGAAAAAAAAGAAATACCTTAAGGAGTGACTGGGTGGGGAAGAAAGCAGTCAGCGATATTGGACATGCATGCAACATTGTGCATATGTGATAAGGACTGACTGGGTGGGGAGGGGAGGGATAGGAGGAGAGGAGCAAGGCCAGCCAGAGGCACAATTTGCCAGTTCTCTGAATTGCACAGAATCATAACAACCGGTTCCATAGAACCGATCTGAACCGATAGAATCCCACCCCTGCATTACTCATTCATGATATTTTGCCAACCCAGAAATTGAGTTAGTTCATGAAGCAGAGGACATATATGGATGCAGCTCCTGTAATAAATCTACAGTGACTTCCTGGATCTTTTGATCACCCTTTCGCTTGACCATAAATATTTAAGAGGAGCTGCTTAAGGCACAATTAAGAAGTTTAATTGCCTTTAAACGCAAATGGCTGAGTCCTCCAATGCACACACCCCCCCCTCAACATGAATCAAAGAGTTGTTTGAGGTAGATCCAATGAAAGATAACATTATGGTCCAATCAGGGATAAATTTTACGTTTGATCCTAGCAAAGGTGTTTTAAGAGATGAACAATTCAGCAAAGTGAACAGCCTTTAGTGGCAACTCTTCCCCCATTCTAACGGGTGAGTAATATTGGTTTTTGCAATCCCTTAGTAATTATATCAGGAGGACATATTTATTACAAATTATTGATTTTATAATTACTGCAGCTGCTGTTCACATTACTTCACAATGAGAACCTTTTAATATACCACGTTCTTCACCCTTAGCTGGCAGGGGGAGAGAGAGAAAGAGAAAGAAAGAGAACAATTTGCAGAATAGCCAAGAGTTAGATTTTTATCGGCATCCTGACCGCCCCCTTCCTCACCCCTGTTCTTTTGGCCAGTCTGAGAGGGTGGGGGGAGAGAGAACAGGAAGAAAATACTGCTAATAGCACCTAAATCAAGACAAATGTTGGATGTCTCAAGGTCATTCCTGGAAGATTATTAGAGTCAACCCTCAAAAAGGGAGACAGCAATTTTTTTTCCCTCCATTTAATTGTAGAGTTATTTTACTGCTAACATCTCTGTGACTGGAAAGTTATAGCTTGAAATCAGATGTTGGCTGTCCATGTATGGAGAATCACTGACAAACATGGGAACAATGTTGCTGGAAGAAGATATATCTCTTATGAGGTTGACTTCTTGGTGCCCTCGTGCAGATGTCAGGGGCAAAAATATAAATCCGAGCGCTCTATAATTGCTTCTTTCATTGTTGTTTCATTGCAGTTCAAGGCAGGACAATGCCTTAGTCTTCCTCACCAAGTAGTTCCTTGGAGAAATGAGGAGGTATCTGAGACAGAAGAAATATGCCACTGGAGGTGAAATGAACCTTCTTGGGAAGGTAGATCGCAGCCAATCCGTCATAATCGGAACATTTTCCATCTCTTCTTCCAGATGAGGTTGCAAACAGAGCCAATGTGCAATTCAAGACTTCTTCTGGATTTGCGGTGCTGCTCAAAAGAGCAAGAGGTAGCAACTGCCAAGAAGGACAATTGTGGGACAATTGGATCAGTGGTGGGATTCATTTTTTTTTTTTTACTACTGGTTCTGTGGGTGTGGCTTGGTGGGCGTGGCAGAGGAAGGATACTGTAAAATCTCCAGTCAGAGGTGGTAGATCCTCAGGGCTACCAGACTAGACAGCTTTGTTAAACCTAATTTTATTAAAAGCCAGCTGCTCAAAATTTCCACTACCGGTTCTCTACAACAGGTCAGAACCTGCTGAATACCACCTCTGAATTGGACACAATTGGACTAGGAGATCCTACTCAATGTCACTCCTGTCACAGTCACCTACCAATCTGATTACTGCAATTGGTGCTCTTAGGTCAGGCATGTCAAACAAGTGGCCCACAGGGCTCATACGGCACATGCAGACCTCACCCACTCTGGCCCCACAAAGGCAAAAACAATAATAATATGTCACTGGGATATGTAGAATTATACCTGTGAAAATATAAAGCAATGGTAACACAATTTTAAACCTCTGTGTTAACCTAAGATAATTTACTAGAATATTATGTAAGAATTTTCTATTGTTTTGTATGAAGGTCATATATTTGGCAGGTTATGCTGTCTAGTGTCAAGATAATGATGGAGATTACTGGAAATGGAAATGGATAAACAGGATGAGGAAACAGATGGTATGCTACAATAATAGGGGTGTTGCATAGCCGAATACGTAGCTGGATAGATTGTGAACCCAGAAAGGGGCAGAGACTGTATATTTGAACCTGTATATAAACTCCAGCCTTCCTGGGAAGCATATCTTCAGCCCATGAGCAGAATTCCCTTTTGCAAAAGCTTCATAATAAAGCTTTTATATAATAAACTTTAGACTGTCTACTATTGACCACACCCCTTTCCTAAGAGGTCTGTAGGGGGTGTGCATAAGCGCACCAACATGCCTACCGTCCCTGTCCTATTGTTTCTTTTATTTTTCTTATATGTACCCATTTCATGTATTCATAACTATGTATATACTTATACCTATTATGTTGTAAGCGATCGACAAATCAAATAAATAAAGCTCTTATTTATTGTTCACATATCTCCAGTATCTACCTGAATGGTTGATTTTTATCACGGTCACGATACAGTCTATGATATGATGGGGTTTGACACCCCTGTCTTAGATGGTGCTGTCCTTGAAGACTACTTGGAAGGCTCAGCTGGTACAAAATAGCAACAGGAATAGCAATAGCACTTATGCTTACATATCACTTTGTGGTGCTTTACAGCTCTCTCTAAGTGGTTTAAAGAATCAGCATATTGCCCCCAACAATCTGAGTCCTTATTTCATTAACCCGGGAATGATAGAAGGCTGAATCATCTTTGAAGTGGTCAGGATCAAACTCCAGGCTGTGGGGGAGTTTACCTGCAATATTACATTCTAACCAATGTGCCACCACAGCTCTTTTAAAGTTGTTGAAATAGAGAAACACTGTACTGGAACATTGTACTGTACATTAGGGCAACAAAACAACCTCTTTGTAAACACATGGCACAACATAGGAAAACAAACGCAACTGGACTAGATTCAACAGTCCATCTGCATTTAAAAGACAAAGACCACTCTTTTGAAGAAAGCAAAGTCCACATTTTGGACAGAGAGGCCTACTAGCAGTCAGCAGAATTAGCCTGCAATACTATATTCTAACCACTGCACCATCACAGCTAACTGGTGCAGCAATATAAACAATTATGACTGCCAGATATTCAGCACATTTGACATGTCTACTTCACAAGCTGCATTGGTTTCCAATATGCTTCTGAATATTTAACAGATTAACAGAGTTGGAGGGGACCTTGTAGGTTATCTAGTCCAACCCCCTGTCCAAGCAGGAGACCCTACACCATTTCTGACAGATGGTAGTCCAGGCTCTTCTTGAAAGCTTCCAGTGATGAAGCTCCCACAACTTCTGAAGACCAGCTGTCCCACTGAACATGCCCAGTTCCTGCAACCATGCAGCTTATATAATTATAATTCAAAAAAGATTGGACAGCCATTTGTCCAGAATGGAATTCTTACCATGAACAGGAGAGGTGGACTAGAAGATCTCCAAGGTCCCTCCCAACCCTATTATTCTATGCTCTATGTTCAATATTTATCTATATTTAGCTTTCTCAATCTCTCTATTGTTTTTGGTTTTTTTGCATCCTCAACTGACTGCTGTAAACATATGTGTACCATATGTATTATGCTGAAAGATAATTGTTTTCTTCCTCACATGTCATCTCAATCAAGTATAGCTAAAACATTTAGAATGGAAGAATCTGCAGAAAATTCTCAGAAGTGCAACCCTTTCTGATGAATGCATTAAAAAAAAAGAGAGAGAGAAGCATTTTTTATCGTAAAAAAAGGATCCTTATTTAGGATTTCGTGGACTATTTCAATTGTTTCTTGTTAGATATGGGGTGTCATAAACATTCTAAAAATGTTTCACGCTCAACTCAGAAATGGGTCTGAGATTCTTCTAGAACAGGGGTGTCCAACTCAAGACCTGTGGACTGCATCTGGCCCTCAGGCTGCTTAGAAACAGCAACAGACTGGCCCGCAGTGCCCCTGCCAGCAAAAAACAGAGCTTGAGGGTGGGGGAGTGTGCTCCATTTTCACTGGCAGAAGGCTCCAGGAGGCCGTTGCAGCCGAAAATGGGGCATGGGTGGGCTATATGCTGCCACCCGGGCTCCATTTTCACTGGCAGGGGGCTATCAAAACAAACTAAAAACAAAACCAAAGGAGAAATGTTTCCCCTTTTGCATTTGAGCACGCAAGAAGGGACAGGAAAGGAGAAAGGGAAAGAGGAAGGACAAAGAAAAAGAAAGATGGGAAGATAGCCAGGAAAGAAAAAAAGGAAGATGAAAGAATGAAAGGGAAGGAAAAAGAAGAGAAGAGAAGAGAAGAGAAGAGAAGAGAAGAGAAGAGAAGAGAAGGAAGGAAGGAAGGAAGGAAGGAAGGAAGGAAGGAAGGAAGGAAGAAAGGAAGGAAGGAAGGAAGGAAGGAAGGAAGGAAGGAAGGAAGGAAGGAAGGAAGGAAGGAAGGAAGGAAGGAAGGAGATTATAATGAGAGTGAAGGTCTCAGGGAAGTCCTGCTTTAGGTCTTGGGCACCACAGGTGCCCCTGACATGAGTCCTGTTTCCACCATGGCCATAGCCATGCCCATCCCTAGCCACCCCCACCCTGGCCACACCCCACACACACCCTGGCCCTCCGAGGTCAAATACAACCTTGATGTGGCCCTGAATGAAATCAAGTTTGACACTCCTTTTCTAGAACAATTAGGGCACTTTTCCTTGACTTTGAAAGAACCATTTTGGTCCACAATATATTTTTCCATGTTTGGAATCTCTGCTTTCAAAACAATTACCCCTGTTTAAGTTTTTATGAAGAATTTTGAGGCAAAATGTATCATTGATGAAGCTTTTGTGCTCCATTTTTTTTCCACAAATCAACAACTAGTTCATTCTTGAAGTTCCCAAGCATGAGTAGGAGGACAACACAGCTTTAGACCCACAACTGATATCTCTGGAAAACTGGTGAGGGTCCAGCAATATATCTGCCATGTTTGCAGATGGTGGCATTTTAATTTTTCACCATGCCCTGAAAGAAATGGTGACTGCCAGCATCAACAGGAAGAAAATGAAGTCCACCAGTTGTCCACCATCATAAAACTAAGTTCACGATGCTATAGAAAGTTAACACCCACCCCTCTCCTAGAAGAATGAAATATTTTGGGAAATATTAAAAACACAGAATATTATATTTCCCTGGATAGGAAATGGAGAAACATGCACTTAGAAAGCAACCCCTCAGCAGATGTCAGCAATTAAGAGATAAAGAGATAGCTAGCTCTATTCATAAGCAAATACCCTCAAAATCCAACACAGGTAGCCCTCAGCCACAATAGGAATTGCCCAATGCCCTTCGTTGCATCAGCAGTCCAAACTTCAACCAAACTTAGCTCAGACAAACACCTAGGATTTGTATTTGCCTATAGAGTCAACTATGATCCCTACCATAGCTTCTACATGGCTCCATGGAAGTCTGACAACAGCCAATAGAATACATATTCTTGGACAGGAACAGGAAGCTCAAGTGCAAGAGAAGGTATAAAAACCCCTCACTCAATTCCATGTGGTCAGCTGCCCAGGCAACCCATGCTGGAAAACAGGTTAGGGGAGTGGGGAGGGAATGGAGATTTTACAGTAACCTTCCCCCAGAAATAGGGATTTTGCAGTATTCTTCCCCTGCCATACCCACCAAGTTACAGTCACCAAGTCACACCCACAGAACCAGTAGTGAAAACATTTGAATCCCACCCACTGAATTGGAGGATAAAAACATATAAAGAACAGTTGCTGGAATTGTGAATGTCTAGTTTAATGAAAAGAGGACCAGGGGTGACATGAAAGCAACATGATGGAGCATCCACAACTTCTGGAGACAAGCCATTCCATTGATTAATTGTTTTCACTTTCAGGAAAATTCTCCTTAATTCTAGGTTGGATCTCTCTTTGTTAAGCTTTCATTTGTTACTTCTTGTCCTGCCCTCAGGTGCTTAGAAGAATAGGTCAACACCATCTTCTCTGATATCTCCTCAAATATTGGAAGACTAATTAAAGAAGAATGTTTCTAGCTCAGGGCTGAAGTGAGGGATCCTTGGTGCTCTCTGAGTTTGGTTATTTTCTTATAGACATTTCATTACCCAAACAAGGTAACATCATCTGTGCTAGTGCTAATGGTATTACTAGCTAACACTAATGATGTTACTTAGTTTGGGTAATGAACCATCTGCAAGAAAACAACCAAGCTCTGAGAGCATCAAGGAGCTCCCTTATTGAAAGACTGCTATCTTATCATCTCTTAATCCAGGGGTCTTCAAACTTGACAGCTTTAAGACTTGTGTACTTCAACTCCCAGAATTCTTCCCCCAGTCATGTTAGCTCAGGAATTCTGGGAGTTGAAGTACACAAGTCTTATACTTGCCAAGTTTGAAGACCCTTGATCTGATCTAATGAGCCAGCAGCGTGCAGCAGCCGCCAAAAAAGCTAATGCAATCCTATGTTGTATTAACAGAGGGATACAATCAAGATCAAGGGAAGTACTAATACCACTCTATAAAGCCTTAGTAAGACCACACCTAGAGTATTGCATCCAGTTTTGCTCACCACATTATAAAAAAGATGTTGAGACTCTAGAAAAAAGTACAGAGAAGATCAACCAGGATGATTAGGGGACTGGAGGCTAAAACATACAGTGAACGGTTGCGGGAACTGGGCTTGGCTAGTCTAGTAAAGAGAAGGACCAGGGGAGACATGATAGCGGTCTTCTAATATTTAAGGGGCTGCCATAGGGAGGAAGGGGTCAAGCTATTTTCTAAAGTGCCTGTAGGCCAGATAAGGAAGAATGGATGGAAACTGAACAAAGAGAGATTTAACCTGGAAATAAGGAGAAACCTTTTGACAGTGAGAACAATCAACCAATGGAACAGCTTGCCCTTGGAAGTTGTGGGAGCTTCATCACTCGAGACTTTCAAGAAGAGATTGGACTGCCATTGGTCAGAAATGGTGTAGGATCTCCTGCTTGGACGGAGGGTTGGACTAGATAACCTACAAGGTCCCTTCCAACTCTGATTATCTGTTATCTTTTCCTTCGTCTAACAAAATGTGCCTCCTTCTCTCAATCATTCGTCATATGGTTTGTTCCCTAGACCCCTTATAATCTTGGTTGTTCTTCTCTACATTCTTTTTAGATGTTGAGACATTGGAAAAAATGCAAAGGAAAACAACTAAGGTGATTAAAGGCCTGGACACTAAAACATATGAAGAATGGTTGCAGGATTTGGGTATGGCCAGTTTGAAGAAAAGAAGGACCAGAGGGGACATGAGAGCAGTTTTCTAGTATTTGTGGGGCTGCCACAAAAAAGGAGGGAGTCAACTAATTTTCCAAAGCAACTAAAGGCAGGAAAAAGAAACAATGGATGAAAACTAATCAAGGAGAGAAGCAACCTGGAATTAAGGAGAAACTTCTGTTGAAAGAAATATCCTTCTGGGTTCAGTTCCAAGTGGGGAAAAAGACACTGTAAACATGGAGGCTGCTTGGAAGGTTTAATGGTGGACAGGGCCACATGGCCTGAAGCTCCAAAGAAGAACGATTACATGCTTCAAGGTGAGAAGAGAAGGGGAAAAAGGAAAAGGGCTGAGGTGCTGAGAGTGCTGGGTTTTATACCCTCTGTTGGGATTTGAATTGGAGCTTGTATTCTAATTGGTTGTCAGACTCCCAGGGGCAGGGGTCTTAACTTTGTAGGCTTGGTCTGGACCACATGGCTTTACCTGAATGCTGGCTAATGCAATCTTCCCAGACCATGTGGTGAGATGGGTAATCCTATCATTTCCTGAGGGCCATCCTTAATCCCATCACCCTGGAGTTCCTTCTTATGTAAAGTATTCTGGCCCAGGCCTTAATGGCCCACCCATTAACAAAGGTGGGGGGGGAGATTCTGCTTCTGGGGTGAGTTTCTGCTTCTTGAGTGACTATTCTTTTTAGGAGAAATATTCTGCCTTTTTAATATTTCCTAGGCTATTTCAATTTTTCTAGGAGAGGGGTGGGTGCTAACTTCC